>JANEYF010002295.1:152500-477500 GCA_029963845.1 Rhamnusium bicolor
ATTTATTATCTAGAACCAAGCCTAAAGTTTTTGCACCAGAAGCTACAGGTAGACGTACACCAGCCATATTAATGTTTAAATTAACAGCCGCCCATTAAGAATCATTTTCAAAATATACCAGAACAGATTTTTGTGGATTCAGAACAAGGTTATTTCGCATGGAATAATCCTGAATATTGCTTAGGTGTATTTAGTTCTGACTCAGCTTGTAACGCATGATTTTTTGTAAAAGGTAAATAGATATTTGTATCATCAGCATACTGATGACTGCGACAGAACTGTACCTGACGGCATGTGTTAGACGTGTAAAGAATAAAAAGAAGAGGCCCTCCATTGAACCTTGTGGGACTCCTGACATAACTGGCATAGATGATGACACTGTATTGTCTAGAAGTATACTCTGTGTACGATTACTCAGATAACTTTTTATAAGATTCAAAGCAGAAATATGAAA
Source organism: Rhamnusium bicolor (assembly GCA_029963845.1). Taxonomy (NCBI): domain Eukaryota; kingdom Metazoa; phylum Arthropoda; class Insecta; order Coleoptera; family Cerambycidae; genus Rhamnusium; species Rhamnusium bicolor. Next base: position 152,955 of record JANEYF010002295.1, read on the forward strand.
TCCATAATATTTTAATTTTGCCCAGAGAAGATCATGATTAACAGTGTCAAATGCCTTACTGTAGTCAAGTAATACCAATGCAGTTGTCTTTTTATCATCCACACCTCGAACAATGTCATCTGTTACGTTTAAAAAAGCTGTAACTGTACTGAAGCCCTGTCTAAATCCTGATTGTTGCGACGATATAATATGATTTGCATTGAAATAAGTATTGATTTGATCGTGTATAATACGTTCAAGTATTTTTGATAAAGTCGGCAGAATGCTTATTGGGCGCAGGTCAGAGTAGCAAACCGGAACTTGTTTCCAGCCAGTAGGAAATATATCAGTTTCTAAAATAGTGTTAAGTGTATGTGTAAGAGAATCAGTAATGTATAGAATGTAGTATTTAATCATAGTAATACTAATATTATTAGTTCCTTTAGCATCTGATTTCATATTTGTAATAATTTTCTCTTCTTGAAAATTATTTGTTTCAACAAATTTAAATAATTCACTATCGCTAAATTGATTATTTTTAAAACAATTTAAAAGTTCATCACATACAGGTGGAACATTTGCTGCAACCTGTATATAACTGTGATTTATATCATCAGGATGTTTTAAGTTACCAGGAAGATTGATTTTTTGTTTACTTTTTACATTTAAGGTTTCCAAGTTTCACGACTACCTTGCTTATTATCACAAATATATCTTTAATATTTACCTCTTAACTTTCTTATACCTAATATAAGGAAGCATAGTAATCATGAATTTTTTCGACCTCGAGATTTTGAATGTGTGTGTGTGTGTGCGTGTGTGTGTGCGTGCGTGCGTGCGTGCGTGCGTGCGTGCGTTCGTGCGTGCGTGCGTGTGAGTGTGGTCACAATAGCTCAAAAAATACTAATGGGAGAATTTCCAAATTTGGTAATTAAGAATTTCAACATTTTAGGTGACACATTAAATTTGGTGAATGTGGTATCACCAGAAGAGACATAATGAATGAAAGAAGAAAAAAGGCACCATTTCGGGAAAAGAAATTAAAAATATTTTATTGCATTTCTGGACAAATCTCCATGAATTATAATAAAAACACATAACGTTATAGAAAAGAATCTGTCTGTATGTCTGTAGTATCGCGATAGCAGCCACAGTTTTTGAGATAAAGCTTTCAAATTTGGTACACATGTTCTAAAGGCCAAAGACAATGATAAATTTGGTGATGAGCAAAATTGGCCAGCTGAAAGGAGGTCCACGGGACTCAAACTTTTTGTATTTGTCTTTACAAAAAAATGTATTCTTTATGAAAGATTATAATTCATGTCTATTATATCAAGCCAATAAAATATATTTTCCAAGTACTTAAATAAAGCTTATGTAAACTGAAATTGTTTACATATTTGACCTCATAAAATGGGGTTGGGATAAATTTAGCAGTTTGATATTTGAAATGTCTAATTTAGTTACAAAAATGTCAATGTCAATAAGAAGAGATTATTAAAATATATGACATGAATTATTATTGACAGTATCGAACGACGCTGATAATTAATTATTTAAAAATTTTAATGAAACATTTCAAGGCACGCTATTAAAATTTAAATGAGGTAAATGAAGAAATAAATAGAATGATTTTTTTAATTCAGGATGATATATACTGATATGAGAAAGTTATGTGCTGGCCACATCAGATATTTTGTTTATAGGACCTCAAAGAATAATTAGCTTTAGGCCTTCAAAAGTTACGACCCGTCAGCGAATTTTTCATTGTGTATCAAAAACTTTGAAACTTGTAGAACGTTATAATTAAATAGGTTAAAATTTTTTAACAGGTTTCTCAACAAAATAAATAATAAAAACTAATTTTATAGGAAAAAAGTATAATCTTTCATCTTGGAAAAAATGTTGGCCAAATATATTTTTTCATTTTCCCTTAACAACGGACAGTCTCTGCTGAGAAATTATTAATTATATGAGTGCATTTTGTACGTTAAGGGAACATGAAAAAATCTGTTTGGCCAAAATTTTTTCAAGATGGTAGGTAAGAGGCTTACTCAATTTCAAATGATATTAATTTTGAATATAATTCAACAAATTTTCCTACCCTAGGTAGCGAATGAATCATTTTCATTGTAGTTCTCTTTCCTAAAGCGGAATTTTTACTAATTATAATAATATGTGTACATAAAATATTATTAACCCAAAATATGAAAAAACTTAAATATTTTCAGATATTAAACTTACTGAAATAAACGCGTCAGTTTTGAAATAATTAAATTTAATAATATGCCAGTGACGATTATTTCAAATTAAAATAATGAATTAATACTAGTAACTTATAATGTTATTGGGATATAGAAATAATATTTAAATTACAGAAAATTCATTATTACTGGTCTCTATCCATCCGGGGGAATACTTTTAACAAATTACCTAAACAGCATGTCAATTAATGTAATTTTCCAAAAAACCTAGTGAAAAATTAGTGGGTAATTTAATAAATAGAGCCTTGATTTAACCGTCAAGCATATAAACATGGAACATTAACCAAATTACGAGCACTTATCTGAACATCAATCTGTGGTAATATAATTAGAATCCTTCGAACCATAAGAAGTCCGGTGTATTCGTGAGCTCGTATTGGCCTGGTCTGAGAGTCATTCCTTACTGATCACAAAAAAACACGTAATTCGATTGCTACGCGCCACTAGATAGACCACTCATCCCACGTTTAGGGGCTCATAGGACCCCTTAACTGCCTGTATCGGAAGAAAATGTCAGGAAATGGAGAATGCAGGAATTGGCTGAATGTATGAAAGGTGATATATAATACTTGTTACGGTGTATTGGAAATGAAAATAAAGTAGCTTGTGTTTTACCACTTACTTCCGTTGTAAAATCGATTGGTGGAGAACAAAGAGAAAATATTTTGTTGGATTGAAATTGGGTTATCGCAAGATGCAGTAACTTTAAAACTTTCCAGCGATTCGTTTATTTATCAATTTTTAATGAAGTAATTGTGATACATCATAATTTTGTACAGGAGAAAAAAATACAAATAAAAGAAAATCTGTATAAATAAATCTAACGGCTTAACTAAATATTGGAAAACATCCAGATAATATAATTTAGGTTTGCAAACAGAAACATTCAAGATAATTGTAAAGGTAATGTCTATCCCAATTAATATTTTAAACCTTGGCGCCCACTTATGCGCGGCGTGAGGAAAAATGTTGCATGGGATTTATTTCGTAGCTATTCAAACATTAATGTGCACACTTATACGATCCGGGGTACCCAAATTGAGACCAAACAAAACGTCACATATTTAGGGGTTCATTTGGACAAAGATTTAACTTTTTCGAAGCACATTAATATGACTATACACAAAGTCTATTGTTTGTCAAGGAGTTTATACCCGCTCATGGCAAGGAATAGCAGACTAAATATGACAAATAAGAAATTAATATACAAAAGTATATTGCGACCGGCCCTAAGTGCAATAACTCCATAGATTTCGCAGGGGTTGGTGTTAAATTTATATTTGCGATCTATCATATTTCGTTAAGTTGCATGTTTCAAAACTTTTAATAAAATCTGATATATTTCTGTCAATAAGTGGCCAATAATATGTTCTTCTAATATGTAATGCAGTTGGTAATACTCCTCTATGATTATATTTTTCGTGTGTTTCTTTAACGATTTTAGTTCTTTCTTTTTTATCCATAATATAAGTTTTATGTCCAAGACATCTCAATAAACGGGGTTTAATAGTATGGAATAGATTTACATAGGCACCGCATGTTACTGTATATAGTTTATCTGTACAGATAATATAGAAATTGAAGGGTACATGAATAAAACGAAGAATGTCAAAGAAACAACATTCAGAGAAATACAGCTTTTTAATGTTCATTTCGAAATAGAAATATTCAAAAGGCTTTAAAAGTAACTATTCTTCGTACAGACTTTGAAAAACCATTCACAACCAGAAAGAAGAAATCCAAAAATAAACTTAACTTTGGTTGAACTTGAATTAGTGGTTTAGTAAGATGAGCAAAGTTTTGCATAAATTTTCTAGAATATCCAACTAATCCTAGAAATTGTTTATTTTCTGTAGTAGTTGTAGGTATCGAGAACTTTTGTATCGCTGAGACGTTATAAGGCTTCGATTTTACTCCATTTGATGTAATTACATGTCCAAGGTATTTGGCTTCTTTTTTTAAAAATTCTGACTTATCAAGCTGTACTTTAAGGTTGAAACTTCTTAGTCTATCAAATACTTTTTATAGTCTTTCTATGTGCTCGTCTAATGATGTAGAAAATATTATGATAACGTCAATATATACAAGACAGATATGGTTTTGTAGCCCTCGTAATACATGATCCATAACTGACTGAAAAGTGGCGGGGCATTACGGAGGCCAAAGGGCATTCTTTTAAACTCGTAATGTCCGTTATCGACGATAAAGGCGGATTTTTCAGCATCCTATTCGTCCATTTCAATTTGATAAAACCCACTAGCGAGATCTAGAGTAGTGGAGTATATACAGGTACTAAGTTTGCTTAATAAATCTTCGATATTTGGTATTGGGTATTTGTTTTCTATAGTTTTTTCATTGAGTCTTCTGTAGTCGATGACTATTCTAAATTTTTGTTTGCCACTGGCATCTGCCTTCTTCGGCACTATCCATATTGGTGAATTATAGGGTGATATTGATTCTTGAATTATATTAGTTTTCATTTTGTTCATTTGAGTTTGAGCTTCATTTTTATCTACATATATATGTGGATAGCGGTAATTTTTTGTCTAAACAGGGTGTTAATCTGTAGGTCGAATTTTATGCTTTATTTGACTCGTAAATGTTAGAGGTAAGTCTTCGTGTTAAAATATATCCTTATATTTATAGCACAGTGTTTGAATTTTCATATTTTCCTCTATGTTTAGGTAAGATGTTCTTAAGTTATTTTGCAGATTATTAATTAATATTTCATCGATGCAATCTTGATCCATTAATATATTTTGTTGTGTTACATATTTCAGTGTTATATAGAAATTCTTCTGAAAATTCTTATACTTTTAATGGGTTTTTTATTTGTAGTATTAGGGGCAATTCACTATTGTTAGTTACAGTTGTTATAATATGATTGTTTTCTACTTTTATTAGAGCAGTATTCTAGTTCTTTCTTTAAATTTTGGTGGGTGAAAATCCTTCTTTAATATTCGTTTTTTCCACCGGTAACCTAGTTATCATATGCGTTCTCGGTGGTATAATAATTGGTTTTGTATTCGGGGTTGCCAGATGTAAACATTATTCTTATTAATATTTATTTGTGCTCTTAGTTCTTTTAAGAGATCTATACCTATTAATCATCCGAATTTTGGATTGAAGTCGAATAAATAAAATGTGTGTTCCTTATGTGTGTTAAACGTTTTCGGAAGTTTAATTTTTTACACTTTCTTGGTGAGTGGTTATAATGTGTGCTGTTTGTATAGAAAAAAGATCCGATTTTATTTTATTCTTAAAGTATTTTTCGACTAATTAGGGTTTTATTAAACTTTCGGTAGATCCGGTATCGATTAAAAAGTTTGTCCTCAGATCTTCTATGTATATGTAGGGTAGTTGTGCTTCGACAATTGAATAAATTTGTATTATTTCGATATTTTTGTCGACGGGTTTTTGGGAAAATCCTGATTTTCGGGTTCAATAGGACTAGCATGTTGCTGTTCCGGTATTGGAAATATTTCTTGTTCCACGTATTGATCGAAATTATCCATATTTGATTCACATGCATCATAATAGTCGTGTGAACATGAGGCAGTCAGCTCATATTGATCTTTGGACGGGTATTGATCATTTTGATAATAATTATTGTCCTGATTTATGTCGGTGTCGTGAAGTTCTTCCCAGGTGAAATTTGATTTCTGAGAATTATTTGGTCTTTGGACACTAGGGCTCGGTAAATTAGTGTTTCCTGATGTATCCACAGGGGTAGGATAATTTTGCGTTCGTCTTTCCATACTTGAGTTTTGAAAATTATTTTGTGGTTTAAATGGTTCTTGCATTCTTGACATCGGTTGATAAGGTGTGTGAGATTGCCAATAATTTGATCTGCTGGGCCATTGATAAGGTCGATTTTGTTGCGTAAAAGTTGGTCTGTTTGGTGTAAAATTGGTCTTGTGTTATACATAGGCATATGCTGTCTTCTTGGAGGTTGATGGCTTGCCTGTGTATTTCTCTGGAATTCCGGTTCATTGTTCTAATTATTTGACAATTTTCTGATATAATTTAAATTACTTTCCTCGGAAATCATGTTTATATCTTTCTGCATCTTACTATAAGACTGTATGGTTCTTTAACTCTATTTACAAATGTTTTTACAGCTACGTTACTGTATATTCTGATCTTTTCAGCTCTTAAAATTACACTTATGTCAATAGAATTTACTTTTGATAGTAACAAGCTAAGTGAATCTTGGCATTTTTCTCCAAATCGTAGGGCTGTTTCGTTATTTTCCTGTTTTAGTGCTACCAGATCTCTCATTAGAGTGTCATCGTCATGTTGGTTGCCAAAGGTAAATATTATAGCTTCTTTTAGCTCGGGCCATGTTCTTAAATTTCGTACAGATATTAGTTGAGCTGCTCTTCCTGTTAGTTTATTTTTTATATGCGCCATAAGAAAAGAGTTAAATACATTGTCGCCGTGTATTCCTAACGAGTCGAGTATGTTTTCACAGGCAATTATAAAATTTGAGATGAGTACTGGATCTCCATTAAATGGTGGAATAGTCTCTAATGGAGTGCTGAACAATTTTTGTTTGTGGTGGACTTGTTAATTCGATTCTTCTCTCTGTTGAGATATTTCCAAATTGACCCACTAAGTCGTCCATATCTTGTGGTTGGGACATCCAATATAATATGTATATTTAAATATTATAATTTATTACAGTAGTTATTACTATATCACTTTGTTTTAGAATCGTAGATGGTTTTTTATAATGCGACGCAATTTGTCTGTTAAATCGCAACGAGGGATTGGTATTGAACTTAATCAAGTAATGCTTTATCGCAACAAAATACAAAAATTGTCAGCGAGACTGTAAAATTTAAAAAAAATTGTTAGTTTAGTTTTTTGCTTTAAGTGTGTCTCAGTTTGTATGTTTAATTGCAACAAGGGATTGGTCTTGAACTTAATCAAGCAATGCTCTATTGCAACAATATACAAAAATTGTCAGCGGGACTTTTAAGTTTTTATTTTAAATCTAATCACTAGAAAGCGTGTTAGTGTTTATGTCACAAAGTTGCTTTCAACCTACTCATTTCAGCCAATTACAACTTTGAAAAATATAAGAATAGAAAAGCTAGTCTTAAAAATAATATTATTTTCAGGGCAAAAAGAATAAGGTGGGTAAATTTTTCTTGAGGATTTAAATCAATCGTACTTACATTAAAATAAAAATTACAGATGTCTTCATTTCCATAAAAAATTAAAAATGTTTCTTGATTCTTCCTTAATTAGGAACTACTTTTCTCCTGTCCAACGTCTGGAATTGAGCTGGGAACACTTTTTTCGTACTCAGGACGGAGACGTCGAGGTTAGTGGTTAAAACCAGCGTTTTCTTTCAATTTTTGGAAAAAAAACTCTAATATCCCACCTCTGACACCAGTTACGCGTTTTCCGGTAACAAATCTGATTTTAAAAACTATTTCCAAACTTTACAATAAAAGAATTAAAGTATAGTAGTAAAACAGAGGACATTATTAGATGAACGACAAGTAATAAGAGAATACAATATGCAATAATATGCATATTAAAGGTATAAATTCATGTGGTTATCTCCACGTAGTGGGATATGACAATATCATATTTTTTAAGATAAGGGAGAATCTTATACATAACTCTAGCGGCAAGGGAGAGTATTCTCGATAAGTTGCAAGATTTCATACGTTAATTTTCTTATTTCTAGCTATTCAAAAGTAGTTTATAAAATTGTTACAAGAATTTTTAAGAATATTTTGAAAATCGTATTACCAAGACAACTGAAGTTATTTTTAACAAAACATGTTTCCTATTTTTCATATACACAGTTTGTGTCATGGGAGATGGGATTACATGGGTATCTTGGTTATTAGGGGAGTTATATAATCGCTTAATTGAACAAAGTAGTGCAGAATATTATACACATTAACATGGCGTCCAGGAAATTGAATTCTGATTGGTTTAGATTTTGCTTAGGAAAAATCCAAAATTGCGATTTTTTAAAATGCCTGGTAATTTTTTTCTTTGTGGTTCAGATAAAAAATTAATGCCACTATAAGCCCATAAAAAATTATTACAAAATGATGTTAAACATATTTTAATTGATCTACAATTAAAAATTACAAATCATTTTTCTTAAACAAAGTGTAAACCAATCGGAATTCAATTGTTTTCTGGACGGCATGTTAATGGACATAAAATTCTGCACTACTTTACTCACTTAAGCCATTTTCTATCTCCACTAATAACCAAGACACCTATGGAATCAATACCACATCCCGTGGGACACACAGTATAGTCACAAATAACAAAGTTAACTGGGATGGGATTCGCACAGTTTCCCACATATCTCTCAGTATTAGAGATAGACCCAAGAACCACTATCATTGTGTTTGTGAGAAGGTGTTCTAATCAAATATGTAAAAATATACAGGGTGTTCAATAAAAAAAATTAATAATTGTAGCCATCTTATGTGAGCTTCCATTATGTTTACGATATGATTTGCAAAATCTACATAAAAAGTCCTATAACTTTTGTATTTACCATTTTTTCTTAACAATAAAAATAACGAAGTTAGTGAGGTAGAAATTGTCACAAAATCACCCTGTACATACTTTTTCAACTTTTTACATCATTTATCGGTATAGATGAATTCAGTTATACTTGAATTGAGAAATAATTATAAGAAAAATATTTCTTAATGTCAAGAAAATTAATGTTTCATATAAAAAAATAATAGAATGGAATGAAAAATAATATTAACTGAAAATTTTTTGTTAATTATTATTTACTAACTTTTACAAATCTTATCACAGATAAGTATAACATATATCTTTTTAAACAATTATTTTCCCGGCTATTTGCCAAAACGCTGAAACTTGGATTACAAAAAAAGATAATATGCACATTATGTTCAGTACTACTGACTCAATAATGTTATTTTTAATTTCAACTATTCTGTCTAGTAAAACCAAAAACAAATAAAACACAAGGTACTCATCAGTTGACACTCACTTTAAAAAACTTTAAAATATCTACCGACACGTGTTTCTGCTTGCCATAGCGTCATCAGGGTAGCCAGCACATTTAAAGAATCCAAAGTAAGGAAACTTGTAAACCTTAATGCAATAAACATTAATGGCTTCAGTGAACAGAATAATTGAAATTATATAGTGGAAATACCCCTTAGGGTCAATGAAATAATTTAAAAACAAATTAAGTTCCTCTTCTTGATAAAAGTTAAAATATAGAGTGGATGAAAAATAATATTAACTGAAAATTTTTTGTTAATTATTTTTTACTAACTTTTACAAATCTTATCACAGATAAGTATAATATATATCTTTTTAAACAATTATTTTCCCGGCTATTTGCCAAAACGCTGAAACTTGTAAAAGTTAGTAAATAATAATTAACAAAAAATTTTCAGTTAATATTATTTTTCATTCCACTCTATATTTTAACTTTTATCAAGAAGAGGAACTTAATTTGTTTTTAAATTATTTCATTGACCCTAAGGGGTATTTCCACTATATAATTTCAATTATTCTGTTCTCTGAAGCCATTAATGTTTATTACATTAAGGTTTACAAGTTTCCTTACTTTGGATTCTTTAAATGTACTGGCTACCCTGATGACGCTATGGCAAGCAGAAACACGTGTCGGTAGATATTTTAAAGTTTTTTAAAGTGAGGGTCAACTGGTGAGTACCTTGTGTTTTATTTGTTTTTGGTTTTACTAGACAGAATAGTTGAAATTAAAAATAACATTATTGAGCCAGTAGTACTGAACATAATGTGCATATTATCTTTTTTGTAATCCAAGTTTCAGCGTTTTGGCAAATAGCCGGGAAAATAATTGTTTAAAAAGATATATGTTATACTTATCTGTGATAAGATTTGTAAAAGTTAGTAAATAATAATTAACAAAAAAATTTTCAGTTAATATTATTTTTCATTCCACTCTATATTTTAACTTTTATCAAAAAAGAGGAACTTAATTTATTTTTAAATTAAAAAAATAATAATTCACTTGAAGAATATTTGCTTCAATTTAAACATAAATTTCCAAAAATTTTTCTTTTTGATTTAATAATCTTTCTTTTCCTCCGCATTTAGTTTATTACATTTCGCATGTAGTTGTAACTTTGCTTATTACAGCGAATCGGTTGCTATGTTAGCCAATTCTAATCAGTTGCGTATTGTATTATTTTATCACCCATTATACACAATAACTGAATAATTATTCTAATACGAAATGACAATAGACCAGAGTAGCCCTTAAACCCTAGTATATTCTAATATTGTGGATACCAACTATTATAACTTAGCAGAGAAACTGATGATGATTTAGAGTGAGATGTTACATCAGTTTCAATAATAGCTGATTATTATCCACGACACATTAGTCAATGAAGTACAATATATGTCTGGGGCGTCCATCATGGGAACGGATATCAATCCGATTCCATTATTAATCTATTTTAGACCCCGGGAAACGGCAGAGCGCTATAACTGTGGTGGCCAATTTAATCAGCACACTGTGTCCCAGAAATTTCGCCGCCACCGCCGCATGCCAGGCGGTGTATTTGACAACGTTATAAAATATTATGCAAAATTTAAACATGCTGTTTCGTAATGAGTTAATATTATTATTCTATCATTTGCTTATTCCTAAATTAAGTAAAACGTATTGTATTGAATTTGCTGTTTCACAAAATTATAACAGAGGTTGGACAACTGCCTTCATATTTAAAGTATGGTCACATATTATGTAAATGAGTCTGTGTATATCTACAAGATATATTATTTGAATAACATGGCGTGATTGACAAAAATTATTACTAATCAACATTATTTGTTCTACGTAACGAACTTTTATTGACGAAATTATGTTTCATCAACTTAAAAAAAAAAACAAACGAGGAAACAACAAGTCATGCAGCAAACCATATTTCGAAATAAATGATTTCGGTTCGGCACGCAGTACGTTCAGAAAACTAACACAATGAGGAATGCCACTCAATTTAGCTTTTTACGTTATACAACAGACCAAAAAAAAAATAATTGGACAGGTATATCAGGATTTTGCTATAAGCACTTTATTAAAGAATTAATTAATTTTTTAATTAATGCGACGTCACGTATCTTTATTGCATCTGGCAAAAGCGTAGTCTATTTTTCTGAAATAAAGAAGAAGTAAACAAAAAATAACCAACCATTCTGTCAGTGTTTACTGTGACAGTCGTATATATGTTGTTTCTTGTTTATATTTAAAAATATGCAAAATTTAAAATTACTAATTTAAGAACTTGCTTGTGATATGAATGTTCTTTTCATAAGAATTACAATGGTAACATTTTTAATGCCTCTTAATTTTACTTTCTCACCCTTCAAAGTGAGGAACTTATGTATTCTTGAAAAAAATTTTTTAAAATTTTATTGCACTTCTGGGCGAATCTCGACGAATTATGACGATACACAAAATTTCAGATAGAAATAATTTTCTGTCTGTGTGTCTGTCTGTCTGGTTCGCGACAGCAGCTACAGTTTTTGAGATAAAGCTTTCAAATTTAGTACACACATTCTAGAAGTCAAGGAAGAGAGTCAGTTCGTTGATGAGCAAAATGTGACTTTCTTGAAACGTCAAAGTGTCCTTTTTGAAACGTCAAAATGTGAATTTTTTTGAAACGTAAAAAAATGTGACTTTCTTGAAACGTCAAAAGTTACTTTTATTATAAACTCCACCACACGTCGAGTTTTACTACGGTGAGGAAGTTCTGATCCCCAAGTAATTGGCAGCGGTTTTTATTTTTCGAATAAAAATTTTAAATCATATCGTAATCGACAGATTTGAATTAGCTTTTTCATATCCTGGTTCCATATAATCACAAATTTATATAATCACGTTAGCACTACACTTTTGTTATAAACCGATCCATTGTAAACAAAACAAATAGTTTATAGTTCTTCTTCTGCCATGATATTGAGGTCCAACGTACTATTGCATTTTACAATGTCTATTTTATTCGATTCATTATAAAATTATGTGCACTGTTGTTATATGCCTAAAAAGTACATGTGACGTCACATACAATTTAAATCCCTTAATTCTCCGATAATTTTACTGTTAGTACAAAACTGGAAAATAATGTAACAATATTTTTTTTAAGTTCCTTTATACCATGTTCTTTCCAAAAACATTTTGGTAGAAGTGGCATTTTCCGTTATTTTTACGGCTGGAACCCTCTTTACGTGATAAATAAATAAGCGTTAAAGGTTGTATTTTGCAGGGACCTTTTACAGGTTGGTCTGAAGTTCATCTGACATACTTCTGGAAGTAACAGAGGGCCTTGACATAAGTAGAAAAGTTCCTATCTACCTACATGCTTCGATGTTTACTAGATTGCTAACAAAAATATAGGATGTCGAAGTTTTGTGAAAAAAGTTTTTTTTATAACTAGGATACTAAGAAAGCTATAGACTTGAAGTTTTAGGGGCCGTAATACTTTTTAAGCCTCTGTTGTTTTACGAAATCGTGCCTTTGTACTGGCTCCTGTAGCTTCGTTACGGGATGGGGGAGTAACGCCATTGCTTCGTACAGTTGATTTTAGGATTGGTCCAATCTGTTTTCAATTTGGAAGAAAAAAGGTATCTTTGATTTTTTTATTGTTTTTCCTTTCCAAAAAAAAAGTAAAATGAGTTATTATGACAAAACTTTATTCCAAGTTTATCATTTATGTAGATACAGAAACGCGAAAATTATTTAACAATAATAAATATGCTGATATTCACTTTATTTATTGGTTTTGTCATGACGTAATGCTGAAGCGACAGTTCGAGAATACATGATGCAGCATTCGAATAAGAGACAGTCAAATTTACCCATCCATGCCATCCATTATTGACATACATATTCTTAAAAGTACAAACAGCCATTTTACTCGAAAAATAAGCGTTGCAGTTGTAAGAAAAAATTCGGAGATACCTTTTCTTATCAACTGTACACAGTTTCGGCGAAAAATTTTACCCCCTTCGATGGTGCAAGAAGCTGATTTCTATAATTTGCCACTAAGCGAAGAATGAACTAATTTTATTCTTCGTCGTTAGTAAGCAACTGGTTATACAAATCGAGCCAGACCGCTAGGAACTCGACTAGCGGTATGTGCAGTTTACACACACTCGTCTGTTGCCAGCACGATAGGGTGATGAATGTAGGCTGAATACAAAGTTCGAACGAAAGTTAGCGATTGCGCTCGATTGCGCATAGAGGCCAGGGAACTGAGAGGAGCAGACAACAGATTAGCAGATTTCAGTATCGCTAAAGCTGCTGTGAAAATGTTGCTCGTTTAGACGGGCGACTGTAAATTGTGTATACCGTTAGTCGTGTTTCTAGTAATCTGGCTCGATCTGTATTTTTGTATAAAACTGATCTCCGTTTGGCAGTGTCGTTCACAATCTTTATCTTACAATAAAGCTCAATGAAAACCGGATTATCTCTCCACTGTTAGTGTTGCATTTTTTAGAAATTTTTTAGATTTACTTCTCCCTCCAACGAGAAGAACATCGAAGAAGTAGTTTGCCCCTTTGTCCTTTACATTGCGGAAAATCAGGCAGCTGTGGAAGCTTCTGACTCATGACTATTTTTTCTTTAGTTTTTGTGGGTATACGATCGTCAAAAAAACTAAGGCTACCAAGTGGTCAGAAAAACCAAAAGTATCTAGAAGGACCAGTGTGTTTCTTACAAATTGTTCGGTTATTAAAAATTGTTAAGAGACCTAGGAACTGGATGTCATTATATGGAGCTCTTATTTTATGTGGAGTTTTATTCCGATGTCTCACATAAACCAGGCTTACAAACAAAGCCAAGTTCACTGTATTTAAAGTCTCTAGAGTTGTGAACTGAAACTAACTTTGAAAGAGGCATATTTTTAAAGCGTAAATAGCTTTAACCATCCATCGAGATGTGTAGGGCCAGGAGCTCGAAAAGCTCTCGCTCACTTCCTCCCTTAGGAAATAAAGAAGACGAACGAAAAACTTCTTGATAATCATCTCTTGGTTGCCATTTTTCCACTCGGTAAATACTCCAGCACATCTTGCCGTGCGCTTTCCCTATTCCTCTGTCTATCTGGAATCGTACTATTGTATTACTATTTTCTTTCAAAAAATGGTACGTAAAGTTCTTGTGGTACTTTTCCATGCGAATTTGACTTTCCTTTATCTAATTCTTGTGTGTACCATTCCTGATAATAATAATCTAGATTATTTGTATGATGGTTTTTGGGTATCCTTATTGTGTATTATGTATTTTAACGTTTGACCAGCGACTACATACGATTTAATTGGAAGTTTGCTCTTAATTATGTAGGGCGGCACTTCCAGAAATGAATATCCTTGGCTGCCAACTAACCCACCGCTTGTGCCCTCGTATTGCTAGGCTATCAGAGTAGTAAGGCTTCTCGGTAGATCTCTTGCGATACTCTCCAATTGGACTCGCCCCACCACTGCCTAGCCGGCTAACGATCCACTCTGGTTAGTCCCTGTTGACAGTCTACCAACTATTAGATGAAGTATTAGTAATTCATCCAAAAAATCGATCAGTGTTGCCGCGTCAGTTTCATGTAACTCGATTCATTGATCAAATACCTCATACCTAATTATCATCCAAACTATTACCACTACTACAGCTATGAAAACAGTTCTGATAACGGATAACGGTTAATTCGCCTCCTTTTTATTTTTTACGTATTATGTGTGTTCTTTTAAGTCAAACATAAAAAATTGTATATCAAAATCAACCTCCACATAAACGTTTTCGGTAGTGTCATTTATCATACACTTGTGGTAATTTTTGATTTTAATGTCAGATTAAACAGTAAATAGCGCAATAATAAATAAAGCTAGCAAGTCGTGCGGTGATTCAATGAGGTGACATCAGGTGTTTAGGCACAAAGACCAGCGGACAAATAACTAATACCGAAGCAAACCGCGAGAATGTGTATTAAAAAATACGCGGCTGTGGTTATGTGTTAACGAGACGACAGATTCTAAAAAAAAATCTATTGTAAATGTTATAGTACATGTACAGAACCCTCTTAAACCGACATTTCCACTGTTACTAGCTTGCAAATAACTAACTGAGTGTACTGGCAAAACAATTACGTGGGTGGTATTGGAGACGCTAGAAAAATTTTACCTATTAACGAATCAAATGTTGAAGTTTGTGACCGATGATGCCGCGACAATGCGTTTGGTATGCTTTTCTCTTCATAAACACGGTTGTAGTTGTTACATGTTACATGTAACAACACACATGCTTTACATCTTGTGGCACAAACTATTCAACAAGTTTTTCTATAGGTAGATGCATTAATAGCATATACAAAAAGGTCTTCGCGCATTCCACAGCAAGTATCCCGGTGTTCCCGAACCACCAAAATCGATTCTTACACATTGGGGAACATGGTTGAAGGCAGCTGAATGTTTACAACAAATAAAAGCTGTGATACTACAATTCAATCCTGACCAGGTTGCAGATATTAAGGAAAGCCAGATAAAATTCGAAGATATTTTCATTGAAACAGCTTTTAAACTATTCACAAAAACTATAAAGGATTAAACGACGCCATAAAAAACTTACAAAACAGTGCGTTTTCGTTAGCGGAGTCACTGCAAATAGTGGACGAAGTAAATCAAGGGCTACATGCTATAGGTGATGCAAAAAATGAGCGCGTTAAAGAAAGTTCGCACGTATATTAAAGCAAGGAACAAGTTTTGCCAGATTAAGTCAAATTTGTGATGGTACTGATTGTGTATCTCCAGATCCGTTAAGTGTATTCAAAGACTATTTCAAGTATGCCTGTATTACATCAATAGATGTCGAACAGTTATTCTCAAAATATAAGCATATTTTTTCACCACAGGGAACATCACTCATGAATACATCCATAGAAATATACCTGATGCTGCAAAGTTTTTACAGATCTTCTCCAGTTTGTAATAACCAAACTAGTTCATCAAGCCAGTTAAGAGAGTAAGTTGTGCATACATTATTATAAATGGTAACTGTTTATTGCTTTTGCTCCTAGTTAACGTCTTTTATTATGTTTATTTTGATGCGTAGGCCTATGTCCCGCCGCACATTTCTGCCAGCTTTAGTAATAAAACTTAGGCTAGAAAGTGAATTTTGTCAAAGACAACAGCAAAAATCTACGGATGGAACTCAGAAGTGTTCACGCGCACGGGAAATACTGAAGACCTCTGACGTGTTCATATCTATCTGTTTCACCACTACTAATTTACGCTGACGCTGACCATATTAAAACAAGAGAAATACGGAAAATTCTTAATTGTTAGGTGATGTAAGTGCAACTCTCTGCCAATCCATTTCATTCTGGTTCTGCGGTTTCAGCCGAATACTATGTCAATCTTTCTGATTTAAAAAATTATAAACACTTTTTATTACTTGTCTAATTTTCAGTTTATTTGTTATTTTACAACTAGTTTCATTCTATTCGGACATTTTCAAGTAAACTGTCCGAATAGGATGAAACTAGTTGTAAAATAACAAATAAAGTGAATATTAGACAAGTAATAAAAAGTGTTTATAATTTTTTTAAATCAAAATGGATTTTCACAAAGTAACTTCATCTTCAATCAACTTTTTGTCAATCTAATAAACAAATATTCACTCTTGAGGGAAACTGTTCTTCTATAAAACAAAAGACATTTTTATTTTCTTTTTGTATGAACAAATTCAATAAATCACCTAAAACCAAAAACACAGCAACACAGCGCTTCTCGCCTTCGTAGCTCAGATTTCTCTGTCGTCCCGGTGGTGTTTAAAAGAGCCCGAAAAGATGAGCTACTCTGTGGCGCTGCATAGTCGCGGGCACCAGCGAATTTGTAGCGCCATTTCGTGGTGATACAAATTCGCCCGTCTGGAAGGGTTTAAGCGACTGTGCAAGCCGTTAGCAAACAAACGGACATATTATAAATCGGCTGATCAAATCAAATTTACACACAGTGACTCGTGGGAGCCACGGAGTAGCCAGTCTGTTTGGACCCTAAATGGGAGCCACAGCAAAGTGTCTGTTCAGGCTCTTACCATCGTCCGCATGGCATTCTTGTGACATAATTGTCTGCCAATCAATTCTATGGTTTGACTTTTGTATAAGGAGAAACAGGAGCAGTTCTAGTGTATATGGGCGCACTTATTTAAATTTGTTAAATATGTGCAAGTAAAATAAAAAACTGAAGTAGGTAATGCCTGTACGCATATATTCTCAATAAGATAGCAATAATTTTAAAGTTTAACTTAAAAACGCAGCTCGTAAACAATTAAACCGGTACAAGGTACAGGTATCCACGAAGATACGGGTGGGGCAATAGTGCGTCCGACTTCGATATCTCTAGTTCTATGATAACTAGAAACTTGATTTAAAAACATTTTTTAAATTAAATGCCATGTATATCAAAAAATTTTTTTGAAAAATCTTTGTGGCTTTCTTTCACTCCTATATTATTATTGACTTTCTCCCAACCACTTGGATGTAATAATTTTTTTTTGTTGAAATTATAACATTTACACGTGGATATTAAAAATATCACACCATCACAACTATCGATTTTAAGAAAAAAATATGTTAGTACCAGTTGAGACATCTGTGTGATGACATTCGGCCATTTCACTTCCTAAAAGTAAACAGGGTGGCCAAAAAGGATTTTTTAACGTTTTATCTGAATTTTCTCAATTTTTTCAAATGGAACACCCTGTATATTTTTGGACGATATGATGTAGGATTGAAAAACGAACAATTTTTGTTCGTACATTCCTACGGCTATTTGTGACCATTTTTAATTTATTGAACAATAACTTTAAAAGTCAATAAAAATTGAAAATGAGGGTTTTTTCAAATAATTCAAGAGAAGGTATAATAAGCGTGTTACATGCCTGTAATAACATCACACCAACAACAATCGAAACTTTGAAGGAAAGGATAATTAAATGCCTTTAGAAGTATCACTCCGGTAATTTTATGAACAGTAGAAATCTCATTCCAAAGACGCATAGAAATATGTATCAATCAAAATGGGCAACATGTGTAGCTTTTTATAATATCTTCTCTTGAATTACAAAAAAAATAATTTTTATTGCTGAATTTCGTACAAAAAATTTTTGTTTTTCAATTCTACATCATATCGTCCAAAAATATATAGAGCGTTCCATTTGAAAAAATTGAGAAAATTCAGTTCAAATAGTGGTAAATTAAAAAATAATTTTGGCCACCATGGCATAATTTCAACAAAAAAAATTATTACGTCCAAGTGGTTGGGAAAGAGTCAATAATAATAGAGGAGTGGAAGGAGGCCACAAAATGGTTTCAAAAAATGTTCTGATACACATGGCATTCCATTTAAAAGAATGTTAGTTGACTCTGTAGAATCGTCTTGACTCATACTATATATTCGAAAATAATATCCGGTTATAGACTTTTTTGTCTAGTTTATTTATATTTTTAAATCAAGTTTCTAGCTATCACAAAACTCGACATATCGAAGTCGGACGCACTATTGCCCAACCCTGTATATTTAACTTTCATCATACTCTTTAGGAACATTATGTAGTTGCCAGGTCGGGTGCCTCGTACTGAAATATTTTTTGGCTGTGGCGGGTTTTTTAATCCATTCTGCTCGTGGAAATATGTACACTACTAAAGTCTCATTATTTGTTCTAAACAATAAAATATTCTAGGAGAGTTGCATTTTATAAAATTAAGTAAGAAAAAGAGAAATGAAGAGAATGCCACAAATAATACTAGACAATATTAAATCTGTTATAAAAGAAATATTTTTTGTTATATAAGCAAGCTTTAAACCCTAAATATTATAATAACGATGTGTGTAATACATTTAATCACTTTCCATTAACGTCAAGGGGCGCCCATGTTGCCGCTTTCGTTAGTCCCGTGCTCCAGAATATCAGAGTTATTATGAGGGGATTCACGTTGAATCATGGATTATCCAGTGCCGTTATCGAAACTTCATTTGCTAATAGACTTGGGAACAAGGGATCATTTTCATATTTAATAATTTCATTTACATCCTCTGTATCGACAGGTCGACGTAAATTTGAAGACAGTAAAGCTGTAATAATATTAATCGAGATACTTTGAAGCATACAAAAACATGAGCATACATACCGGCGTTATTGGTTCAACTTATTATTTATAATTATTTATTTTCAGCATTTTATTTTGTTTACTCGCACTGTCTTTGGTTATTAAGCCACTGTCGTACAAATTGTTTAAAAATGTTGTTAATTAAACTATGCGCCAAAAGAATCAGTCTCTTTTTAAATATTTTTGCCGATCTAAAGAATATCTCACACCTAAGAAGATATAAACCTGGAAATTAAATTATTAAATGTAAAATGTAAGCAATAAGTGACAAAATTAGTATTTTTAATTGAGCTAATTTTTGAAACTGGCATTTGTCCATCAGATTTCAAAATGGCAAAGCACTAGTCAAGATATTCTTCTACGACTCTATTATGCAAATTTTCATTCACATTTTAGATATGGCATTCTGAATTGGGGAAATAGCATATATGTTGAAAAAGTATTTGTCCTACAAAAATATGTTGTCCGCATACGTTCCGGATAGTTACAGAGATGCGTTCAAAAATCTTAAAATTTTAACAGTAGCCAGTATATACATATTGGAGATATGCACATTTGTTTATAAAAATAAAACTAAATTTCTTGTCAATCAGATAAACCACGTACATAAAACTAGATTTAAGACATAATTGCAACCTGAAGTACTTACATCGGACTACGCGGTGGCGGCTCGTGGGTCAAGAGATAGGGAGGTCAATTAGAAAAGTTTACTGTATTACCTACCTTTTAAAGTGATTTAAATTCCAAGTCGATCCTCCGGTCTCTTTGAGATGCAAAGTGGTCAGTTACTTTTTCATTAGTCTTTTATCTTCTTTATTAATGCCCTTTCTATGGTAAGCATAGCTAAAGAAGATAACCTTTCCTGACCCATGGTGTTTCTTAAAAAATGTCTTTATTCTTTTTAAGGTGGAAAAACAACGTTCACTTTCGACGGTAGTCATAGGGAGAGTACACAATATTTTTAACAGTTTGACACTTTCAGAAAAATTATTGCACAAATTATTGTTAATAAAAGACTGTAACAAAGCAACTACACCTTCACTATTGGAAAAATCTTCTCGGCTATATAATACTTCTAATTCAGTTTTAAATTTCAAATGATTTATGACTGGATACTCCGTTTTAACTAATTTAAACATATCTTGAGGAAAGCTGTTTTTATAATCTTTAAATCGATCTGCGTGAAATAACTGAGACACTGCTAAATGATTACTGAAGCAAAACCTGTTTTTGATTTCAGATGTAATTATGTCACAAACTTCTAATGAAATTCTCCTTTTTGATTATTCCGTTTTATATCTCTGGGCAGACTGCATGGATGTCTCCTCCAAATGGTTATTCAAAATTTTATTTCTGATGTCTTCAATTTTACTATTAAAAACGCCAATACACTTATTTACTGTTATGACATCGATATTACATTTTTGTAATTGATTGAGCAATATATCACAATGACGCATAACTAAATGAAAAAAATTTAACCAGTAAAGAAAATGTTCATTTTGTAAATAGTTTTTTAAACCAATACCTTGGTTTAGAGTGTTGTTTTCTGATTCATTATCAATGATTTTTTCTAAACAATCTAATAATTCTGTTCGATAGGTGTAAACAGTCTCTATGCACTTTGTATTAAAATTCCATCGTGTTGGAGCCGCTTTAGGTAATCTCACCTTAACAACTTTGTCTAACACGACAGTTCTTTTTAGCGATTTTCCAAAGAATGACGAAAAGCTATGTAAATTAGCAAAAAAAATTTTATGCTTTTATCCTGACTTGATGCTTTTTGTAAAATTAAATTTAGTTGATGAGCGTATCAATGAATAAAATTTGCTGAAGGATAACTTTTTTTAATTTAGGCTTGTACACCTCCAAAAGCACCACTCATTACTGATGCTCCATCGTAACTTTGTGCTATAAATTTTTCAGTACTTTCATTAATTTTCAGACATTCTAATTCTTTTAAAATTACATCTGTCAAATGCTGCGATGTCGTTCCTTGTGGCTGAATAAATTTCCAAAATCTCTCACATACAACACCGTCTAAAACGAATCTAAATACAAAAACTACTTGTACTTTATTGGAACTATCTATTATTTTATTTAAAATATATCTATTTTAGAAACGTTTTAGTTTTAAACTTTCTAACTGCATTCTAATATCAACTGTACCAAGTGTTGCTAGACTACAACAGTTATTCATATGACTTGATGCGAGCGAATGTTTCTGTACTTTTGTTTTTAAATGTTTCAAGTCAGTTACACCTATTTTGGACCATATAGGATCAGAATCATCACCAAATAACAGGCATGGGAAACAAAAAAATGCATTTTTTACCTCGCATCCGCAAATCCAATCGGATAAATCGTACATTGAATTTCAAAAATACCTATTAATTTCTTTGTTCTTATCAAGACATGTTTGCTTTATCGTCATATTAGGTTTTGGACGGCCATCACCTTTGAATTTCACTCGGTCATCATAACCCAACTTATGTCCATCTTTCAGTTTTAATATATTTTTTACAACACTCATATTTAATGGTAACACCAAAAACACTGTTTTACTTAATTTTACGACAAGTAGAGATTTACTAATAAAATGTTCACAAATAAAAACATTAAAAACAACGCGACAGAATTTACCGACCAACGCGTACCTAGTCAGCATTAAGACTGCTCTACTCACAGAGAACCTATGTAGTCTGTGGCTCTACTGAACTTCTTGCGAATCGTGCGTTACCGTTTTCGTAAAATGTGTCAAGGACATTGTCCCCGCCAGTGTTTTCTGTCTCTTTTGCTTTCTGACGATTCGCGCATAAGTCTATTTCACTTTAATTCATTGTAAATTCGGTCCGTAGCTAGCTTTGAGGACAAGTTGTGGATTGACTCAAGATTTTTAAATTCTATAAATGAATAATGTAATGAATATGAATGTAGATGCTCGGTGCTCGAAGGGGATACGAAATCCTACGATCTAGATATTTGAATAGTATTGTGCATGGAATGAATTAGAAACTTTAATATATTTTTTAAGAATATTAAAAATAAATATATTATATATTTTTAAAATTCAGAAAATGAATAGCTCTATTTTTTTATTTGTATGTGGGAGGTCATTGACCAAATGACCCTATAGAAGAACCGCCAGTGGGACTACGTTATACCAAAAAAGTTTTTATTACGTTGGCTGCAAATTATATAACAAATTAAGTGATGATATTAAGTCGTCACCCACTACAATTATTTTTAAAACAAAACTGAAAAAATTTCTCAAAGACAAAAATTGTTACAATGTTGATCAGTTCTTTACAGAATATATTAATTTTGACAATACCTACTGCTCTATAACGTTTGTGTAGATGTAATTCTAGGTTTTATTTTTGCATATTTCGTATTTGGTGTTTTCTATTCTGTTTCTTCTGTTATTTATTGTAGTTTATTCTATGTTGAAATTTGACATTTTCTGCATTTAGTGTATTTAATGTTTTGCATTGAAATTAAGAAATAAAGATACATTTTTTTTTCGGAATATCCGATACCAGATAATCTTCCTGTGGCCCCCGACGCTTCACGGGAGTCGCATTGGCGCATTAACTACAGCCACTTCCCACATCCTGCAGGGTTAGTCACTCTAGATACCAGAATTGTGTGCCCTAGGCAGACGGAGAGAACCGAGATTGACCGCCTTCTGCATTTGGCCTGCCAGCCAATCGGATGATTTTTGGCAAACAGGTATGGTCTTCAGTTCAGAGAGCAGCATACGCTGGTTACAGAGAGAAAAAAATTACATTTACCATATTTAAAACAATATACAGTGTGTTTCAGGTATGCAGTCATTAATTTTTAGGGGTGATTCTACTTAAAAAATATTTAAGAAATTTCCTATAAACATGGGTCCGTAAATCTCTCTTTAGGAAGCTAGGGTCTTTTGAAATGGGCACCCAAAATTGGAATTTTACTTAATATCTCAGGAACCCTTTGAGTTACCATGTCTTATTAGAATATGATTTCTTGGTCAAAAATAGACAAGAAAGTTTGTCTTATTGTAACTCCGCAGGATTAACCATTTTCGAGAAATATGAACCTAAAGAAACACATGCACTTATGCCAGGAATTTTTGAGGGAGTCTAACTTCAATGGATCGTCGTCTAACAACTTGTGTGGAAATGAATGGCGGCCATTCTAAACATTTAATTTAATTTATTAATATACAAAACCTGTTGAGTCGTATAATTGAATAATAATTGGTTGTCTCTCCTCAGTTATGTAAGAGAGTAATAAATGCAATTTCACTAAAATGTTTATTCATGTGTTCATAGGTTTATTGGTACCTAGGATTGAGCAATCAATCCCCAGTCAACCTCATTGGAACGGACCTGTGTCATGTTAAACAGTTTTTCATTTGTTAATTTAGGACATTGTTGACTATGATATTTTAGCCGGGGAATGATGTGTTTCTTTAGGTTCATATTTCTCGAAATCGGTTGGACAACAAGATAAGATTTTTTTATATATTTTTTACCATGTAACGAAGTGATTATTTTATAGACTTAAGTTGGGTAACTAGGTGCTATGTGTCTGTTTCGAAAGATATTTTAACCATTGTAGTACTGCGCTTTTAATAGTGGTATTGGCAGCTGATCATTAATAATAGTTTAATTGTTAATTATAAATAGGTAGTATTGTTCTGTTTGGATAAACATTCCACACAGGCCGGGTGGCCGGCAGTACGTGAATCGCGAAACGCGACGCGCGTATCTAGCCCCGGCACTCCTGTGCCCGCGCTAGCGTGAAGGACCCCGAGACTGGAAACAATCAAATTAGTTCCCGTCTGATCGCCAACCGAAGCACCACGCCGACTTGGATAGTAAGTAAACTCGTGAGTATAAAGACATAGGTATTTTAAACTTAATGCGGAATTATTCTAAGTCAGTGAACAGGTGACGTAGTTGTAATATACCGCGCATGACTACCGCGTCTCGTCCTACTTCTGCTTTTGGCAGTGTAGCATGAGGATTTTTCAATCAAATTAGGACAGTGCGTTGCTGCCGCCCGTACCGACCGGACGTGCCGACACCGACCGCTCCAGAGAGGAAGCTGCCCAGGATACGGAAGTAGGTATTAAGGTTTGGTAAATAAAGGTATAGTAAATAAAAGCCTTAGTAAGTCATAGTCATAGTGTGCTTCTATTGGCGCTTGCTTTACCTCCTGGTATCCGTCCGCCGTCTGCTTATGGCCGTTTAAGTATTGCTGGTTACCTTTTTCACCGCTTAATCTCCGTATTACCGTGTCGCACCGCTTGTACGCCCGCTTACTGCCCCCGCTCGCCCGTAGTTAAGACCGTTGTAGTATAAGTTGTAGTTACTAAGGTGTATATAGAGTGTAAATAATAATTAGTGTGTAGAATAAATGTAAATATATTGAATGAGAGTCTGTTCCTTAACTGTAGTGTGTAAGTTACCTTTTCCCGATCTCTGGCTTATCCGTTTCTTCACTGTAGTTGCCCGGCCTCTATCGTCCCGCCGATAGAGTAAAGTGGTATTTTTGCACTCTAAACAGAAACTGGCGCCCGAGATATCCGTACCGTGGGCACCGCCGTAGTGTTGGGCGTCAAAGTGACACTTCTGTTCTTGTGTAGAACCGGGAAGTACGTCACAACCAAGGAATCATATTCTGATAAGACAATAACAAAAAATACAATACAAAAGTTTGGAGGGGGGAAGGGTAGCTACCCTTCTCATTTTTCCCATTTAATTTTGGTGGATAACATAAAATAATGACTTTTATTGATATCAGATCACGTACAAAAACTGGTCACTGTAGCTCAAAGGGTTCCTGAGTCAATAACTAAAATCCCAGTTTTGGGTGCTCCCTTCAGAAGGCTCTAACTCTCTTAAAAGGCATTTCCGGGCCCAGGTTTATAGGAAATTTTTTAAATATTTTTTTAAGTAGAATAATCCCTAAAAATTAACGACTGCATATCTGAAACATCCTGTATATCAAAACTTAAGTATACACATGTATAACAAATCAGGATTGCAATAAGCACTTTCAAAGCAGGCCATTTTGAAACAGTGCACAAAAACAATATTCCCATAGCCGAAATTATTCGTATTTTCATTGTTTTATGAACGGTATTCTAATTTAGTTGCCACTAGAATTGCTTTTGTTACTATATTAAATGAGGAATCTGGCACATTGTTTTACAGAAAGTATAAAAATATTAAAATTTTAAATTAAAGTTTATGACATCCATCACATATTTAATGGACGGACATTACTGATAAATATTCATTTGTTAAGAATGTATGTTAATTCAACCCTGCCCTACTGAAAATACCAACATAAATGTAATAAAGTAGCAAGTTAAGTAGTTAGTTGTTCTGTTATCTGACATTATTATCAGAGATATATCTTTCGAAAGGGTCATCGATAAGATGTGGTAACGAACGCGGCTGCACGTCTAGGGATGATTTATGAGGGTTTTAGTACGCGGTCAGCTACAGTATTTACACATGAATATATACATGACTGCCTAACTTTCTTTCATTTCGACTTTTTGAAAGCGTTTCATTTCGTTCTTGGATTGATTTTCAGTATATGATCGGAAAACCCGTATCTGAACTGTTTTATTTTTAATGGTTACTGTGTAACTACTTATAATTGAACTATTATTTTTAGATTAATTTGGAATAATGGTGGTAGAAACTTGAATTATTTCTTTTCGCATTACCCACAATTTATACTGTAGTTATTTATTATTTAGACAAGAACGCTAAGATTTAAAGTTGCGTTTTCACTACTTATCACTAGGGTTGCCATCTAAGTGCAAGTAAATTCCGGGAGGCAGAAGTCATGCTTGGAAAATTAAAGAAAACTACTCTTTTAATATACTTTACTTTCAATACCCAATGGGAACACATTGTTGTTTAAACTTTTAGATAACGTTAATTATCGTTACACAAACGTTAATTAATGTTATATAAACGTTTAGATAACCACATGTTATCATTGGATACAATAGTGAACATACTTTTCATTTCAACGAGTTGATTTTAGTTCTCTTTACAAGAATTTCTATTTTTACATACTTATTGAATTTCCCATTTAACGTAAATCCCGCTCAATCGATTTCTGTCTTCCATATTTTATCAATTACACTAAATGCATGTTCACAAACTTCATTTGATACAAGTATAGGAAGTACTAATGACGCAATTTTCAAAACTGACTAGGAAGATACAAATAATATATTATATTAATTTATATGTTCCCTCATCTAGGCTATTTAGTAATATTGCTCGTTTCTTGCTATTATCGTGAATAGCATTTACCAGGAAATAATGGACGTTTTCATTACTTCTTAAATCTCAAAACAAATGTTTATTTGAAAGCTAACTGATAGATATTCACCTTGTGCAACTCTGTTTGAAATATAAGTTTCCCATTGTTTAATAAAAAAATAAACATTTATTATGGCAATTTGAACACTCATTTGACCTTGAGGCTGAGTGACGTCACACAAACCAGAATCATGTTGGTAGCATTTGCGAGAACGTCTAATACTACTAACATCACACCACAACTGACACATTTTACATTGTTTACGGTTAGTTTTCTGGTTATGTTCTGTGTGTTCATTTACGAATTGTGTCTTGCTTTGTTTCTGCACATTATTGGAAGAATATGGAGCTAGAATTTTCTAAAGGAAATGCAGAAAATCTGCCGAAAGTTGACTTTATCATGGTGGACGAATTTTACATGTCAAATTTGGATTATTTATCAGCAGAAGTCAGGAATATTAAAACAAAACGGTAAGTTATTAGTAATCATATTTTCGTGTAATTTATTTATAAACATAATGGAACTACCATTATTTTAACATGCAATTGTTGTTAAAATATTTTTTCCTATTTCAATTATACTTACTAATGTCTAATCCAGGTCAACAAGAGCATCGTACGGTGACAACGCAGTTGCTTATGTGATTCTGAGTCTTCTTTTAACTGTAAAATCTCAATAATTTAGCATCAATTTCTAAATACAACTACTTTTCTTACAACAAAATAATCTTCACAACAGTAAATGTTTCTGGTTTTCGTCAACTGCTTCTCAACTTTGGCTATTTTAAACCATGGTTTTCGTCCATTTTCATCTGGTGGAACGTAAACGAAAATTTTGATTGGACAATTCATGTTGTTATTTGTACATGTTGGTACAAAGCACTTTTTAAACATGTTCCACACACAACAATCCAAACTAAAAAGAAACGACTGTCAAAGTCAATTTCGACGTCAACTGTCAAAAAACAGAGAACCAACTTTGCAATACACTGATGTCATGTTCAAGGTCGTAGTCCCTTTGACGTCACTAAGGTGGGTTGCGTGACGTCACGTAAAAGCGCGCGCTTTATTTCCGCACTTTTGTTTTTTTTTTCGATAGAAATCGTGCTCAAAAAAAAATACGGCAGGTTTTTTTTATAAAACACTATCACATAAAGCAATAAAAAAAAATTTGTGAAAAGGCCCATTGTCTAACCTTCGTTTGTAAATTACCTAGTCGCTATTTTGAGCATTAAATTCTCTTATTTGTCTATAACATATGATGAAATTTCTATCAATTTTACTACACCATTCACAAAAAAAGTTCTCTTATTTTTTACTGGGTTCGGAGCATATCTTGAAGTGCTAATAATCTCGTCGCCACAGGTACTCAGAGAAGATACTGGATAAACAATGTCCTTTTTGGTTACAAAAATTTTTAATTAATAATCAGGTTTTCGATTTGAGATACAAATCAAAACTGAGGGAAATGGCCGTATAAAAAGGAGTTTGTATAAAAAGTACATGTGAAGAAAAAAAATTGTATGTAAAAAAATACAAAAAGGAAATATACGTATCTACAAAACTCAAATAAATATTTTATCTATAATTATTAATTGTTATTTTCAACATGATAAATAAATGAATAAACTCTTTTTCAGATGTATTTCAAAAATACAAAAAGGCTTCTCATACGTAAACTGCTTTAAAAATACATCCAGATTCCACTGATCTACAGTAAACTTTAGACTTACAATTTAAAACGATTTCTCTACATGATACTAATGAAAGGATTAAGAATCACTAATATATTCTATGTCTCCTAGCAATAGCAAAGCCATGTTGGGAATCTTTGGAATATATTAATTACCGCTTGCTCATAAGAGGTATTAACTATCAGATTATTCTATTAACTGCTAAGCTTCAAAGAGGTTTAATTACTGTTAATTTAATATAAAAATTGATCTCGTGTTTATTTAAATGTAAACATATTGCAAATCGAAATATTAATTAATTGAATCAGGATTTAATTTTTCTTGGAATGCCTTTGTATACCAAGTTAAGAAAAGTTAAAATTATTATGGAGAATTCTTCTGTAAAACTGTAAGATAAATAACAATATTTTTTCTTTTTCATACGCAATGTTATACTGAAATTACAACTGGCTGTATTCAGCCGGCTTAGCTGTTGTATAACTGTTAGCCAGCAATTGCCTATTAGGCCCAGTTATTCAATCATATGTTAACTAAACTCGCACACTTAGATTTTTTTTTTAATTTCTACATATTTTTGAAGTGGTCATAACAGACATTTTTTGAGTTTTATAATTTTCTTCCTATTAATAAAATGTGTAATTCATAGTATGATACCTTTACCCTGAATTTTTTTCGAATTATTTTCTATAATAATATGAAAACATATGAAAATGTTAAAGTTAAATGTTGATATTAAACATTTTTTGTTATACCGCAAATATTATATAACATTATTATCATTGTATATGAATCTAACTGAAAATCAAAACTGTTACCTACATTAACAATTCTCTGGAAGTACCTATTGTGTTATATCTTATAGGCTCATTTAGCATTTTTTTGTTGCATATTTTGAAAGTTTGCACTGTGTTTAGCAAGTAGTGTGCAAAAAATTTTATTTATCAGACATATGTAAAAAAAATTGTTAAAGTCAGTGAGTTGAATAACAGTCCATTGTCGAATGTGACGTCATCAAGTCCCATGTACAGCTGCTAGCCGGTGCGATTGAAAGACGGAAGTCTAGCACACAGTTGAGCAGTTTATCAAAATTTAAGACTAGAAAACGATGAATTACTGGTTGCCTAATTTTGTTGGGAAAGTTCCTGATATCAGATTTGTTTATGTTCTGATACATCTTTTTTAGAACTTGAAATAAAACCTTCATATTTTAAGGATTGGCTAAAAATATATATGAAATTCAAATGTCGTAATAATATTCGTTTTTACAGAGAAATTAAATACTGAAAAATACATTTTTTAGACCTCTGCAAAGAAATTACTATCTCATAGTAACATATTAAATATGTATATTATTTTACCTGGTAGGTTCCCCACATATATTCTGAAAGTAACCATGTCTGATATTTCTTCAGACTGTCATTACTTATAAAAACCTATCAACTCTAAGAAGTTACAAACATTTACTACTGCCATATATCAGATGGTATCCATTAGTTCACGCAAACTGTTATGGATGACGCCATCAACAATACAAAATTCAAGAATGAAAAGAGTAGCTATTTTTTAAAGACATACCACTAGCAACCGGGCCACTTCGGTTGCGGTTTCTGACTGGTCATCTAAGTAATTTTACAGTTACTAAGGCTACATCAAAGGAGACTATTCTTTTATTTATACAGTGTAACCGTAAAACTACTCAGACTAGCTGATATTGGTGGTAAAAAAGAATACGACTACATCTATTGACAGTGAGTTTTGTGAAAAATGTCGGTTTGACAAAATAACAAATTAATAAAATCGTTTAATAGTGGAAATAATTGTATTTATTGTATAAACAATATTTACACGAAGATATTCACTATATTTTTATGTACAAAAATGTTTGTGAAGTAAATAATTGTATTGTTAATAAAATATATTGTGGTTATGTTTTTTATTTGTGTTTACAAAACGTAAACTAAATCAGGATTATATGCACATAAGGCAATAATTAGTTAGTTGAGTCGGTTCTCGTACTGGTTGAGTACCAAATACATCTGCTTCGTAAGTTTTTTCTTTGTTATAAGCTGAAGAAATGAAACATTTTTGTGTTTCATATTTTTATATTTGGTGAAAAAAAAATTAAGAAAAATTAAACATTTATAAGGGCTATGTGTATCATGATCCGACAGCACAAAACTAAATATTACAAAGAGAAAATAGATGATTGTAGTGGTGATGCTATTAGAATGTGGAAAACATTGAAAGAACTTACAAGTGGTAAAATAGCTACTTGCAAAAATGAGGTTAAATGTGGCGAAAATATAATTAGGGGTGAAGAAAATATATGCGAAGCCTTCAACGATTATTTTATTGACAGTATTGACGAAATAACTCGAAATATTATAAAAGACAATAATTATGACTTTGCAGTTGGGAATATTAAACAAACAGAAACAACATGGACACAGTTTAAAAAGATAGATATTGTCGCATTACGTAAATATGTCTATATGATGCCTAATAAGAACAGTGATATAGACGGAATCACAACAAAAATATTAAAATTATCATTTGAGTCTATTGGAAATAGAATAATGGATGTAATAAATTGTTCACTTAAAACGGGTGCAGTGCCACAAAATTGGAAGAAATCAACAATTGTCTCAGTGGAAAAGAAGACCAATACAATATTATGTAATGAACATCGACCATTAAACATGCTGCCACCATATGAGAAATTATTAGAATTAATTGTAAAAGATCAGTTACTAGAGTTCATAACCGATAGCGATATATTAACAAAACATCAGGCTGGTTTTAGAAAATTAAATTCTTGTGAAACGGCTATACAGTCAGTATTAGTGAATTGGAAGGAAGCCTTAAGTAATAAACAATATGTTGGTGCAATATTCTTAGACTTTAAGAGGGCATTGGAAACTATAGACAGATCTTTATTATTGATGAAATTGGAGAAAATGGGAATAAAAGGTTCAGTGTGGGAGTGGTTTTGCTCATATCTAATGGGAAGATATCAGGTTGTGAAATACGGAAGTGCAATATCAAGCAGCCGTGATGTCGATTATGGTGTGCCGCAGGGGTCGGTCTTGGGCCCTGTATTGTTCATATTGTACATAAACGATATTGTAAATGTAGTAACAAACTATGATATACAAATGTTTGCTGATGATACCTTGTTATATATTGTTGGTAATGATGTGGATGTAATCTGTGAAACGCTTAATACCGAGTTAAAAAATATAGTTAAATGGCTAGGGGAGAATAATTTAATGTTAAATGTAGAAAAAACCAAAGTTATGTTACTAGGCACTAAACATAATTTAAATAACGAGATGAACTGTAATATCAAAATTAATAATCATGCAATTGAAAATGTTAATGAATTTAAATAACTAGGAGTAGTCATTGACCAAAACCTATCATTTTGTAAACATGCTGAGTATATAAACAAAAAAATTTCCAAAAAAGTTAATTACCTATCTAGGATTAGTAAATTTCTGAGCATATGGACGAAACGAATAATATATAATACTATAATACATCCACATTTCGTATACTGCCCCACAATTATATTCATGCTTAACAATACTCAAATACACGACCTCCAAACTAAACAAAATAAAGCACTAAGAAACATATTGAATTGTAATATTTATACAAGAGTTAAAACTATGTTGGACTGTGCAAATATATTGTCTGTAAGACAGTCTATTATGCTGAATGTTTTTTTGTTTATATATAAGTTATCGAATAATATGCTACCTAAACATCTTTTTGATACATGTACTTTTGTGAGTGACATACATAATCATGAAACTAGAGGTCAACAAAATTTTTATATACAAAGAACAAACACAAACTTTGGTGAAAACCAATTATTTATCAAGGGATTGAAGTTATATAATTACCTACCAAGTGAGGTTAAAAATAGTCAAAATTCAA
This sequence comes from Rhamnusium bicolor, assembly GCA_029963845.1. Lineage (NCBI taxonomy): Eukaryota > Metazoa > Arthropoda > Insecta > Coleoptera > Cerambycidae > Rhamnusium > Rhamnusium bicolor. Next base: position 185,354 of record JANEYF010002295.1, read on the forward strand.
ATATATTTAAAACAAAGTGTACAGTCCATGTAAAAGAAAAATGGACAATATAAAATATACTATACAGATTTCATACTCTTTGTGTCCGTCCATGACCATATTATATTGTAATTTTAAAAATTGTAAACATTAAGTTATGTATGTGTATTTAGTTAAGTACTTTGTCCTTTTTACATTGATTAGTGTTGTAAATCTTGTATTCTTGATTGTATAGCAAAGTATGCTAATAAAGTCTTTTTTTTTTTTTTTTTTTTTTTTTTTTTTTTTTTTTCGGTTTCCCGATGCCGGTCAGTCCTCCCGTGGCCTCCGACGCCTCACGGGAGTCGCGCCGGCGCATCAACTACAGCCACTCCCCACATCCCGCAGGGTTAGTGACTGTAGATACCAGAATCGTGTGCCCTAAGCAGACGGAGAGAACCCAGAATGACCGCCTTCTGCATTTGACCTGCCAGCCACTCAGCTGGTTTTCGGCAGGCCGGTATGATCTTCAGTTCCGAGAGCAGCGTAGGCTTTATCCCTCCGAGTACACCGATAATAAGGACGACCATTTTGACCGAGTAGCCTGGGTACAGCACTTGGAGCTCGTACCGGAGATCGCGATATTTGGTCCGTTTCTCCTCCTCCTTCAAGGTGATGTTTTTCTCCGCAGGTGCCGAGAACTCGATAACATACATCACCTTGAGTTGATGGTCGAGGAGGACTATGTCAGGCTTGTTGGCTTGGATTAGCCTGACAGTCGGGAACGAGTAGTTCCAGTAAATCCGGCATTTCTCGTTCTCGACAACGGACTCAATATCTCCGGGGACGTAAGGCAGCACTGGTGTCTGGTCTACCCCGTACGAGTGCCTTAGATGGTAGTATAGCACTCGTAAAGCCGCGTTATGTCGGTGGATGTAGGCCGAAATCGCATATATGGGACATGCAGAAAGTAAGTGCATGAGCGATTCCGGCGCCTGATGGCAGGTCCTGCAGTTGATATCAGGAACCTCTACACGCCACACGCGGCTACGGTAGACCAAGGTGTTGATAACACCATCTTGGCAGGCCATAATGAATCCCTCGGTCTCCGACTTAAGCTCTGCTGACCTTAGAAAGGCGAAGGTCAGCCTGGTCGATAAACCCAGTGTTTCGATGTTCTTATAGAAGACACCATGCTGGGGTTTATCGACGTGCTGCCGAAACAGATTTTCCTGTTCGGCAGCTCTTATTCGGGCTTTCAGACGATTTGGCTGAAGTTCGCTGACTGACTCAACATCAGCACCTCGCCGGCCTCCTCGCCTGATGTCAAATGCGAGACCGAGTTCATCTGCGGCTCTTTTTGCTGCCTTGAATAATCCTGCTCCCACTCCTACAGTTTCGTGATGTTTTACGAACCGCAAGAGGGGATCTGAGCTCCTGAGTATGTTACATGCCATACTCAGTACTACTCTGCCATGCGTACACTCCAGGCTCAAGAGTCCTCGGCCCCCCCCGTTGACGTGGGAGGTACACACGAGGAACGGACGATCTAGGATGAATACTTCTGTGAATATTCATCATCTTGCGGGTATCTCTGTCTAATTGACGCAGCTCATCTACCCTCCACTTTACTACTCCGAAGGAGTAGAGCAGAATCGGAACGGCAAGCATATTAGTTGCAGACACCTTGTTCTTCCCCGAAAGTTCGGAAGACCAAATCTTTCGGAGGCGGTGTCTGTACTTGCCGCGGAGAGATTCCTTTATTTGTGTTACATCCTGGATGTGCCTTTGTTGCACACCCAGGTATGTATAGGTCTCTCCGGCATCCAGATGTCTTAGGATGCTTCCGTCTGCGAGCTGCGCATCTTCAGGGAATTCCCCGCATCGTCCTCTCTTGAGGTGGACGACTGCACATTTGTCCAACCCGAACTCCATACCAATTGCCCGCGTATATTCTTCGACCACCCTAAGAGCGTTTTGTAGTTCGCGCTCTCCGGAGGCATAAAGTTTAAGGTCATCCATATAAAATAGATGGGTGACCTTATGCCTCCGGTCGCTGGGTGGCCCACATTGATATCCGCGGGTTTGGCGGAGCCCAACAGACACCGGCAGCAGTGAGATGCAGAAGAGGAGAGGACTCAGGGAGTCACCCTGGAAAACTCCTCTCCTAAATGCCACCTGCCCTGTCGTGACCCGCTGTGCACCTGATGTTATGGTGAAGCGGGTCTTCCAGAGCGGCAGCAGCTGTTCTATGCATCTCACTAGTGGTGCTGGTACCGCAAGACATTCGAGCAAGTACAACAATAGCTCATGCGATGTTGTATCAAATGCCTTGCGGTAATCAATCCAGGCCATCGATAGATTCCGCTTGTATTGCACAGAGTCCTGTGTAATACAGCGGTCTATCAGCAGGCTGTCCTTGCAACCTGCCATGCCCTTCTTGGCACCACGCTGTTCATGTATCTGCTGGAAGACCGGATCAACAGACCTCAGTGTCCTAGCATACAAGATACGTGTAAATATCTTGTAGCAGGAGTTGAGGCAAGTGATCGGCCTATAATTCCTCGGGTCGGAAAGATCCCCCTTTTTGGGGATTAGCACAGTACGTCCCTCGACGAACCAGTCCGGAATCTGCTGCCCCTCGTTCAACCATGAGTTGAAAACTCGCGCCAGACGGCGGTGAGTGGAAGGAAATTTCTTCCACCACCAGTTGTTAATGCCGTCTGGGCCCGGGGCAGCGAAGTTCTTGGTACCAACAAGTGCTTGTTGGACTTCCTCCGTACTGATTGCCGGGCACACTTCTTCTGGCTCTTCAAGATGTCTGTGACATAGAGCCTCGAAGTGTGCAATTGATGGAGTGTCGCTATTGAATGGACGCGGCGTTTCGTAGATTCTCTTCCAGAAGGTTTCGACATCTTCTACAGTCGGCGGATTCTCGACAACACGCTGTGGCTCTTGAAAGAGTGAAAGTCTATTATTATTATTATTATTATTATTTATTATTATAACTGTTCAACTTTGATTATGAATCAAATATTATATAAACAAATATCGTATTAACAAGTGTTTCTGTAATATTTGATTCACGGTCAACGTTAAACGTTATAATATAATTGCTCCCTTAAATGTTTAATATAAAAACTCTGAATGCACCTATAAAAGAAATCATATGCATTTCTTTACATCATTACACAATACAGATATCAAATGAAAATAGGAGGTATGCATTTTGTGAACGTACACTTTTTGGTATAAAATATTATTGTACAATTATCATATTTGTCTCCTAAAATTTAAAGTCATATTTTCCACATCTAGCTCATCACTTTATATAATTTGTTTGTCCTGGCATACATTTATATTGTTACTCTCCTTTACCTACAAAATTGTAAGTTTTAAATTTTATTTTGTGTTATAAAATAAAGACCTGTTACATTATTTCTATTTTTTTTTAACTGTAATTCTTTAATATAATCCGGGCCTTCACATTTTTCTCATCTTTTGATATATTTTCTTACTATTTCGGGAAGAACATAATTCATATAAAATTGTTCTAATTTTGGCAGCATTTTTTTGTATCCAAATTTTTCATCTCTTTTTATTTCTTCTGTATAATATAAAGGATTATGTTCACCACTAAATATTACAATATAAGATATATCTCGTCTACTTGTATTTAACTGGGCTTGTAAGTTCCATTTACCTATATTTTCATGTAATAAATAAACAATTTATTTTATATGTAAATTAAAAAAAAAAGAAATGAATTGACAGAAGTTCGTTGAAGTCGAGGTTGAAGTATTTTTTAAACTGTAAATATATTATCTGATTAATTATACGTAACGAACAAATTCATCCAATAGTAATAATAATTATGGTTCCTACTTAAAATAATTTCAAGGGGATGAGGTATGGACATCCGTTTAATTTCCGATATTCGATCAGTGAAGTTAAGCAGCACTGATCGAGTCCGGCAATTGGATGGATGAACGATAGCTCGTCTAACAGTCGGTAGGCTGTCAACAGAAAATTCCGGGAGGGCCGCTAGCCTGATGCAGGCGGAGAGGCGAGCCCGGGTGGAGGGTCGAAGAGACCTACCCAGGAGGTTTGCCACTCTGCTGGCGGTGCAGGCGGGCAGGCCCAGGCGGTGGGTTAGTTGACAGTCGAGGACCGTGGTTCGGAGTCCACGCTAAACTGTAGGTCCCTAGGTAAAAAGGGCCCATTGTGGCCTACTTGCCTAGTAAAATAAGTAGCTACTACTACTACTAAAATAATTTCATCATTAAAACTTGATTTCAAACAAATATTATACTTCTAGTGAAAGTTTTTCTTGTGCTATGTCATAAACATATGTCCAATAATCCATAGTTGCCAATTAAATCTCAAATTAAATAGAAATTAAAAGTTCCTTAGTTTATCGTCATGTAACATTTATCAGGTGATGCTCCTAAATAGCGTCTTTCCAAATCAATAAATAATCCCTGTAACTTATAAATTTGTTTCAATAGCGAACCTTGCTCGAACTATTGGCACTCGATTTTTACCAAACTCCATTGCAGCGCTACTATGTATTTCTCCATATAAAATTTGTTTGACTATTGTGTGACATGGAGTGGAAATTTGCCTTTTCATAATAGATCTAAAATTAAAGGAAGTAAGTCTGTCTTCGTTCCTGTATGTATAACTGGTTATCAAATTGACCAATAGTGTAATTTGGAATTGTTACTTGTTCTTTTGTCATTTGTGGCAAAAATTACTAGGTGAAACAGCATCTCTCACTAACGTTCTCCGTGTCACCATACACAAACTGGTGAAACAAGGTGCCCTCAGAAGAAAACAAAGATCCGACGCCGGTCAATCGAAAACTCTGGACCCATCGTTAGCAAAACTTTCAAGAACTTTAGTTTACGACGCGTATTAGAAAAAATGAAATCCCAACTATTGATGTGGTGGACAGAAAATTTAAAAAAATAGATTATCATCTAAAATATACCAAGAGAAGTTTAGAAACTTGGCTGAGAAAAATTGGATTTAAATATCAAACTATTAATAAACGCATGGTGATTATGGAAAGTAGACGAATAGTGGATTGATGAAATTCGTATCTAGAGAAAATAAAAGAACTCGGATAAAAAAGGAAAAATAGACCAATTTATTATCTAGATGAAACTTGGTATGATACTCATGACACCGTAAAAATGGATGGATCTAGGAAATATCAACTCATTGCCCCATAATAAAGGGACCCGGTTAATTATATTACAATGTGGATCAGTTGATGGATGGGTTGATAATGCATTGAAACTGTGCGGAAAAACAAGGAAGACTGTAACGTGGATTACCACAAGAACATGAAGGGAGAAATATTTGAGCAATGGTTTAAAAATACCCGAATTCCAAAATGAAAACTGAATAGCATTATTGTTCTTGATAATAAGTACCATTCGAGACAACTGTATAAATTCATAACAAGAGTTCTAATACGCTGGAGTTAAAAATTTCTTTAATGAAACATGATCTGTATTATGAGGAAAATGATAATAAAGCACAACTGTTGGAAATCCTGCAAATGAAAAATTATGAGAAGTAGTATATTATAGATAATGTAGCGGAGAGATATGGCTACAAAGTGTTGAGATTACCGTCATATTTCTCTATTTTCAACCCGATTGAATTATTTTGATGTAAATTGAAAAAAAAATTTCAGAAATGGAAATATTTTTCCTAAATTCGATAAAAAAAGTCGTAGAATTAATTCAAAATGAGTGTCGAAAATTAACAAGAAAGATTGGGAAAAAAGAATTAGGAAAGTAATTACAATTGAGGATGATTATTTAAAAATTGCCAAATTTCATATAAATAGTGGAAATAAATTTATTATAAATTTGAACGAGGATAGTAGTTCATCTGAAAATGAAGAAGAGGGTGAGAAGGGAGAGAATTCAGAGGAAGAGGCAATGTGAGGTGAGGCAAAAAGAAGTAATGTGAAGTGAAGAAGTGCCTTCTGTGATATCAATTGCATTATTTAATTCCATTTTTGTGCTTTCGTAGTTCAAGGCTTGAGAAACATTCTCTTTCAGGATGTCATTATTTATTATCGTTATTATTTTTTTTCATTCCGACAAAATATTTCTCTGTTTTTATTATAGTAATAACTTTACTATTAGAATTTATTTTTAGTTTATTTATTGAGAAACATATTTGGTTCTGTTACTATTTTGAGAGTATACTTTTTGTTTTTAAAGGTTTCTTGTTACTTTTTAAATAATTTCTTTATACTTTACTAATATTCCATACCTATCCTTTTCTGACAAGAAATGCTGATACCTCCTCGCGGTTCTTGCTGGGTAGTAACAATTTATATTAAAGGAACTTGAATACTGCAACTGCTGTATGTGTAGTCAATACTTTAAATTCAATACTTTTATTTCAAGTAAACTTTTTTGTACAATTGTTAAATTGTTGCTAGCTAAACTGAGCACTGTAGCGTCTTACCCCGTACGTCCCGTCATAATATCGGTTTCACACACTGTATATCTGTCAGTTTAGCATTTGATTATTCATTCATAATCACGAATTGTCTAAATCAAATTCAAAAAATTTATTGTTTAAGAAAACTCTTGCACATCAATTGTCACTGTCAATTGGTTTTATCGAGGAACGTTAGCTTTTTTGCAAAAATTACCTTTATAGAGTGTTTAGCTCAGCTCTGCTGTTAGGTAGCAATTTTTTAGGATTTGACGAGGGAATTTACCTGATCAAAATATGATAAAAAACCATTCTTAAAATTTTCCCCGGTAATTCACTAATTTGACTAGGCTATAAATCTAATTTTGTTAGATGGATTAATAAAGATTAAAGAACAAAAATAAATTATATTTGCGTATATCTCCAAATAAAAATATACGCGTATTGTAATAATATAATGTAATATTATTAAAAGTATGAACAGAAAGGGACGTATGAAATAATAATTACCCTTTAAACCACACGAACATTGATAATTATTATACAATGTACATGGTAATAATTTATATTTTATATGTAAAACAATATGAAAAAAATAAAAATTTATTATGATTTATTAGGATATATTGGGGTCATAAATCCATTGAATATCTAAAACGATTATGGATTACAAACGCAATTTAAAATTCCAGTGAAAAATGGGAGGAAACAAAGGCTATCTGATAAATCCATAAAACTCAATTAATTTGAAATCATTTAGGTAAATTGCCTTGATAATTGACGGCATAAAATTAACGTTAAATTTAATATACCTATTGTCATATTGTAACGAAAATGAATTTTATACCTCTAATTTGAAATAAATTTACCGACATATTATATTATAAGTACCCTACTACAGCACAAAACTTTTGTATGTATTGAAATTTAAGGTTTTAATTATTCTTAATATCAATAGCCACTTTAACCCAAAATTTCCCAGTCAGTTAAAAAAACTCTCACAAGCAAGGGATTTGGTATGTAAGTATTTGGTCACCCGACTAACATACTAAAATTTCCCAAAAAAAAAAACAGAGCTGTGCTAAGGCTGACATCTTGGAGAATGGCAGCCGAAATACAATTTTTCACACTTACTTGCGTTTTCTTGAGTAGTGGTGAGAAGTATGTGAAACTTCACATATGGTCTAAATGCTACTATCCGACCGATATCATAGATGTCTCTGTGGCGGATAGCGACTTGCGAGGCAAGTACCGAGAGCGGCGACCTCTAGCCCAGGTGGACTAAACTACTGTTATTAAATATGATTTGAACGAAACAACTACTCAGCGGGCAAATACCCCAACCTGCATTGGAATATACCTTCAAATCATGATAGATCGGTAGCCAATATCATTTGTCAATTCCTAACCAGACGTAAACCGGTTTCGAACTTATTAGTTCTCCTCAGTATGCCATAGGTTATGGAACAGACAAATGATAGTGGCTAACCTGCTAGTCATATACTGACTAAGGTAAATTGAGTAGTGGTGAGAGGTATGTGAAACTTCACATATGGTCCAAATGCTACTATCTGACCGACATCATAGATGTCTCTGTGGCGGATAGCGACTTGCGAAGCAGGTACCGAGAGCGACGACCTTTAGCCCAGGTGGACTAAACTACTGTTATTAAATATGATTTGAACGAAACAACTACTCAGCGGGCAAATACCCCGACCTGCATTGGATTATACCTTCAAATCATAATAGATCGGTAGCCAATATCATTTGTGAAGTTTCACATACCTCTCACCACTACTCAATTTACCTTAGTCAGTATATGAGTAGCAGGTTGGCCACTATCATTTGTCTGTTCCATAACCTATGGCATACTGAGGAGAACTAATAAGTTCGAAACCGGTCTATGTCTGGTTAGGAATTGACAAATGATATTGTCTACCGATCTATTATGATTTGAAGGTATAATCCAATGCAGGTCGGGGTATTTGCCCGCTGAGTAGTTGTTTCATTCAAATCATATTTAATAAATGCGTTTTCTTGTCTGAGTCCATTTTATTATTCTAAAGAATGTAAAATTCAACTAGAAATATTTCGACAGCACTAAATAAATTGTCTAATTCCAATCAACATAATTATCAATCCTCATTTTTGGTCGTATAAAATGATTGTTTAGACTAATTATAGTAATTTGAGCGATGCATTGTAATTTCAGCGATATACTGTAATTTCTGTGACGTAGCGTCGCGTCGCTGGTATTACAGTCGTGGTAGTTACAAATTAGACGGACTACCAATGAGTTCTCCGATTTCTCCTCTGTTAACTGAAATTTTCATGAGTTCGAAAATAATCTGTTTCAGTCAAAAAATATTATGATGGAAAATGTATTTTTCTCGACACGCTATGTAGATGACGTGTTTTGTATTTGGAAAGGGACAGAAGGGCAATTAAACCAGTTTTTAAATCTACTAAATTCATTTAATAAAAAAAATCAAATTTAAGTTAGAAATTGAAAATAAAAATAGATTAAACTTTTTAGACTTTAACATAAAAAATAATAATAAATTCCTAGAAGTTAATACACCGTGTGTCTCAAATTTAACTCACCATTGCGATCTCGGAAACCATAAGAGCTACAAGGTCGGTTAAATGGGATGTTTTAGCAAATTTTATGCTGATTCCAAATCCGTTAAGGAATCACGACTAACTGAAACCATTTTTGGGATTTTACAAGAAAAACAAAATTTTGTGATTTCTCTTTTTGGCTGTAGCCAAGTAATCCTTGGCCAGGCAGGTTTTAGATTTTTACATTATTAGGACACTTTTTGGAGACTAATATTTTGGTGTAGAAACAAATGTTCGATAATCTTTCGTTTTCGAAATATTCGTGGTAACTTTCATTTTTCTTATAGCAGCCATATTGAATTATTCATTTTTCAGATTGCGCTTAAAAAGAGCTTTCAAATGAGGAATCACACGCTGAGAAAAAATTGTTTTTCATGGGATTAATTTAAGAAAAGTTATCCATTGCTTAACAAAACAAAATAGTATGCCAGAAAATCAAAAAGTTACTTAGATTTCATGAATATACCTAATACCAACCATTATAAAAAATAACAATAATAGGTATCAAGGTTACCAGTTTGACATGTTTAAATAATTTTAATTTTCTGTTAAAATACTGAACATAATCGATAAGGAGAAAATTTTTTAATAACAGCAAATTAACATAATAGAAGAAATGATAGTAAAGAAGTAAGAAGATTTAATAAAACTGTTCAATATGACCTCCATTTAGCTGAATACAATTTTAACATTTACACCTACTGAGCTGATTACCCTTTTCAGAGTATTGGCATTTATTGTGCAAAAACGTCCCTAACTCTGTCTTCCAAAATATCGATAATTTTCGGGCTTTCAAAATGATACACTTCATTTTTCACCATACCTCACAAATAAAAGTCAGGGGTTATATCAGGCGAGCGAGGAGGCCACAATACTGGTCCTCTATTTGAAATTGTGCGGTTACCAACATTTTCCTGCAATATCCGTCTAACATTATTCGAATTGAATTTGAATTTTTGTGGGGTAGTTTTTTGGACAGAAAATAAAACATGTTACTAAGATTGATCGATTTCTCCTGTAATATTAGACTTCATCAGAATCTATAACATTTTTCCAAAATTAATTATTACAATCTCAAAAGAAACAGACACAAAAACGAATAAAAATTTTTAGTATTATGTGCAGGACAGCCATCTTGTTAGAACCACAATTTGTTTATTTCTTATTTTGTAAAAATCTGTCTTATCTCGAGTAAAACTTGATTTTCTAGAAGTTCACCATAGGCTGCTCCCGTTAAATTGTTGTGAAAATAAATGGACCAATTAAATGCCGATCTAAAAATAATAATTAGAGAATGGGTTACAGGCAGATCATAGGAGTAGAATAGGAAGAGAAAAGGTAATACCAATCATGCCGCACCAAACATTGAATCCAAACCTGGTGTGGAATATTCTTTGCGTAATTACATGCGGATTTTCTGTGGTCCATTGGTGATCATTGTGCTTGTTAAAGACTCCACAATTTGTAAAACAACTTTCTTCGGTCCATATATAACTCTCGATTCAAAATCAGGTTGTTCTTCGCATTTTTGATTAAACCAATGACAAAATTCAAGTCATCTACCAAAATCATTATTGTTTAAAGCTTGGACAATCGTAGGTTTGTTAAGATGATAATTCCTTTGTTTTAATGTCTTGTGTAAAGTTGTCTCAGGAATATTTGTTTCGTCTGCAATTAGTCGCACAGATATGCGGGGACTATTGTTAACAGCTTCGAGAATTTTAATTGTGTGGTCAATATTATGAATATTATACTGACCTCTTTTATAATCAAAACTCCTGTAATTTAACAAAGTGCTTCCAATGCTTCCAAAAAATATTCTATGTGGTTGCATTCCCTCCGAAAATGTTTCTAGAAAGGAAGCCGATGTGTTTTGCGAATTTCTATTTACTTTTAAATAACATTATAACATCAAATTTATCTCCATTTGAGAATATGTGCGCCATTTTGCATTAATCACACTCTTGAACAGTAATAAGTATTCTTGAACAATTTACAATAATGCCACTACTATTTAGTGAACAACTGTCAACTAACAGTAATGCTCATTATTTGTTTTAAACCACACCCTACCAAATGTTACTAAAAGTTATGTGTGAATTTGGTCATTTTTAGAAAAGCATTTTTCAAATTTTACTAATTACTAACTAATTTGCATGTAAGAATGCCCTTGAGAAGATGATTTCTTTGTTAAAATTTTGGACATTTTATTGACAATTTTATGACAAATAAAAAAAAATTGATATTTTTAAAAAATTGTACAATTAAAGTAGATTTTAAGTACACAGATAATAACTAATCACCGTTTGAATAAGGAACTTCGTTATCTCTGTCTTTACAAAAACTTTTTGATTTTCCATGACCTACTACTTGGTTTTGTTAAGCGATAGATAACTTTTCTTAAATTAGTCCCTTGAAAAACAATTTTTCCTCGGCAAGTGATACATCATCTGTGAGCTCACTTTAAGCGCAATATGGCTGCCTTGAGGAAAACAAAAGTTACCTCGGATATCTCGAAAACAAAGGACTACCGAGTCTTAGTTTCTAAACCTAAATATTGGTCTCCAAAAAGTGTCCTAATAATGTAAAAGTCTAAAACATGTCTGATCAAAGATTACTTGGTTACAGCCAAAAAAGAAAAATCTTAAAATTTTAATTTTTTGGAAAATCTCAAAAACAGTTTTCGTTAGCCATTATTTCTTAACGGATTTGGAAACAGCATAAATGTTGCTAAAACTTTACTCATTTAACCGACCTTGTAGCTCTTACCTTTCCCGAGATCCCAATGGTGAGCATCAAATGTGGGACACACGGTATATTGCAAACCCACTTGTACGGACACGGTAATTCACAACAGTTCCAAACAGTCAGTACAAATAAAACACTCATCATTCCATAATATCATTAACCGCCTATTAACATTTCCTTTAAGTCGAGAAAATTTTTAAAAAGAAGTAAAAATAATTAAAAACATGGAATAATGGATACCCAGCGAGTTTACTTGATAGTTTAATATCTGCGAAACAAATGAAAAATATGTTTAATGAGTTTTATGCTGGTCATTTAGAAGTCCCCCTGAGATATTATAAATGTATCAATTAAGTATAGGCCTAAGATTAGCAATAAAGTTAGTAATAATAAGTTAAATAGTTTAGGATGTAGCGTCTGACATCTGTCAGTTGAATTTTATGAATATTGTTTGCAAAAAAAATTAAAACATTTATTGAGACTGACGGTTGCAGAAAAAAATATTGTACACAACACACCCGAAAGTGTTTTTACTGGGCTCACTGGTTTCTAGGGCTCGCTGGTGCCTGCGCCGGAAACTGCTAACTCGCCCAGTGAAGAATCACTTTCCGGTCTTGTTACGTAAATAACTATTAATTTATATCTTAAGCTTAAATAATGAAATCGGAGGCTGGTAACGCGATTGGACCTTTTCTTGAAATAGGTCCATATATTGGTCTCGGGAATATTTGGCAGCTTCATTTATTTATTCCACATAACTCAATAGGACTCACGTCCCAATTACAGTAGAAAAATTATAATAATGTTTATGAGGTACAAAAATATTACAAATTACAATTAATTAATTATACACCGATTTTATATCTATAAATTATATATTATAATGCAAAAAATGCTGCTTCCTCATTAATTTGGTTGTAACTTTGACATATTTTATTAATGGGAAAATATTTTAATAAATTTGTACATGACACTTTTATATAAAATATTTGATGGAGTTGAGTTGATTTGGAAGGAACATGCAGTTCTGCGCAGTCAAGTTGATTATTTAATAATTTGTATAAGAATACGATTCCATGCATCTCCCGTCGAGTCTATAGCGAATTGAGAGATAATCTGTTTAGTAGTATTTCATTTTCAATTCCAGTAGATGGATAAATATTATCTTCGATAAAAGTGAAGTGTTTTAAAAACTTTCTTTGGATTGATTCCAAATGATTGATATAGGTTGCATAGTGTGGGTTCCAAATTACCTAGGCATATTCAGGTTTGCTTTTAAAAAAATAAATTAAATAAAATCATTAATTTCTGTTTGCCTCATCATGAAAATCATTAATGTTTGAACATTTTTAAAACCTTTGGAATTTCTAATTGTATGATTAGCAAAGGTCATTCTACTATCAAATGTCACACCCAAGTCCTTGAAACTATCAACTCTTAGTATAACAGATATTTAGTTTGTAGTCATTAATGAGCAGATTAAGTCTACATGATTGAACGATAACATTACATTTTTCAACATATATAGGTAGATTATTTTTAGAACACCAATTATAAATACTTTGTAAGTCCGACATAATTAGTTCTATATCAAAAGGAGAATTAATTGTATTTTATATTTTTAAATCGTCTGGATGAAACTGGTACAGGCAGTGCAGCTCTATGACAATATCGTTGATAAAAATATTGAAAATGAGAGGGCCAAGTACTGATCCTTGCGGAACACCTGATTCCGCTGTAAATTCAACAGACTTGTAACCACGGTAACAAACATATAGTGATCTATTACCTAGATATGAATTAAAAAATGAAACAAATTCATGTGCAAGACCAATATTTATCAATTTATTTAGCAAGACCACGATCAAGTCTGTCAAATGCCTTGAAAAAATTAAAGTACATTACGTCGACTTAACCACCCGTGTCCAACACTTCACAAATATACTTATTTAGGCATAATACATTTGTTGTTGTTGATCTGCCTGACATAAACCCATGTTAGTTGAAACATATTTCATTTTTTATATTAGGAAAGATATAGGACAAGTGGAAATAATTTTTAAAAAGTTATTTATTATTGTTACAGGACGGTAATTTTCGATTTCTCCTTTGTGACTTTTTTATAAAAAGGGCATATCTTGAATATTCTCCACAAACTGGGAAAGTTACTGCTAGCTAAGGATAAATAAAAAATGTGTGACAATAGAAGAGAAAATAATAATACACAATCCGTTACAAAAAATACTGGTAGAGAGGTAATATATCCAGGTCAAATTTTGCATTTATTTGTTACAACCACTAATTATTGCTGCTTCTGAGATAGTGGGAATAAATATATTTTTCATATTTAGCTCGTGTTCACCACTAATTTTATAGTTATCTTTATTTGATGTTGTATACGCTGACTTGAAACATTTTGCAAATTAATCTACTATACTTTGGGGATCAACATAACAAATATGTTCATAAATCATAGTGTTTGATATTAGATTTAGTCTTAATATACGGCCAAAACATCTGTGGATTGATTTTACGTCATTTTCAATTTCATACAAATATATAATGTGTGACTCGTCAATGTCCTTCTTAATTTTTGATCTGATTTCCTTATAATTTTAAAAGTTTCATTTTTTAGTTTTTTATATTTATTCCAGAATTTGTTTTTACGTTTAAGACCTCAAATAAAATAATTAGGAAAGCATGTAGAATACATATTTGTTTATACACGTCTCTCAGAGACACACTGTATTTTCTTCAATTACTAGTCGTCACAATTCTGTAGAACTAAAACGTTTTTTTTCGTTTTACATAATGATACTGGACATCATTCAATTAATTATGCACTTTATTACTGGTACCCTAATAATGACCAAAATATTTTCTTCCGTATTATGCTTTTTACCAGACAACAAGCAGATCGATCAACATTCCTTGTTTTGAAAATTAATTTATAACTGATGGCATAAATTAGTTACTTTTAAGGCATTTCGTCTATACATATACTATTTGTTTGCTCAATTATTTATTACAAATAGTCAGCAATCAATATTTCGAATAAAATGCATTAAAAATTATACTATAGGAAAACCCCTTTCGGATAATACCTTTTGTATGAACGAATAGCGGGAATAATGATTTCCAGATAACAGAATACAATTTCAATTTACATCCATTTATTATCGAAGGAAAATAGAATTTATGTATAAAATCACGAAATTTTCCAGTATTAGGCGATCGTGTATTTTCAAAGATCGATATTTGATGCACCCTTAATCAACGTCTGCCTTTATTCAATTTTTTCCCAGTTTTTATCATAGAATATTGTTTACATTGAGTGTTACGTCACCTCATTTGTCATTTTCATTGAAGAGGTAAACTCGTAAAAAGTACCATGTGCTTCTGACAGAAGATTTTGTATAAGCGTTTCTGTCACGTAGTAATAAGATTTAAAAAATGGGTATGCATATATTACGGATACATGTTCGCTTACAAATACGGCTTAAACTTTCTTATTTGTCACCGCGATCGGATGTTTAATCGAAAAAACTATGAAATATTATATATTTGCATAATTTCTCGGCAATTCATTATGACAAACGCTATCTGGTTTAAATAATAGTTAGTAATCAAGGGACTAATTAAAACTACATATTTATTAATTCTGCAATTTTTCATATCACACTGGCGGTGCTTTGGTTTCATAAAATTTGCATATATCATAAATACTGTGAGTTGATATTCTAGTTTGAAATATTGTAATATTATTACAAAATAGTATGCATATAAATTATGGAAAAAATTAGAAACATCATAAAATGTTTTACCGCTGAGAAATATTAAGTAAATTATTTTAAGTTATTCCGAACTGTAAATACTGTTTAACAATAATCACCCTTTATTGGTAAAAATGTTCATAACAAGCTAGACTGCACTGAGAGAAATATCTGGCTTGAAATTACTAAGAAGCCTTAGTTTATTCAATTTAATAAATATTTATTATTCTGCATTATATTTAATTCAGACAAATAATTATTTTTCATAATTTTGTTATAATAAGCATATTTCGAAGATTGGATTAATTGACAAAACTAAATTATTTATTTCAGGAATTCTCTTGGTATTTATCTTTTGTAATTAAATAAATATTTATAAGAAATAAATTTACTCATGAATAACACATTTGTATCTGCCACATTTATTACATCATTACATTTATTTCATAGAAAGAAATATTTGCTATTAAAGTTTATACCCTAATAGCGGAAATAAATATTTAATTCTAATAAGAAATATTTATTCCTCATTAATAAATTTATTTCTGAAAACTAAATGTTAGCCCTCTACCGGCGAAACCGCGGTAGCGCATTAGACAAGATTTAACAAGACGCCATTGTTCCCTTTTTCTCTTATTAAGAGCTTTGTGTTAAGTGTTGTGTCCCATTCGGTAGATGTATAGTTTATTAGAAGAATATGAGGCTGGAAAGCCTCAAAGAAACTTTTAAATCTATGTTTTAATGTTTGTACGTGGCAATTTGTTTATCATAGCATATTAAAGTACCTAACCTAGCCAAAAACTGTTTAGTTGTGAAAATTTGTTCAGAGTTATTATTTTTGTTATTTTTTTTAATAAATATGTGTAAATATTTTTCATATATTTAATTTTGTTTACCTTTAACAGAGACATTTGTTTGTCTGTATCCTTAACCTGACACATCAATTAAAAATTACAATAAACAAGCGGTAAAGAAAATTGAAAATTAATCTTTATTTGAACTTTCTACTATTATTTCTAAGTTAATAATAAACTCATTTATTTGGTATTTTTGAAAAGTTCCAGTTTAGCACATTACAGTCAAAATAAGAAAAGAATAAAATGAAAATCTGTACTCAAATATATCGGTTTAGAGTGTTTTTTTTTTATTACTTTCTTTCTTGCATAAAAATATTTTTTTAACTAGGTCTTATTTATAGACTGTATTATTTTATATTATTATTACTATACAATCTATAAGATATTTCGCGGTAATTTTCATTGTATTATTTTTTCTTGTTCGTTTACGTTTTATTTTAAAGGTTATATCCTTGCATCAATTCAATGCAAAACTTTTACTCGGTATAAGCGGTTATAATGGCTGCATTTCCTGATATTTACAATTTTCCTGAATTTTCTCTTAAAATTTGACATGGAAATCCAGATTTATATATAATAAATTTGAGGTTTTTTTAACTAATAAGCCACATTAGTTAAAAAAAATTAGAACTTTATTAAGCATGAATACCTTAACACCTATGGAAGAAGAATTAACATAATAGATATATTATGTTTTAACGTCATCGTGTCTATGGAGATATTATGAAGTTATAGTTCATGAGAGTAATTGATTATACTGATAGTGATATATTATGTATGTACCTACATCTACGCAAAATTATATAAAAAAATTATATGATATCTACCCTATGATTTTTTAGAATATGTTTTATTATAAACAGCTCGTGAAGCAAACGTGTTTTTAATATAAAATACATTTTAATTTCGCAAATATATACCTACCATAATGTTGCTTTAATGACAAAACATCGAATGTGCAAATTTGCCGGTTTCGACTTTTCTGTTGGAAAATAATATATTTTTTTTCAGCCTGCAGTGCCAAAACCGCAAATGCGAATATTGAATAGTTTTGAAATATTTTTATACTAGGAAACTTATACCTATAAATAAATTACCTACCTTTGGATATTTAACAACAAATTGAACTTTATTTCCCTTCTTCTGAAAAATTAGAAAAATGCACATTCGTTGTTTTGGCAGTGGACCAACGATATGCTTTACAACTTGTGAAAAAAATAAAAAAATATCTACCATAATTTTTAGCAAAATTGATATTTTAATACATCGTACTGTAGACAAATCTTGAGGCATACATTTTTTAAAATAAATCAAATTTTAGTTTCGCAAATATAAACCAGATAAGTAAAAATTTTTATATATATTTTTTTGAATAGAAATGTTTTTAATTTTCTATATTCATTTATTTGTTGTATCCGTATAATTTGTCTTCGAACCTTCTTTGGGTATTAAGTCGCTATTCTATATAAATTGTTTATATATTTTTTTAAATAAACCATGCGTAGCAAAAGGATTGTTCAGATTGTTTTTTTCTCCAAAAAACGAACCGACTAATCTTTTTGACGCAGAGATTTATTTAACAAATTCTTTAAATAATTTCTAAGATGGTGGATACCCAAAGCAGGTGCGAGGAGAAATAGTTTTTTTATTATAAATAAATTAAACAGCGTTATTAAGAGAAATTAACAATTTATTTAATATTAATGAATATACGAAATTTTCATTGTATTTGAGAAATAAATATTTGATCACTATAAATAAATTAAAAACGGAATTAATTTTCCTGAAATTAATGTATTCATCAACAATAAATCCACGCAATTTTCTGTAAAAGGTCTTATTCCTGAGAAATAAATATTTAATGCTCAGAAACAAATATTTAATGTTCAGAAACAAATATTTAATGTTCACAAATAAATATTTACTGTTCAGAAACAAATATTTCTTACAAATAAATATATTGATTTAATTGATAATATTAAATATTCGGCTTTTCATCAAATAAATGCCTTAATTCTTCCAATTAAATGTTTAGTTCGCCAAATACAAAGAAATCATTTATTTGCTTGAAATAAAATTTATTTCTCCCAACTAAATCATTCTCTCAGTGTGGTAAAAACTTTTACAGGTATATTTTGATTTTTACCGATAAGTTTATTATTTCAACAATCACCACCAATACCATTGCATATAAAAACACAGCTATCACTTAAATTGCTGACGAGATTTCTCTGGAATTAAAGACCCACTGGCTTCCTTAGCCTCTTCTAAGATTTCACACGGAATATCCATTTTTAAGGGTAAAAACGGTTTTCAATTTAATACTAATAATACCTCACTGACATTAATAAGACTTTCTATGGAAACACAGTAGAAAAAATCTGACAAATTATTGCTTCGTATTTATGCATTTCTAGAAAAGGAATAGTAAAATCATTATTGGGCATTACAGAAGCACTCTTCCAAACCTAACATGATAATAATAATAAATATCTGTAGAACTTGATATTTTATACTGTCATTATTATCTGAATGTGCTAGTATAAAAGCTTTAGGTATATAATAAATCATAAACAACACTTCCAATACATTTTATCGTAGAAACTATTAAGACAACTACTTAGTCTGGGAGCAAGAGCTACATTGAATTAAATAACAATTTTCGGCAGACCTGGAACTGCTTACTGTTAGATCGTAGAACTGCAGACTGCGAACTGTGTCTCTCGCTCGAGAAGTGATCTCTTTTCGTCGACATGGGCAGTTTTGTCCCCAACGCACGACGAGAAAGTCACATGATTGCTGCGCGAAGAACGGAATTGCAGTTGATATGGAGGAGCAAACATTCTTTAAGCAAGTTTAGTGAAATACGTTTAAACAAATTCCCTGACTTATTTAATATAAATAAATGTTTATAAAATATTCTGAGGCTGGGAATCACATTCTCATAATTTTAAAACTATGATTCCAAAAAGAAAATATAATTACTTAATTTTTCATATTGTAAATTATTTTAAAAAGATAAATGAATTTGATACTAACAAAAACTTTCTTTCCTGGCATCAACTAACATTCTACCCACTTGCATATTTTTAAATGTACTGGGTGAATGCAAAATAACGGCTGCCTATAATCAAGATAATTATATTAACTAAAATTTTAATATTAAACTTAGCTTTCAACTGGATTACATTAAATCAAAATTCTTTTCTCATATTTGGCTTACATAAACACAATAATAAAACAAATAATGTTACCCTGAAAAAAAAAAGAAGATTGAAACAAATACCGTGATAACTAATTATTCTTCCAAATATTTGACATAAAATAAATTAACCCTTAGTTCAAAGCGGTTTTTAAAATACACTTTAATACAAGTTATAAGACATGGTAGTCGAGTTGGTAAAGCGCTTATAGTTATTTACTCGGTACCGTATATCGATGGTTCGATCCATCCCGGAGCAACAAATTTTATTTGTTGTTTCGGATTAATATGGGAGTGAACTGTCGATGCCCCTGATGTGGTTCGGACTCCACAATAAACTGTAGGACCTCGTCTCTCTTTACTCAACACAAAATCCTAGGATTTTCTGGGAGTTATTTCGGTGACTTGAGAGGCGGTTAAAAACACATTTTAAGAAACTATTTTTTAGCATACAGGGTATAACAAATAATGTTACCCTGAAAAAAAAAAGAAGATTGAAACAAATACCGTGATAACTAATTATTCTTCCAAATATTTGACATAAAATAAATTAACCCTTAGTTCAAAGCGGTTTTTAAAATACACTTTAATACAAGTTATAAGACATGGTAGTCGAGTTGGTAAAGCGCTTATAGTTACTTACTCGGTACCGTATATCGATGGTTCGAATCCATCCCGGAGCAACAAATTTTATTTGTTGTTTCGGATTAATATGGGAGTGAACTGTCGATGCCCCTGATGTGGTTCGGACTCCACAATAAACTGTAGGACCTCGTCTCTCTTTACTCAACACAAAATCCTAGGATTTTCTGGGAGTTATTTCGGTGACTTGAGAGGCGGTTAAAAACACATTTTAAGAAACTATTTTTTTAGCATACAGGGTATATCAAAGTAGAACAGGAACCCAATTAGGTCTTATTATAATAGAAGACAATCTACAGAAAAATCATTTATCATTCATTTATAGATTTCGTTGGTAATGGTAAAGTTGAATTCTCTATCGCAGGTAGCATGGTAAGCGTAGCGGATACGGGATGAGTTCACACCGTAGGTGGTAGTTATTTAATGGCCGTCGATGCATGTTGGTGATATCTTATTGTAAAATGTCACGCTGGCCCGAAATTTTGCCGTTTGTGAATCAAATACAACGTTTTCCTAAATTAAGTTATGATAGAGCAGTAATAAAGTGCTTTATTGTGTGCAAGAAGAATTTGGTGAGCTGGAGGTCCAATAATTTTAAAATACATATTCAAAGAAAACATCGCATGAAAATTGCCAGTTCTATCCTGGGTGTTTCTATATGATCTCATTTTTATGTTGAATATGTGTAACTTGATTAAAAAGTGAAATTTGTGTCCTTGAAAAATCTTCTACTGGTTGAAATTGTCGGAATCAGGACGATAGGTTAAAATAAAACGATACCTTGCCTACGTTTCGTTTAATATGCTTAAACTTCTTCAGGGCTCAATAGACAAATAATGATGTAAAAATTCCACAACAGAAATTTTTATTTAAAAAAACACGTCTAACACGCATAACAATTACAAGACCAATCAATTTGAAAATCAATAAAATATACATATATCAAAAAAAAAAAAATGAAATTTTTTTTTTTTGATTTCGGTCTCTGGCTAAGAACATTGTTAAATTTTAATCTGTTGTGCGTCTAATGGCTACAATATATATATATATATATATATATATATATATATATATATATATATATATATATATATATATATATATATATATATATATATATATATTATTGACTTTCAAATTGATCGGTCTTGTAATTGTTATGCCTACAGACACGGTTTTTTTTTAAAAAAAATTCTGTTGTGGAATTTATACATCATTATTCGGCTATTGAGCCCTGAAGAAGTTTAAGCATATTAAATGAAACGTAGGCAAGGTAGCATTTTATTTTAACTTATCGTCCTGGTTCCGACAATTTCAACCTGTAGTATGTGTAACATTCTGCCGTATGTACTTAACAACGAATATTTAAAAAAAAATATATACCTAAGTGACCACAACCTACGAGGAAAAGACTACGATGTCATGTTCCTTATGTAAAAGAACAAATTAAGAATAACATCTGATCAGACTTACATGATACAAAACTATGGATAACTGTTGATGAAAGTACGGATATGATTATTTTGCTTTACGTCTGTCACAACTTTGACACCATAGAAAGCAATTTCTATTCCCAGTCTAAATTCTTTTAAATAAATCGAATTATCCGTAGCACTTTCAGTTTTTCAACGGCTAAATAACATAGTCTCTCCACGCTACCGGATTCTTGATGCCACAAAGTCAAGAACTTGTTTTCTGAACAAACATGTTTTCTTTACATGTTTTCATATTTCTTACTCTTATCTAATATAAAGGCGTGATTAAAATAACTATTTGATTGTTGTTGCCAATATTTCTAAGATATACGTTATTTGCTTATTGTTTACGCTTACTGCTATTAACTGGTAGTGGTTTTGAATCCGACGATAGCTTGCCGCTCGTGTTCTTAAAAAATCTCTTTTTAAATATTGCTTGGATATAATAATTTAATGGTTTAAAATTATTACCTTCTAAATAAGTTACAATGTCTCACAAATACTAATAATTAAGCTCCATAACATGGTTTAATGTATCAAAGTAAAAAATGAACACTGCGCTTTACTTTGAAACGTGTAATTAACCTCATTGCGTGTGTAGACGGTAGACTAACAGCATTGTAAATTATTAACACCATCTATGCATTTTATTTTAGCTTATATGCTACTACAAAAATAACGTACCTTTTTAAAATAGGTGTATTATTTATTATACATTCATGACCTTTGCAGATTTCTAGGCATTGTGTAATTCAACACCCCACATAAAGTAGACAACCCTCAAATCCAAAGCCGGAGCTGCGCGAGCGGGGTTTACACTGTTAAGAAAACGCGGGCACACTGCCACTCACTTCGACTTTATCAAAATCGAAGCCGGAATTTGAACCCAGAATCGGTAGACAGTAAAACCAGCCACGTTCATCACTCAATGTTCTGGCCTACTGCGCTACCCAGTTCGGTAATGCGGTAAATTAACATAACAGTTTCATTCTTATTTGTCTCTTTAGTAACTCAACACATCAATTACTTGGTCTATCTGAAATTTACTTTTGAAATTAAAGAATAATTTTAACGTTTAAAAATGTATGGCATTATCCGATTATATATATTTTCATTCATTACCACCTTTAAGACACAGCTTTTATTAAAAACAAAACATTAACAAACGCAGATAATACTATCCACTGTATATCTAACATAAACTTGTACGGAAGTGGACAACAAATTTGAAGACAATGTGTACACACTCAGTATACTAGGTGTCACAATGTTTCTTAAGGTTATCACAAGGATGGTCTAGGAAAATGAATCACCCTGTGTGACAATGTTAACTAAAGTTTTACTAATGATGTCAACTAAATTCCTAATATTATATATTAAAATATAGGAATAGATGTTTCAAGAATTTGGTCCAGTCACTACTGATTTTCTGTATCTTAAAACGGTACCATTTATGCTAAAAGTAACAAACAAGTCTTTTACATATAATAACTGTCGGATATTGAATGATTTTGCCTGAAGAAAAGTCTAAATTTGATCCTTGAAAGTTAATTACTCGAAACTGCGTTCCAAAGATTTAAGGGTAGATGTAGTTCGAAGAGGCAAAAGGTTCGAAAAAGCCTAATACAAACTATTTATTCTTTAGTATTTCTAGTATTACTTAAAAATGGGAACATGTGCTGGCATATGACAACGTCGCGTTATAGAGTTAACTTGAGATATGCATGTTCAGTCGCTCTAAGTATTACGTGGTGTAAGTCGCGTAATCAGTTTTTAGTGCCTACCTCTTTGCTGTCATAATTTTATGTTGGTGATTTTACTAATTTGTAAAATGGATAGGTTTACAGTTCTAGAACGTATCCATGAAAACTGGTTTCGAAGATGCCAAGCTTGTGTAGTCGATGGACATTTTGTCTTGAACATTTGAACTTCTGTGCATGCCCTTTGTGTTATCTATATTATAGGATAATTGTGGTTTGTTTTTCCAAATGAAGAACATTATATAATATTAAACGGCTCGCTAGAGCACACGAAGGCAACTGCGACTAGATAATCTATATATGTTAGCTGCGGATTCGAATCCCGCCACAGACACTGGCAATATCGGTGGAAATGGTTGTGTGTCCGCGTGTTTTCATCTCACTTCGCCTGTGGAGCTTCGGCTTTGGATCCGGGATTTGTCGATTTTCTGTGTTGTTTATGTTTAAAAAATAGTAATCAGGTATTCACCTCCACTTAAAAAAATCTCGATCAAGAGACATGTAGCTAATAAAAGTAGTGGGATTACCGTATTTTCTTGTGTCATCTGCATAAAAGGAATAGAGTCAAGATGCAGACGAATGTTTCACATGTAAGCAAGAAATAAAGTAGACCAAGTACCTAAGGGTACTCCACTAAGCACATATTTGTTTTCACTCTTTCCATTTACCACTTTACCTTAAATATTTGATCAGTTAGGAATGATATTAGTCAGGTTAGCAGTGATTGGCTGATACCCAAATGTTCATAAATTGAACGGGTCATTGGCACTTTATCGAAAGCTTTACTAAAGTCAAAATAGACCACATCAACACAATTGTCATCTTCTAGCATTTTTGTCCAGTCAGATAAACACAAGATCTTTAGTTTAACCGATCGGTCTGGGATGAAACAAATTGGTTCATAGGGGATTATATCATTGGAAATCTAATGGACGTACGCTACGAAGGATTCTATTAATTTGCACGATACATGATTGAAGTTGAACTAATTGGTCGATAGGTATTTATGTCTAATTTGTTCCCCACTTTAAATATTAGTTTAAGGATGGCAGTTTTTCAAATTGATTGTAGTTAAACAAGAAAAAGAAAGTTTCACTAAAATATTAATAAGTTAAGTGGGATTATTAAACAGATGAATGGAAATGTTTTTTATATCAGGAGTCATTGAGGAACACAATTTTAAATTTTTTCAGGTTGCAGATTATGTGACCGATAACATTCTCTTTATGATTATTGCATTGCTAATATTGCCGTCGAGTACCCTTAGTTGAAGTATAAAAACTGTAATTTAATTTGTAGCGAACATATTTCTAAAAATGTTTGTGATTGTTACTCTCAGCTATACTCTTCTAGCATTTTGTTTTAGCATGTATTATACGTTGTGAAAGTTGGTTAAAAAATAATCAATGATTATTATAGTCTACCTGATCATTCGTATGTTTACATCGTTGTCAAATATTCCATCTAACCATCTTCAAAATGACTTTAAAGGTACTGCCGGGATAGGTCGAGAATTGAGATGCCTGGTGACCAGGTTTTTCATAAATGTTTTATGGAAACAAATTTTAACATGTTGATTTTCAAGCAAAATTCGAAAGCTGATTTTAAGAACAATATGATCTGATTTGTCATTTGGGGTATAGTATGCCAAATGCGTCTGTATAAATAGCACATAGCACATAGTAAGTAAGTAAGGTCTCTATACTTTAAGTCGTGATTTTCTGTATCCAAGGATTCATGAAATTGATATAAATTGAATATTTTTTACAAGAAAAATTGTTTTTCGATAAAAAAATATATATCAATTACAATGGATATAAATTATAATTTTTACTCTTCTTTCTGTTTACGTGATCTAGTAGTATTTTACTTGACATGAAACGGATATATCTCCAATAACCGCTTACTAGTTGGCGCTACAAGCAAGTTACCACGAGAAATTATATCACATGAGATCTTTGAACTTTCAAAGGTGGTAAATATCAAATCTATTTAAAGCAATTACGGATGAAATAAATTATGTCCATTGTAATGGACACCAGTAGCGAAAGGGTTAAATATTCAGATCCAGATGTTGGTAGCTACAGAAAAATCATTAAACTCATTATTATTAAAATGCATACAAACTCGTCCCCCACGACGATTAGTGCGGTCACTGCGGTAGAATGTCTATCCTGGAATTGATATTACAGAATCAGGAATATAGTTGCACAACCTAGTTTCAGAAATACAAATAATACCTTGTACGTGTATAGTTACAATTATCACTTGTCCTTAATTTCCATTTCCCTAATTTTAGTTCAGAGATACAGGGTGAAGAAGAGTGGATAAAATCTTTTAAGATTGGGAATTAAAACTTTCTTCAAAATATTGAATGTGTACAGTTCTTAGAAGAAAGTTTTTAATGGCGTTAAGAAATTAGACCGCCACGCCCCACAGTGGTCCCACTCCATACGAAGCTGTGAAAAAATTACTTTTTCCTAATATTTTCCTTGAAAGTGGAGAGTTGAAGTTTGATTTACCTAAATATTTTATTATTTGAGCTCTCATTGTTGTAGATAACCTCAAAGTTGACCATTTCGGTTATTCGCGTAAAAGGCCTGCGTGCATGTCTCAAAGATATGAAATAAAGTTATAGATTCTTAACTCTTATTAGCGTATTATATGTCAATAGAAAGGGTACTTCTTCTTCTTTTTAGAAATTGTTTGTTTCATTTCTAAGATACATTACATTTTTTATACAGTTGTTTATTCATACCCATGTTTAAAATTTAAAATAATTTGCTTCGAATAAACTTTTAACTATTTGCCGGGTCTGCCCGGGTCAAGTAAAATACTACTACTACTAGTCTATCTACCTATACAATGCTGATCCGTTCTGCATTTCGATGCATTTATATGTGAAAATGGGAAATTTCTGAAGCAAGGTAATTTGTTTCTTACAATGTGTAACGAAATTGCAGGCCATTTCATTCCAGTTTGTTGTTGTCCGCGATGAAGTAAGTCTTTGTCAGTCTAGTCCAGATGGCATCACTGATTTCTACTGGAACAGTTGGTTTTACAGATTTTTGCACTAAATATCTATCTTTATTGCTCATACTCTACTCTCACATGTTGGTCTCTTTCCAAACTATAATCGAGTTTAGGTAGCAGAATACTGCGGTGCCATTTCCTTCTTACTAGTGTAGCGTTCTGAAGACAACATCTCTAGTTCAGCGGTCTGGTAAAATTTATCTGTTTTCTGGTATTATCGAGTAATTTTATGATCATCATTATTTAAAAAGTTACTATATTGATTTAGCGTACCTTTGAGGTAATTTTCATAATAATATCGTACCGTATTTATCTTAATTTACGCCTTGGGCGAATTTGCTTTTCGGTGATCAGTTCACCTTGATTGTTCTTTGGAACAGCCATCATTAATATTGATTAGTATCGATTTATCGTGCCTTGTTGGCAATTTATCTAATATCCCTCTGATATTGTAATAATTTCCTGTGCTAATTTAAACTTTCGGTTATTGTAAATTTTAGATTTACCTGGCAACGGATGTTGCCATTTTTTATCGTAGTTAGTTGTTTTCTGTCTTTGTCTGTTGATGTTTTAGGTCACTTGGGTAGCTCTGTGAAAAGGGATGACTGGTGACATTTGGAGATTGGTGTACTTTTTTGGACTAAACCTATCTGTTTATAATCTTTGTGAAAATTATCTAATGTGGTACATTTGTTTTGTGGTGGATCATTTTATACCAGTGCATATATTTATCAACCAGACCTCACTAACGTAAGGTTTTTCTAAATTTAAAATATCGAATGCTTACTTGAACGTTTACTTAGTATTTAGTCAGGATTGCTGCTCTAGTGGAGCCTTGCCTAGTTCTCTGGCAAAGATACCTATCTCGTTATCTGGCAATTGATTAACTTTTGATTATCTGCAGTAAACATATAGTCAAACTATACATCTTTATTTAACTTTATCTGGAATTCCTTATTACCTCTCTCCGAGGAACTAATAAATAATTTAATTTAACGTTACCTTTAATTTGAAAATTATCATATTGTTTTATATTTAGCAAATATTTATTTACATTATCTTTCTAGTTGTCTGTCTGTATATAGACATTCTAAATTCTATTTTCTTGAAGATTACCTTCTTTTAGTAAAAAAATCTCTTAACATATAGTGAATACCTATCTCACTTTGTTTATTATCATAGCTACCCTAGTTTATTTGTTAGAGTAGTATTTTTTCTATTTAACGTAACTTTTATTGATACTTAATATGTTAGTTGAAGTCTTCAACTTCCTAAAATATTGTGGGATACCGATCCTAGTTTGTTTTGTTTGCAATTTGTGTTAACTCTCATATTTTGTCTACGTAGCTGGACAATTCAAACGTCACAGCTTTTTACTTTGTTTTACCTATAATACTGATCTCATAAAACTCTCCTCTTTTTATGTTAATACCTGGACCAAGAGAAGAGGATAACTGGTGGATCGAACTGATCATTATATACTGGGTGGAGCAGGAAAACGATATTTTAAACAACTGGCATTTCGTCTCAAGGGTAACTGCAGTACTGACAATGGTGATTCAAACTGACACCGAAACCATTAAGAGCTTAGCCGTTGGTGATTTCCTCGCTGGACTAACTCATTTGAAGTTACGTAAGATCTTCGTCCCCAGTGAAAGTTTATATTTGGTCAGAAGAAATTGGTAAGAGATCAGTCATTTTTTTCTCTTTCAATAACGTCACATAATTTTTTTGTGTGGTTAGTTTGTTGGTCTTCAACCACACCTAGATTATTTTGACTAAAAGAGGCCATCTGAACCAATGTAAATATTGTACAAATACCAATCTTTATTATACTTTTTATTAAATAATATCTTTTTATTCGACTTCGTTCCCAACAGAATTCAAGTTTTAACGTTATCTTTACCTTTTAAAGTAAACTTTTAATTATTTGGTTCTTGCAAAAGTCCTGGCGCCCAGCCTAGATTTTGGTGACAACTCAAATCAATCAAGTCCTTATTCACGACCTGCTAACTGAGCTACCAGTCAATAAGTACAACCCCCAGCTTATTGTGATATGCCAGCAATTGGACGTGGGGTGTTGCAAGTGTTTATACAATATTAAATGTGTTTACTGACAAGAATTCACTGTTTTCAGTTTTTCTGATTATTAGGTGCATATGCGGTTTATCATTTTGTGGTAAGAAAATTAACGCAAGCAAATTTGGTGATTACGCACGCATTACAGTTTAACTTTATGTAAATAAATATATTTGGTATTATATACATGTTCTCTTCACAAAGTTCTGATTCCAGGAGACAACATAATTAGATAAAATGCTTATTTTTCCTCTTGGACAGCTCTAAAGATGCCCAAGAATCTAGAAACAAGGAATATAAAACATTAGACTGCATTATTAGAAAATATTCCAGGTCAGTGATCAGTGAATATGTTTTTCGTTCAATACTGTTCACATCCGATCCATTTATAACGAGCATTGGAAACCAACCTACACAAAAACACATAGAACTCGACGAGAAATTTTTTAAATTTCCTGAACGATTAAAATTATTATTCCTCATTTTCTACAAGAATTTTTTATTTTATTTTATTTTTTGGCATTAGGATAAAATCCATACAGCCAGGCGCTAGTTACTATTATGTATACTATTAAAAACTGCAATGAAGTACTTACACCAACCACTCCACACTGCATACATCTATGAGCCTAACCAAACAAGAATTTTTCCTTTATTCATTTATTGATTATTATGTATTATTAATATTATTTCTTTTCTGAAACACGAAAGGAGGGACCTAGACACATTCTTTTTATCCAGGAGTATATCAGAGTCTGTTGTTACACAACTAGCATAGACATTCCACAATGATACATTTTAAATGTGTTATAATTATTCTTATTCAATGTTAATTTTACTTTTCCCCCAATTTTTGGGAAATAGTTTAAATTTATATTAGTAATTAGGAATTGTACTGAAATAATTGTGGATTACACTTTTTACTATTATTTTACGCTACACAAATATGATACAAACAATATACACTTTTCAATTGTTGAGACAGCTTGGTCTTTTTATAAGTATGAACGCTTTAAAACAATCTTTTGTTTGCACTAGATGTTTTTATGCATAGCACATACAACTAATTATATTTCTTAAGGTTTAATGTGACCAATGAAATATCATTAAAATGTTATTAATTTGTTTATTAAAAAAATAGCAAATATTAATCCATAGAGCCGCGAATTTTATTTTTGAGGCAATTTTCATGAATCTTGGCGCCTATAGGTTTTTGGGTCTTGAATCCGAATATGGCATCAGAATTCCAAAATTCAAAATGGTGGATCAATATGGTGAACTCAAAATCCAAAATTAATCAATTGTTGTGAATCTCAGTACCTAGGGATTTTTGGAACTCTGATTACCAATTTTCATATAAATTCATGAAAAACTCTTCGAAGAGATCAAATTTTGTAAAAAGAGCAAATTTTGATAATTTGTTTATTTACAGCTAGTTAATGACCACAAATTGATGGTTGCTCACAATTTTCGTACATAATTTAGGGTACTAGGAACTGTAAAGAAGAAAAAAAATAACGGGACCACAAGAGGTCAGAAAAGTTAATAAAATAGACAAAAAAAATTGAGGAAAAAAGGTGGGTCATAGAGTGACCCATCATGATGCAAATAGTATCCCTTTCCTGTTCCGCGTACTAAATTTT
Organism: Rhamnusium bicolor; assembly: GCA_029963845.1. Lineage (NCBI taxonomy): Eukaryota > Metazoa > Arthropoda > Insecta > Coleoptera > Cerambycidae > Rhamnusium > Rhamnusium bicolor. Next base: position 215,614 of record JANEYF010002295.1, read on the forward strand.
ATAAAAATTGGTCTAAAATTAGCAAAATTACAGATTTTTGGCAAAAAATGTCCGTTTAGCACCACTATGTGCTGTGGCTTTATTATTTTATCAGATTTTATGGTCGCAATGTATACTAGACAAGGAAAATGTAGTGCCTCTTGTTGTGGAATATTAAAAAAGTTGTGGTAGCATTTTTAATTTTTTTTTACGGTTTCAATGCTTCGTGCCAAGCCGAAATAAAATTGTACGGCTTTTCCTTTTCATACACTTTGATTTATAGAATACATGCAATAATTTTCAGGGTAGACTATTAAAATATATCGTCTATATTTATTCTGGTCATACATTATCACATTTTTCTTTTCTATTTATTTTGAGATTTATAATCCTAGAAGAAAGAATAAATAACTTTACTGATATTTTTCCATATTATATTCTGTTATAACAGATAGCGATAGAGAATTTAAATGTGTCTGAATGTCAATAATAATATAATCTGCATTGTAGTACGTAATGGTTTACTGTTAAACTATTCATATATTTACCTATATTTCCTTTGTATTTTAAGTTTATATTATTCCAATCTGTCCATTTTCATTTTACTCATTTGGCTGAGTTTTCCCTCTCTATACGCCATTTGAATAAATTAAGTATAATTAATTTTAATTCGTATATAGGGTCAACCACTGAGTTGGTATATAAGGAGCTTCGAGCTTCTATTTATTTTATTTCACATTATGGTGTTATTTTCGAAACTTTCTCCTAATTAGCATATTCACTAATGTGCTGTTCTGTCGTGTCTGGTTGAACTGTGTGCACTTGCTCCAAGTGCTCGGCTAGTATTGCTGCTAATATTTCAGCCTTTTCTGCATCTTACATATATGAGTGTCCGTTATGTATCAATGTCGGTATCGTATTGTAAGGTTTACGTAGCAGTATTTGCAGGGCGCCACCGATGACTTTCTTTATGATCCATATGCCTACGCCACCCTGAGCAGGTGTCCCGTTTCCTGACGTTACGGCCACCCCGTCTGAACAGAATAAAACTCAAGCCCTCAGGCCGGAACGGCACATCTCTTCCGAGTTTACTACTTGCCTCTTCGCATCCTGGTTGGATCAACGGAGCACTGGTAGATTGTAAAAGAGGTCACTCACCGGCTGTACGCTCTCGAAGTTTTACTGGCTCCCTTCGCACATCCTTGGGGATTTGATCATTGGAGATCTAGTAAACGCTGAGCGGTCACTCGCCTTTTTACCTGATCGGTGCACCCTTGCATCGGATCACTGGAGCCCCCTAGTGGTGTCAAAATACTTAGTTTTTATTTTATTCTCTTAATGGTTACCAAACAATCTATATGCGGAAAGGTACCTTGATATTTTACAAATTCACATTTTTTACACTTGTATGGCATTATTTTCAGATGAAAATTAGAGAATAGTCGATAATAGTTTCAAATATTAATAAGCAGTGCACCTTCTCATTATTGAGGAAATAGGAAAATTTAAATGAATCATGGTAGTGCTGATGGAGAGGGAGGGTAGCATTTATTCAATGATCATCCCTTGAATGAACACTGTTAGTTTTTCTATGAAAGATTTAAAAATTAAACTTTATGAAATTACAATATAAATCTGTATTGTGGCGACCCAACCCCCCCTTGTATATTTTGTATTCAATTTATTCCCCTTTTACTAAGTCTCACTTGTCGTGAGCGACAGGTAATAGTTAATTAATTAGTTGCCTTTTTCGTGATCGTCTAGTTTTAGTGGTAGGATCCAAATTTTCTGTGTTATTGTAACCTACCAGGTACATTTATAAAGTTTGGTATTACTTTGTTTCATTTATTAGATTTAATTTGTTTTAATTCGATCACATAATTTTTACCAATTAATATGAACACTAATCTGCACTGCACTGACATATGTTTTAAAGAACGACTAGTATAAGTAAGATTGGGCTTTAGATTTTTGATTACTGATTTACTTAGAATTCACTTTTGTACCTGATAGTAGAAATAAGTCAAGGAAACTCAAATAACGTTTTAAAATATTTATTTCTGTCATAGACAACTGTCTATCTGAAATATTACAAAACATGACATGAACAAAACCTTGTTGCATGTGCGGAAATTTCCGTCAAATAGTTGAAGTGGCATATGTAGAACCCTACATATGGCAGACAAATGTCTACAAGAAATACATTGATATTTAGCTGGTTGAACCTGCAAAGCAACCAAACCTGCTTACCTGCGCGGACACTTCCACTTCGTAGTTTAAATAACATCTTTAAAGCCTTACAGATTGTTGCAAGAGAAACTTCCCTTGTATGCGGTACCCGACCATCCCCTGGCAGAGGAGACGGACAGATGCAGACGACCATGCTTTGATTCAATTCGCGAGGTTATCACAGTACTATAAATACAACTAACACTTGCCAATTTTTATTCGATACATATGCAGAAACTTCCGACAATATGACAGGCATCTGCCCGTGTTTGTGGAGTGCGCGAATTTGTCCCGCCATCAGTAGGCTTAAACCAAGACGAACCAAAGTACCCTGTACTTTTTGTGTAGTGATTGGCAGGCGTTAACCGCATTTACCGCACGCATAAGGTAGCTGTGACCATAAAGCATTAAACGATACTCACTGGATGTCTGTCCCCGGACCCCCTGTCGCGAGACAAGGTCCACCGGTTAAAACACTCAGAGAGTCAAAGTAAGCTGCATGTTGCGTCATCGACATCTGGCCCGACTAATCTGTCAGCCGACCGACCGCTCGAGATTCGCTCACAACGAGTGAAATTTGATTAAACTACCGACATTGCAGATTCAACTGAATACTATTTATTATGTACATTATCTTATTTTGACCTAACTTGATTTGGAAAAATGAATGAAAGTTCCGACTACTATTACTGGTCTTATCTGAATTAACATAGGCTGTACTAATCATTAATGAAAAATATATTGAAAAATGCATTATAACAGAAAAAACCCTATCTGTAAATTATTTGGTACCACCAGTCAAATATTGTTAAACACCGCAAAACCCAAGCATATAGAGTCGTACTTTAATTAGCGTTGCCATTTCACGCGTAATAAAGAAATTGAATTAGTTTAATGAATTTTAGTGAGCTCGAGTACGTAGCAAATGGCAACGCAATATAAAAATTATTTAAATGCCGTCCTTACCAATTCTCGGACACATGGATAGTTCCGGGAGGTTTTCTCCCCCGCGTTCTAAGTAACCCCTATGTTATTCGTCTCCATGTTGGCGGTGGCGTTGGCGGTGCACACGCCTTATTTCTAAGGCAGTGTACAGGTCCTCGGTCACAGAGACCAGGCCACAGAGGTTTCCGTACCAACTTGGGTGAACCGCTAATTAAGCGGGGCTCTCTGTACTGAAGGGGCGGTTATGAAAACCGGAGTCGTGGTTTCTCTTTGACTTCCAGGCTTCGGAGAGCCAGCGATAAACACTGGAGTTGCCAAAGAGTTACCACGACGGTGAAGGCGGCTATAAGCCGGGCGAGAGGTCTATCTTTGACTTCCGAGCCCCGAAGAGCCAGCGATAAACACTGGGGTTGCCAAAGATGTGCTCGCGATCTGTGACGGCGGCTATAACCCGAGAAAGCGGTATATCTTTGACTTCTAGCCCCCGAGGAGCCAGCGATAAACACTAGGGTTGCCAAAGATGTGACCATGATCGTACGCCGCCTCGCGTATTTATATGATTTCCCGTGAGCGAGTTCGCTGTCCAAGCCTGAAAGTTTGACGGAGATAACCAAACGTTAACTTGTGCTCTCCCAACGAAATATAACTCAAGATGCTTTAGGTGAAAAGTGATATAATGACTATGTTTATTAGCCTTTGACCCTATTCTTAGTAAAACTCTTACAACCTCATGTGTCTACGCCGGTTTGTTTATGTTATCGGTTCTGGGCTGGAGAATGCTTTGAGATTTTGTACCGTTTTGTCAACGTTTTAAAATATTAAATGAATACTGTGTGTTCTTGACTTAGCTGATAATTTAGTCTATATAGTTTGAATGCATTCGTTTTCTGTCAAAATTCTAAGAAAATGGTTTAACCTTTTTATGTAATAACTGATATAGAATTTAATGATATAAATGGTTAGAAATAATTTAGTTTTATGTAAAAATTATAGGACATTTATTCGCGATGAAGCAGCCCAGGGCTGGGGTGCTTCAGTATCACAACTCACACAGCGTTGAAAAATGCCGTAGGAAATTCTAGAGATAAGCTTGACCTAGGTTTACCAGTAAATGGTGTTCAATTTGATTTATGGGTTATTTTTTAATATTAGTTAATTTATTGTTTTAAAGTCTTCATTTATATAAATAATAAAATACGGTTATTTTATAATTTATTTTATATTCATATCTTTCAAATCGATTTTCTCTAAAATTTTCTTATGTAACCATTAGAAAAAATTACAGTGCCGTCATAAAGAGAATAAAATGAATGGAAAAAGCTAAGTTGCCATTTGAAAAAAATTAATTTGGTTGCCATAGCGTCTGCAGTTCAACGTAAAATAAAAGCAAAATCAAAAGCATGTGGGAAAACATTAGTCGAACTAGGTACACCAATTTCTGTTCTATTATATTTTGTATTCTAATTTAGAATGAATTTATTATGCCTTAAGTGCAATAAAGATGCAAACGCCTGAGCTTATCTATTTTTATTTTATTGTTAAAATTTAATAGTGCATAATAATTAATCTAGTACACTTTGTTGTAATACATTGTTTTAGTAATTATGGTAGCGATTTAGTGACGATAATTACAGTACTTGCACTAACTATACATTAAAAATTAATTATAGACTGCGCAATAATAAATTTCATGGAACAGCTATATTGTGTATTACACATATTATATTTAATAGTTTAACTTAACATATATAAGATATAATGAAAGGAAATATTTGATCACCAAAGTTAATCGAATAGTTTATCAAATTTTACAAGAAAATTTATTGTTGCTGCGAGGACCTTGATACGAATACATCAATATTGATTTGACTCGGTAGAAATTACCTATTCCTAGAATTATGACATTGGCCTCATGTGAAAGGAAATCATAGAATGAATAGCTATTTACGTATTTAGATTATAAATTATAATAATGATAGAGCATATACTAAAAGTTTATTTAGAGTTTATACTTGAGAACTATTAGTTTATTTATTTATAAAAACAGCCTGTACGTTTTCAAACCAGTCTTTTAGACATAAAAGACTTATAGCATATAAACGACTTAAAGATTTACCGGGTAGTCCAAAAAAGAACCGAAATTTTTTATATTGCCACTTCGTTAAATTTATTATTTTCTAATTTTTCAAAAAATTGAATTGTAACTAAAAGCGCAGGTTATATGAGAATATAAACATATGTTTGTTAATATTGTGGATGACTTTAAGTATGCTATATTTTGGAGATGTATTCCAAAACATAAAATTATTTTATGAGAATTTTATTGAAATTCTATACAAGTGGTATTTGTTTTAGTCAAAGCGCCATTAAACGTTTTTCCATTTTTGACGATTCAAAAACCAATTTACAGCTGATTATATTATAAAATGGGGGAAAACGTATTGCGGTTTGGTCCATGTTTTCATTAAAAAATGCATATGTACCGAACTAAATATTTAATCAGTAAACATGTAAGTGAATTTTATATAATTACTTTAAAAGCAAAGCAGATGTCAAAAACTGTGGGAGGAAAAAATATCCGAAACAAATCAGGAAAAACAGCCACTCCCAAAAATGTTTGGGAGGAAAAAGAGTACATCATCACTTCCTCTCACGAGAAAATATACGGATACCATTTAGATCAATATTTTGTTCAGAATTGCTTGAATCCAATCGGTGCCCCAGTCGCAATTTGAGATGTGTTGCTGAATATTCAGGGACAGGCACGGTCGGGCCGGGGAGAACACTGCCAAGGGGGATCGGACGGAGGGAACAAGGACATTCAGCTGAACACCTTCAAGCGAGACCCATCTTATTTTGAATTATATTTCTTTAACTTGTTATTAATCCTGAATATAGTTTGTGCCAGTGTTATTCTTGTAATTAAAATTTGTGACGTTCTGACATCCTGACAATAAAAATACCTATTTATTGGATGATAAAATTTAATTACTTATAACAAAAACTAATAGCTCAAGTTTTATGTTAATACAGTCATGATCATGAATGCCATGATAATAGTAGCAAAGTCCTAAAACCATTTTGAATTTGGTTTTTTAAATATTTATATTAAACCACAAATAAATGCCTACTTCTCAGTCACTGCGAAATTCCGACCTCAATACCAAATTTAATGTATTTTTATTTTGATGCGAAAAGAAAAAATTACCATGTGTATTGTTTTCTACGATAACAAATACGTTCTCAACATAATACGGCAACTTTTCGATATAATAAAATTGGTTGTAATAGAATATTCGGTTCAATTTTAAAATTTGTATAGAATTTTTTTGAAAAGGAACATTAGGTAAGTTGAAGAAGTAAATTGAATAATTCTTGGAGCGGAAGAAGCATCTGCCGATAAATATAGAAAATTTATGAGTAAAGTATTTTATGCCAATGTATCCCCAAGCGATTTAGAAATTGTCGATTGTGCGAATCGCGCTATTGCGTGACCTCTTTGTTAACTCACTTTTATCATTCAAATCAGATAATGAATACGCCATAATGGAACTTAAATCACACTACGTTCCAATTTAACAAACTTAAAAACATATAATATTTATTTTAAAATAAAACATTCACTCATATTACACTGGGAATCAAGGAAACTTTATTAAATTACCTACCTATTATCAAAGACTCACATAATTATAATAAACCACCCTCTTGATATTTACTTATTTACATCTAACTGTTACCACTTTTGAGACGAAAACAATACAGCCTTATATAAGGAATGCCAAAAAATATATTATATATTTCTGTTTATTTCTTGACTTTAAATATTGAAAATAATCCAAATTGTTCCAGATTACGCAATATAGCATATTATGTATAAAATACAGTATCTCTGATAGCTATTACATACAACTTTTCTGTGCTGTGGTGGGGTATTCACATCTGATAAATTGTGAATTCAATTTAGTTCCAGCCCAACTATTCTTATTATATCCATGTGTGATTGCATCCTATTAATGCTAGATAATATTTTTACATAATCTTGTGAAAAACCCAATTCATTAATTAAAATCAGAACTTTCATTAGTTTGATTTCGTAAAATTAATAAAGAAAAATAAATAGATTGTTGTGAAAAAATATAACAAATTTTCTAAGAAACAAAACACGTGACAGTCTCCTTGGATACACTTTGGAAATCACAGTTATTTTAGACATATCTATATGTAAAAATTATTTCTTCAATAAAAAACAGAAAAACTTTATTTCCTATTTTTATTACTAGAGGACTTCCAGCCAAGTACATGAACAATTTATCCTACGTTTCGTCCGAGTTTTCGGACTTTTTTCAAGGTTAAAAACTAAAAATAATTAAAAATAATGGTTTTACATAAGTCGTAAATTAGATTAGTGACAGTCCTCTAGTAATAAAAATAGGAAATAAAGTTTGTCTGTTTTTTATTGAAGAAATAATTTCTACCTTAACAGCCAACAACTTGTGTAAAATATCATCTATATGTAAACATTTTCAGAAGAAAAGCATGTGTCTAACTTCAGTTAGTTGAACGACTTCATAGGGTCTATAGATAAGGTGATTTATTTTGGTCCTTAAATTCATCTGGGACGTCTGCTAGAAACGCCCTATATAAAACTAGAAATATCCAAAATATGGCATTTTAAGGAAGAGTAACCTCAACTATTAGAACTATTGTTACGACCGTTTGTAGCATAAGCCGAAGATCATGAACAGTATGTGAGCATACTTAATCCTTAATCGGAGACATGCCTGAGAAACTACAGCCTATACAAATTTTACCGTAATTTGCAAATTATTCCACTCCCAAGCGTATCATCTCATCTATTCGTAATGGTTTATCTATTGACTAATTCGGAGAAGGAAATATATATTTTTTGGAAAACTACAGAATAAAATAAGTTTAGAGCAGTCTCTAAAGTGTCTCGGCTTGTGTGACAAAAGTTAGTGCGAAGAGATATCGTATAGTTAGCGAAACCTATATTGTGATGGAACGTGCGGAGCAAGATGCGACATGTGGACGGGAAACGTATAACACATAGCATCTTCCGTCTTTTACACGGCTTATTCTATACTAATATTCCATACCCATCTTTTTCTGGCAAGAAATTCTCATACCTCCTCGCGGTTCTTGTCGGGTAGTAACAATTTATATTAAGTAAACTTGAATACTGTAACTGCTGTATTTGTAGTCAAAACGTTAAATTTAACACTTTTATTTCAAGTTAATAACCTTTTTTACAATTGTTAAATTGATTCTAGATAAACTGAGCACAAAAATCTACATTGAAAAAGTAAACGAGCGAACAATACAGTTAAATCCAGCTCTGTGTTCCGTAACGTCTTACCCCGGACGTCCCGTCACAATATCTATTTCACAAACTATACATCTGTTAAGATAATGAGGGGATTGTCGAAACGCGTACGTTGTACCGACTAAAATTATGAAGAAACTGCAAAAAATGGTAGGTATGTGTTTATGTCCGTATTTCTACTACGGAGCCAACAAGAATATTTACCAACATTCACAGATACACTAGTTATTCTACAATTGATTATATGGACATCAATATGCCTAATTATCCAAATAATGTTGATGACAAAGCTCATATTTTGTCGGTAATATGTAAAGATGAGCCAATTGATAAAAATATCAAAATAATAGAGACACGGTCTATTAATGATAATATTCATAATTTCTTATACAATTTTAATAAATTAAGCATTACAGAATTATATAATCTTGATGTTGATGAGGCTTTTCAGTTATTTATTGATAATATTATCTGGTGCTACAACGTCAGCTGTCCTCTAAGAAAATTTAAATTAAAACCAAACAAAAATAATAACAAAGGATGGTTGTCAAATGAGTTGATACAGCAAAATAATAATTTGAAAAATGTATTTTGGTTAATAACTACTATTGACACGACTGAGTGCAAAATACTTTATAAAATTAAAAAAAAAAAAACTAAAACACAATATAAAAACTACTAAATTTAATTATAATGCCAACGAAATTAAAGATACTCCAAATAAAAATAAAGCCATATGGAATATAGTCAACCAAGATTATGCAGAAATAAATATAGTAATAATATTACAACATTGAAGCATAATGGGAATATATTACTGATAATAATACTATTGCTAATCACTTTTCTGTGGTAGCCAAAAATAAATTAGAGCAGCATTTCGGCTTAAATATGACCTTACCTAGTACCACCTCTGCATACCGGGAACGATCTATGTTTTTTTGGACCAATCACATATGATGAAATTAATAAAGCTAGTAATAAATTGAAGAACAAAAAATCTGTAGGTTTTGACAATTTGACTGCACACTTATTGAAAACTATGAAAAGTATAGTTGATTATTTAACGTATATATTTATTCTTTCAGTGTCTCAAGGTCAATTTTCCAATTTACTTATTTACTTAAACAGTCTATTGTTGTACCACTCTACAAAAAAAGTCCTTCTGATGAATTAGAGAGTTATAGACAAATATTTATATTGAGTGCAATATTTAAGATATTGGAAAGAATTGTATATGATAGAATTTCTTCATATTGTGAAAAAAACAGAATTCTGACCACAGATCAACATGGATTTCGAACAGGAAAGTCCACTGAAATAGTCTATGGATACTGGTAAATATGTAGTATATTTAATATTCGATTTAACAAAGGCTTTTGATATAATTGATCGTAAATTGCTTAAAGATAAATTATGTAGTATTGGCATAAGGAGAATAATATCGACATGGATCTTATCCTACATGGAAAATAGAAGATTGAATGTAAAATAAAATGGATATGAATCTGAAATGTATAATCTTCTTGTTGGGGTTCCACAAGGGTCTGTATTAGGGCCATTACTATTTTTATTATATATAAACAACTTGCCTGAATATATAACAGCTCATATAACAATATTTGCCGATGATTTAACGGTTACCTTGGCGGCAGACACTCTTAAGGAGCTCCAATCACTTATTCACAAGGCAATGGAGGAAGTTAGTACATGGGTACAAGGAGATAGGCTTATTTTAAATGATAGTAAAATTGTGCTTATGAATTTTGTGATACGGGGGCCTTTGCCAAATAATTTAGTCATGTATGGTATTATTGCATCATCGCAGAGTAGGCTATTAGATACTTATAATGACTACCATTTACTTTGGGATGTACATATAAAATGTGTGTGAAAATTTAAATGTTTTGACAATGTTTTCTTAACCGCCTCCCACGTCACCGAAGTAACTCCCAGAAAATCCTAGGATTTTGTGTTGAATAAAGAGAGACGAGGCCTTACAGTTTATTGTAGAGTCAGAACCACATATAGGGCATCGACAGATCAGTCCCACCTTAATCCAAAGCAAATTACAAATAAAATTTGATGCTCCGAGATGGATTCGAACCATCGATATTCGGTACCGAGTAAATGGCTATAAGCGCTTTACCCACTCGGCTACCATGCTCAAATAAAGAGTTCTTTGCTATATTGCAATTAAGGGATAGCTTATATCAAACAGGCCGTTTAAATATATATTATACTCTGGCATACTCTCGTATATCATATAATATAGTATGTTGGGGTAGTGCTAAAGACGGAGAAAGGGTATTTATACGTCAAAAAAGAATAATTCGAATAATATTCACATTAAATTACAATGAATGTTGCCGAAATACGTTTATCAACAAAAATATGTCAATTAGGCTTTGTATTTTTATTTATAAATGCCTAAGTTATATAAAAAAAATATGGACTTGTTTGTAAAACGAAATTAATATTACAGATATGACACTCGAAATGGAGATACATATATTAATACACTGAACTGATTCTGCGGTTGGCTCCTTGTGAAACATTATTAAATATTTTAAATATATGAAGGAAATTTGCTTTTTAACGTTTCAAAAATATTTTATTAGAAACTCTACACGTGTGGTGGCTTTTTTGGCCTTTGTCAAGAGTATAGGGAATACTGAACCGTAAAATTTGTGTTCATTGCTTATATAACCACATCTGTTACCTACAATAAAACTATTGTAAAATATGTTTTCATAAGTTGAATATTACTTTATTTTTTAAATCTAAATTATTTTATTTAAAATATGGTGGCCGGTAAAAATTTGTTATTCATTCGTTAAATTTTTATTATTTTTAACAGACTTACTTATTTCTAATTGTTCTTATAGATCAAGTTTCTTTCCTTTCTTTTCCGAAAGGAGTAATTTGACATTATTTAAATCTATAAAATGACTATTTTCTTTACAATGTGTTGACATACCCCTGCTATATACATTGTTGACGATAGATTTCTTTTGTTCCTCGAATCGCTTTTTTACATTTCGTCCAATGTATATAGCATCACAGTCACTAAATTTCAACTAAGACAAGACTGAAAAGCTACAAAAAACAGGAATATATGAGTACCAATGAACACAAATTTTACGGTTCAGTATTTCCTGTACTCTTGACAAAGGCCTAAAAAGCAGAAACACGTGTAGAGTTTCTAATAAAATATTTTTTGTAACATTAAAAAGCAAATTTTCTTCTTACATTTAAAAAAAGAGATCTATTTATTAAGTGTACCAAAACATCGTACAACAAACTACAAACATTCTCCAAATTACAACTTTATACTTTATACAACAGGTTGTCATTAGCCATAAGAAATATTACCAACTATATAAAATACAAACGCCTTGTAAAAGATCTACTTGTGAGAGGATGCTTTTACAGCATAAATGATTTTTAAATAGAGAACCTTGAGGTTGTATGATATATATATATATATATATATATATATATATATATATATATATATATATATATATATATATATATATATATATATATATATATATATATATATATATATATATATATATATATATATATATATATATATATATATATATATATATATATATATATATATATATATATATATATATATATATATATATATATATATATATATATATATATATATATATATATATATATATATATGTATATATATATTAATACTGAGAGTTTCTTTTTTTTGTGGGGATTTCGGTCAGGTATAACTAATTTAATTTTTTTTTTCTAACTTTTCGGTTTATTACACCATCATCAGAGAAACTATTAATTATTAGGAATTTGTTTTAAAATTTTGTTACATGTTGTTTGGTTGTCTGTTTTAACGCAACTTGCGCAAGTTGCGTTAAAACAGATAACCAATGTATATACATATGTATATACTTATATATATACATATATATATATATATATATATATATATATATATATATATATATATATATATATATATATATATCATGTTGTTTTTCAGGTTTTCGCGGGTGGCGATAGGTGGCGGTAGGTGATAGGCCCCCTCTCGGGGCCTATCACCTACATGGGAGTATACCCGGAAAACGAATTTAACATATATATATATATATATATATATATATATATATATATATATATATATATATATATATATATATATATATATATATATATATATATATAATATGTATATATAATATAATATTTAGTGTTTTGTGATTATTAAATTTTATTCAATAGATTTGAATGAATTGTACTCTATACATACAATTCACGTATTTTATGATTGACCATTTTACTCGTATCTTGTGTATCCATTTTTTTTACAATATTTAGTATCTTTATAATTATTATTATTATTACATACATCTTATGTACTCTATGACTTGCCATATACGAGTATAGTCTATGTATCTCAAATGGTTAAATAAATAAAAAATACGTGCGCGTGTGCATTAGTGCGTGCGAATGTGCGTTCTTGCGTGCGTTGGTGTATGTGGAGTGCCTGCGTGTGTCAAGCATGGTTCTAGAAATCTGTTACCTGTGTCCTCGCAAGAAAAACTGCATGATAAAATACTTATACGTTAAATCTAGGAAAGCCGTTTGCCTCCAATGCACTAAACCATTATGCAACAACTGTAGTAAATTTTTTTGCATGTTGGATAATGTTGACGTCATTTATTTACTTTTCTTAAATGCCTCTGTTATTATATTTTATATATTATTAATATTTACCACTAGGTGTTGTTTGTTAGCAAAATGTTCAATAGTTTTTTAATGAAATATAAAAATGTGCATATTTATGGACTTGTATTATAATTTGAAAATAGTTCTTACATTTCTTATTATTTTTAAAGAATATGGATCAATTTACTTACTACGTTGTATTAGTCATATATAAGAGGTTTATTTAATAAAAAAATGCATCTCAAAAATTTAGTAGCCTTATTGATATTCACCCCAAAAAGAATAGTCCCTCAGGTGGAAGGTCTCCGTTTATGTACTAAAAATGGTATGTCTCCAGTTAAGTGATAAAATTAATTTTTCATATAAGAAATATGTAAAATAATAGGAAACAAAATCTAAATAATTAAAGCGAATGATTAAAAACTTATGTTAATATTTTCAGATTTAGATTCAACCATAACTTTAAATTCACTTTTGTTTACTTTTAGAACTAACGTTGTGTTTCTTTTTTGACATAAAATAATTATGTTTCAATCCAGTGTATCAGTCATAAATGTACAGATAAAACCCCGTTGTATCCTCAAAATTTCGCTAAGAATGATTATTGGTTTTCACCCAATATACTGGCTACTCGGTTCAATTCCACAGAGATACATAAAGGCACAGACTTTATGATCATTTCTAGATTTTCTACGTGGAGTTTGGCTAATAATATTTACTGAACTATTAACGACAATCGGCAAATCATTGTCTACGAATTTTAAATCTATTTCATAAATATTACACAGGTTAGTAGTAGTCATTTATCAACTATAATTTTTTTAAATATAATATTTTTTTAATATTATGTCAATGATGTAAATTCGTTCAAGATTTTCTAGTTGCAAAAAAACCAAAAATAGCTGAGATTAATAATATAAAGATAAGTAACATCCATACGAGCTACACTGATTATTATGACCGATACATGAAGAACAATTTGCATGTTTACAAATCAACGTATCCAAAACAAACCAGGGACGGCTCCAGGCTTCAGCGTTTATTTTAATGTTTTTGCATAACTTAAAACTTAATAGGTGTATAAAATTTGTTTGCTTGAGTAATGTATTTTTCAATACTATTCTGCTGTTGTTATTTTAATCTCTGTTGTTTTTAAGTGATAGGAGATAAGTGATAAACTTTAGTTTTGTGTTATTGGGTACTGATTAATAATCGTTATAAAGATTTATTGAGTGAATATTTATTGAGAAACAATGAATAATAAATGTGTAGTGTACTGCCAAAGAGGAAAACAACGGGGTTGTTTATCTTTTCACAGGTAAGTAAACAATACGGATCAGGGTCGGCATAATGCGTGAATGCGACAGTGTGAAAGCTCAAAAATGACTAAAATGTTAGCTCTACAAAAAAATAGAAAACAACATTTGAACAGTAAAAAAAATCCACATTTTATAAAAAAACACACTAACAATACAAAAATATTTATTTTAACTTGAATAGAAAGTTCATTATTAAGGTTGCTCACAAACTGTAAATGTTTTAAAGTATGTTGTTATTTTTTTAATTCAATTTTAAAGGTTGTTATTAAAAAAAATCTGTTCATTTTCAGATTTAAAGAGAATCTGGTGAGAAGAGAAAGTTGGCTGAAAATTAGCTGAAAATGGAAAATGTCAATAAGTGGCACTACGTGTGTTCAGCACACTTAAAAAAATGGCAATACTATCAGCAGGTTCGTCACACGTACTGTCCAAGTTATTAGAGAATTATATTGAAAATTATTAATAAATTGAGTAGTCACTCATTCATACCTCATGAATTAATATCAAGTAGATGCCTACAAAGCATCAACTGTTTTGTTGATATGTTACTTTTATTGAAGTGATGTACGTTTGTATATTTCAAAGAAATCTCACTTGTTTCAGCATTGAAAATTATATTCCTTCGCCACCAAGATAGCAAGGTATGTTAAATTTTAATATACAGTGCACAATTTGATGTGTCAGACATGGCCGTTGCTTAAAAATTAAAAAAATAGGGACCAGGGGAGTATAAAGTGGCGGGCCCTGTATATTTAAATTTAACATATCTTGCTATCTTGGGTACTAATGGTAGCGAAGGAATTAAATTTTCAGTGCTGAAACAAATGAGATTTCTTTGAAATATTCAAACCTATATCACTTCTATAAAAGTAACATATCAACAAAACAATTGATGCTCTGTACGTATCTATCTACTTGATATTATTTCAAGAGGTATGAATGAGTGACTACTTATTATATATATATATTATTAATTATCAATATAATTTTCTACTAAACTGGACAGTACGTGTGACGAAGTGGTGACAGTGTTGCCAGGGGAAAAATGAAACAGCATTGATTTTCAACACTTTTAATCCAGATCTTATAATATTATAATCACTTTTTTTTAAGTGTTGTGAACACACTTACTGGCATTTTCAATTTTAAGAGCTTTCAGCCAACTTTCTCTCCAAATTCTTGGGAATTCTGAAAATAAACACATTTTTTAATAGCAACCTTTAAAATGAAATTAAGAAAATATCAATTGACTTTGAAACATCTACAATTTGTGAGCAATCTTATGAACGAAATTTCCATTGCAGTTAAAATAAATATTTTTGTATAAGTATCCTTTTTGGCAAAATGTGGATTTATTACTGTTCAAATGGAATCAAATGTTGTTGTTTTTGTTTTTGTAAAACTATCATTAATTTTAGTTATTTTTGAGCTTTCACACTTTCACATTATGCAAGCCCTGATTTGTTCTGTTTACTTGCCTGTAAAAAGATAAAAAAACCCCGTGGTTTTCCTCTTTGACCGCACACTACACAGTTATTAGTCATTATTTCTCAATAAATATTTATAAATAAATTTGTTATAACTAAAAATCGATTACTAATTACAGTACCAAATAACAAATCTTTAAAGTCACTTAAAAACACAGATTAAAATGACAGACGTCGTCTTGCAGAACACTACCGGGTTTCTTCGTGCTGTGTTCATGGATCTGACCAATAGGAATAAAACCAGCGATAATTATTACGTATCTCGCGTGGGATGTAGATGAATCGGACAACTTGTTATGTTTTGTTACTCATCTTAAAAAAAAATGTTTTCTTAAAATGTTTTCTTAACCGCCTCTCAAGTCACCGAAATAACTCCCAGAAAATCCTAGGATTTTGTGTTGAGTAAAGAAAGATGAGGCCCTACAGTTTATTGTGGAGTCCGAACCACATCTAGGGCATCGACAGTTCACTCCCATCTTAATCCGAAGCAAATTACAATAAAATTTGTTGCTCCGGGATGCTTCTAGTATTATTAATCCGAGAAAAATAATATATTAATACACAGAGTGTTTATGAAAACTAGCATATATTCCCGATGTTATAATAAAACCTTTGGACCCAACTTGCCTCTATCCAAAGGTATCTCTTTATCACCGCTATCAAGGATCAACGATCCTAAGAAAATTGTTATTTTTTAAAACGACAAAACAAAACAATGTTTTCAGTTATGGAGATCAAATTTAAAATATTTTTTAGAGTTACATAACATTATTTTCACTTTTTTCCCCTGTTATTAGATTTTGTAATCGCATAGTTTTTCCCCAGTGCGTTTGTTGATGGTAACATAAGTTATCAATTAATGATTTAGGTTTCCAACAAATTTGCTAATTTTTTTTATTGGTGGACGTACTATACAGTTATGCAGAACAGAACGATATGTTACTGCTTTTAGTGTATTGTCAAGGAAATTGTAGCGTAAGTGTTATGGAATAAAGTGAAAGATTTGCAAGTCGCCATTTGCCAAACCGTCAAACCTTTGCCACTGTTGAGAGGCGTCTTTGCAAAGGTGAGTCCTTCGCCCCAGTAACTAGTGATTATGGATGTCGGCGTACGAATAAGTTTTCTGACCGTGGAAAGACATGCTGAAGACCCAAAATTAATAGAAGCCAGACCCTAAGGCCTGGAAGTAGGATTGTCTCAAGATAGAGTTCATAAAATTAAAATAGAACAGCCACTTCAGCCATGTCGTATTCAAACTAAATTTTGGTCAACCACTTGGACTAAATGACGAAAATTGTTTATTTACAAATCGTTTAAAACACGTTGTATGGTTGGTTGAATGGTTTACTAGAATTACTCATTCTATTCACTAAGATATGCATTTTATATCCGAACATTTACTTTAAAAGTCCGAAAAAATTTAAATCAAATATTCCCAAATGGATGGCTGAATTCGTAGAGATGATGCTCCAGTAAACTGGAGTTTTTTTTATTTAAAATTTTTCAGTGTAACCCTGGTGACCCTTAAATTTATGACTGCAATAATTGTACCCCCTTTATCTCCCCGTATATCAAACAATTTAGAGAAATAATAGTTTTTAAATATTTTTATCACCATTCCTAATATTGTCTTATTGCATATTATAAGGTGATGATGACGACTTTTGGGACACCTTGTATTTTTCATACCAATTGTATATAAACCAAAGTTTCACAGGATTCTCAGAATACATTCGATATTTATTTTTATTAGAAGACAATAAAAATGTAAAAATATTGTAACAAAATGTAATAAAAAGGTAAAGGCTACTAAAACAAGAAGCGCCGATTCTGCATAAGTTAAGTTGTAGTCCCAGAGCAGAATCTAATTTATTACATCTAAGGTTTTCCAAATCTTGTTATCGATAGCCAAAGAAAAACTACTTTACTGAAGGATTTTTAAATTTTAAATCACATCCCTATCGAGAAAATGCATTCAGTTAACCCCATTCATTTTCTATGTTGTACGAGTTAAGTTTTCTCAATGCAATTTGCACCTTTTTAAAAAGATATGGTTTATGTTTAAATTTAATGCGTACAAATTAAACAAAATATCTTATACTTAGTAATATAAAGGCTGCACAATAGGTAATGCAAAAGTTTCATTATTTATTTAGTAACAATATCAGTAACAATAATAATGTTATATGGGACGAAAAAATTGAGAAAATCGCCTTAAAGACACGCTAAATTTTTAAGAATACTTTGAAACTCGTGAAATGACAAATATTATTAATAATCTTCATTAAGGTTATGATTTATTCGATGCAGTCTTTTATTGTGAGCGGTTATTATTAGGGCTCTCAAAAATGTTCCGTGGGAAGTGGTGTACGCGAAATTAACTAATACGAGAAAAAATAATCTGTTACAATTTATAACAATGTATGTAAAACTTACCCTCTTAACTAGCTTAATGAACTAGCTTGCTCATAACAAACTGGAGAAGATGTGTAGCCATTTTGCAGCATCAGGTATGTTTCTATAGTTGTCTCCATGAGTGATGTTCGCTTTGGTGAAAATGTATTCTTATATTTTGAAAACGACCGTTCGACATCTACTGATGTAATACACGCATACGTAAAATAGTCTTTGAACGCACTTAACGGATCTGGGGCTGCACCATCTCATATTTGTCTTAATTTGGTAAAACCGGTGTCTTTATTTAACACACTTGCGAACTTTTCTTTAACGCGATCATTTGTTGCGTCACCTATATGGCGTGTAGCAGTAGATTTACTTCGTCCACTATTTGCAGTGACTCCGCTAACGACAACGCACTGTTTTCTAATCTTTTTATGCTTTCATGTAATGGTTTATAGTTCTTCGCAATATTATTTAAAGCTGTTCAAAGGAAATATCTTCGAATTTTGTCTGGCTTTCCTTAATAGCTGCAGCCTCATCTGGATTGAATTGTAGTATCACAGTTTTCATTTGTTGGAAATATTCAGCATAATAAAAAGCTGCCTGCAACCATGTTGCCCAACGTGTAAGAATCGGCTGTGCTGGTTCAGGAATACCGGGACATTTGCTATGAAAAGCACGGAGACGTTTAGGAGATTTAAGAAACAGATTTTTTGTAGTTGCTATTAATGCATCCACCTCTGGAAAACCTTTTCGAATAGTTTCTGCCACAAGATGTAAAGTATGCACTTTACACGTAACATGTATAAACATACAACCTTGTTCTTGCAAAGAACGTCCTACCGAACGCATTGTCACGGAGCCATCAGTCACAAACATAAACACTTCAGTTTTTGACAGTTAAAATTTTTCTAATGTCTCCAGCACCACCCTGGTAATTGTTTAGCTAGTACACTGACTTAGTCTTTTACTAGCTAGTAACAGTGGAACTGTCTGCTTAAGAGGGTCCCGTACTCGTGCTATAACATTTAAAATAGATTTTTTTTTACAGTCTGTTGTCTCATCAACAGATAATCACAGCCGTGTATTTTTTAATTCACATTTCATCTTATTTACCATGTCTACGTGTACAGTTTGTAGATAGCTACACAACGTTGTGTGACTTGGTGACTTCACCTCGGCATTGTATTTATTCCAGAACTCTCGAAATGGTTGTTTATCGAGTATGTGCAGCGGAACATCACAAGCAATCAGCATTAATAGTAAATCAAATATAAACTGTGTTGTCGAAGGCACGCCATTTCTTTTATTTTTATGGTGTACACTATTTATGTGAAGTCCACAATCACGCTTATCCGAGCACATCAAATCTTTCTCGCACACTTTACAAATTATTTTAGCACCATCATAGAATAAATCCGGGAATTTTCTTATGAATTTATTCACTTTGTCAGCAAATGGCCGTTTTCTGCCCCTGCGTACATCTGCCATGCTTTATTATTAAATTAATATCAACAATGCAGTACAAAAAATAAAACAGAAATACAAAAACAATATGCAATACGCCCAAGTGACTTAACGTGTACACAACTCGAAAGCTAATAATAGACTGGATTGGAGAAAGAGTTTCGCGGTCAAGGTGAATGCCGGCGACAGTAATTACATCTGTACTCTACGACCATGATACACAGAAACGATTTGCAGCTTTAGTTATTACAAGAACCTGAGGATGGCTGATGTAACTCTGTTGTAAAGTTCAGAGGATTCGATCGAGTGGCCTCTTCGCTCACCATATTTGACACCCTTTGTGGGGTAATCTTAGTTAGTGTTTGCTTGTCCTAGCCTGAAAATCCTCTGTGTAAATAAGTGTCTAACTGCAGTGGAAAGTTTAATAATCTAAATATGTAAGGATAACTGTCCTCATGCACCAACGCAAACTGTAAGAGCTACAACCTTGAAATTTGCCTTAGGTGCCAAAATCGCCCACTAAGAAGGGATTTTTTCGAAAGGTTCTCTAAGGGGGTGAATGATTAATTATTTCTCTCAGACCCATCCAGCTCAGTGTACAACGTTTAAATTTTCAACCTTGGAGGGGGGGGGGAGTAAAGTTGAAAGATGTATCTCCTAAACCCTGCAAGTTGAGAAACGGGTAATTTCGGCTAGATAACTATATACCGTGGTCCAAATTTAAATTGGGAAACTTTTCCAGCGGATGATATGAATAAAAATGATAAATTTTTGTCATACGAACATAATATATCGAAAAACGAATGGATTTCAAAATACAGGGTGTTGAAGTTAATGAAAAAAAAATGTTTTTCCTATATCTCAATAACGAATTTATATTTTTTATTGAAATTTGGTAGACATGTATAATAAGGCAAGCATATTATTTGAAATAAATTTTGTCAGAAGTGTTATACTAGGTTACTATGTTTTTCTGATCAATTACCCTTCAAACCACAAAATTTTTTTATTTATACGCCTCCGGTCAAATTTAATATAATAATTTTAATTCACGTTTTTTTAAAGCAAAACAATATTTTTGGCTTCTTTTCGAAATTCTTATGGTTTCTGATAAAATTTTCTATAACAACGCATTTCCACAGAATTAAATTCAAAAGTAGAAATTAAGTATCTACATCAAAGTCATTATTTGTTTTTTTTAAACGGTGTCATTTTAAATGCTTATTATTTGAATGGACTAACGTCAAGCGGATTTTATCTGAGATAATTCTTTTATCAATGCTCCTCTTTTTATATATATATAAAAGTTTGGAATTAAGAGTAAAGTATTTAAATATTAAAAATTTTTATTTATAAATAATAAAATTTTATTAACAATAATTTCCAATTAAAGGAGTTGCCCAAAATCATACCATTCACTTCGACACAATTTTGAATCTTCTAAGTGTTGAATTTACGGCAGTTGAAATTATATGGCGATTATTACGCAAACTAATGCATGCTTGTTGAATCCTTAAACTTAATTTTTCTCTTGTGTCCACTACCGTATCATATATTTGATCTTTTAAGAAGTACCTTCATGTAAAAAGTCTAAATAGGGAGATCTGAGGATCTAGGTGGCCCACTGATTAGTCCTAATCGGCCTTAATGTCTCGGAAAATGAGCGTTAAGCAACTATTTTCCAACAAGTCTAAAAATAAAACTGACTTTAGCCGAGGTGGCAAAAACATGGGTCATAAGATCATCATCTATGATTCTTATTCAAACATTCAAGCTAAATTCAGTCTGTTTAGTTCCCGGTTATTAAATTTACGATTTTTCATAATACCTTTATTAGTGTATAGATCAGTAAAATTAAGGGTTTTTCAAAACGGTAATTTCCAACCATTCCCGACCAATACCATTCGATTCAGTATGTTTTTAATGGTCAATTTTACCGTACGTTATATGAGCAAGAATTTAATTTATAAACAATTAAAGTTGTGAAAATGATGAAAATCGATGTTTCTAAATGTTTAACTTCAAACGCTGCGAAAACGGCAACAGATAGAGAAAAATTGCTCAGAACATTTTTTATAGAGCGTTAAATTCCCCTTCAAAAAAGTCCGCGACGGCATACCTCTACGATGAATAGTTACGTCGTTACAATGAGTTAAATATTTATTATTTTTCTGCTGTATATCAGTCAGCTGTACAAGTAACGCGCATGCGCGATCAACAGACTTGTATGCCGCGTAATGGCCGCCTGCGCAGAACATTTGAAAGTAGACTTGCTGTAAATCTTTCATAATTTTCTTATTTTTATAACGTTAGCAAATGTATTTATCACTTTTTTGGTCTAGATATAATTATATACTTTAATGCATACTCAATGACCTGGAAAATTATTATTAAGTTATAAGATAAATTATTATTAAGTTATGAGCTGTTCAGTTTGATGCTAATAGTCGTCGTTTAAGTGTGCCGCAATTTAATTTCGAAGAAAATTGTTTCTTATGTGGAAAAAAGTGGATACGCGTTGCGTATACAGCTGACCAGTACGCAGTGGAAAAATAATAAACATAAGAAGGTTTAGTGCCATATCCCCAAAAAAAACAACTATGCAGCTACGGACACGTATTTCGCAGTTATTGCCCCTCATCAGCGTAGCGTAGCTAAAGAATTGGATCTAGGATCTAAGTTGTTTTTTTTGGGGATATGGCACTAAACCTTCTTATTTTATTTTGACCCCAATAAATCTATATTATTTTGTTTGTATTTGCCAGGTAGAAACGGGCAGTACACATAGAGCTCTGTGTGTTAACTGTGATCATTGAGGCCCCAATTGTGGCACATGGGAACATGAATGCACTAATTGAGTACTGTGTACTGTACTTTCCAGCTTTATTTTAGTTCTTGATCCTGATCTATCCCATCCTAGATCCAATTCTTTAGCTACGCTACTCTGATGAGGGGCAATAACTCCGAAACATGTGTCCGTAGCTGCATAGTTGTTTTTTTGGGGATATGGCACTAAACCTTCTTATTTTATTTTGACCCCAATAAATCTATAATAATAAACATTTAACTAACGCCTTAACTATTCATCGGAGAGATATGCCGTCGCGGACTTTTTGAAGGGAATTGAACGCTCTATAAAAAAATGTTCTGAGCAATTTTTCTCTATCTGTTGCCGTTTTCGCAGCGTTTGAAGTTGAACATTCAGAAACATCGATTTTCATCATTTTTACAACTTTAATTGTTTATAAATTAAATTCTTGCTCATATAACATACGGCAAAATTGACCATGAGAATTCAAAAACATACTGAATCGAATGGTATTGGACGGGAATGGTTGTAAATTATCGTGAAAGTGGGCCTGATTTTTGCTTAATTTGATTGGTCTAGTATTCAGCATATCGTAAATGGCAAGCTATGGTCCTTTGACTATTAGGTTATTGGATATGTACAAGGTTATTTATTATAAATTACTCACCCCTTATCATCGTTATTATTTCCTATAGAAAAAAAGTTTTAAATAAAAGTTGTGTGGTTACGACTGAATTTTGTTAGAATGCTATCAAAAGTACAGTAGCGTGTAGATTTCAGGGGATACAAAATAAATGGGATACCTTGTATATTATTAAATTTTTGGAATGGTCCTTTGTTCCTGATTTCAAAAATATACCATATGTTACCCTTACCATATACCGTTTTTGAGTTATTAAACGTCGAATATCTTAGTTAAACTAGTTATTGTAAATATGGAAAAGTTAACATTATTAAAGTGAGCTATGAAAATAACAACTATTAGATTTGATAAGTGACATTTCTTTAATGAAATAATCAAAATGGTTTACAGTGAGGAAGAAAAAAACCAAATATTTATACAAAATAGATAACGAAGGTATATTCGATGAGTCCACCATTACTGTCAATGCATAATTGATAACGTCTTCTTATATTTATAATTGCACCGGAAATTGCTTCAATATTTACATTAGATTGTTTATTTCAAGTCGAATTCTGTCTTTAATTACTTGAATACTATTATTATTATTATTATTAATGACAATGTCTTTTATAAATTCCCAAAAAAATTAATCCATAAGGGTCAAATCCGGACTGTTAGGTGACCATTTAATAGGTCCATTATTCCCTATCCATATTGGGAATACATTATTCAAATGATTTCGAACGGGTAAGACAATATGCGGAGTTGCCCCATCCTGCATCAAAATCATATCAAGTTCGACTTCCGGAAAATTCTGCAAAAGAGTATTTTCTGCTTCTGGGATAATTATTTACAGATAGGTAACTCCAGTTAAAGTATAATCATAAAATATAGGATACAAATATAATCATAAGATATAGGATACAAAGGATTATTCCAAAAATTTAATAATATACGGGGTGGGGTATCCCATTTAAAAAAAATATATTATTCTTTTGTATCCCCTGAAATCTACACGCTGCTGTACTTTTGACAGCATTTTAATAAAACACATTCATAACCACACAACTTTTATTTAAAACTTTTTTTTCTATAAGTAATAATACCGATGATAAAGGGTGGGTAATTTATAATGAATAATCATGTACAATCATATAATGTATTCATTTGACTACTATCACGAGTACTCTTCT
Organism: Rhamnusium bicolor; assembly: GCA_029963845.1. Lineage (NCBI taxonomy): Eukaryota > Metazoa > Arthropoda > Insecta > Coleoptera > Cerambycidae > Rhamnusium > Rhamnusium bicolor. Next base: position 240,133 of record JANEYF010002295.1, read on the forward strand.
AGTAGTGCATCATCACATAAAAACATGCTCCTTTGAGCAGGATAAAGAAACCATATTACAGTTGCTTTTATTTATTACGTGTATTAAACAATTTTAGTATTTTTAAAATATATGTTTTGAAATGAACCCAGTGTTTCTGGTCCCTCAAGCATACTGCAATTTAAAGGTGTGGTACAGCAGTATGCCCAGTGATTTAAACAACAATCATACCAAAACACAGTCTGAAGTGATTTAGGACGAATTTCATGGGGATCTTCTTGCGCCCACACATATAATTTGTGATAATTTACGACACTTCTACGTGTAAATGTAGCTTCATCGGTTCACAAAATTATTCGAAAAAACATTATTTGTATCTCTACGAATAGAGCCTAGAACATTTTTAACTAACCGACACACACTCTATATCCAAGTGTGCCGAGATTAATTTTTGCTTCTAATGGCTTTTCTGGGAACCGAACCAAGAATTCTGGAGTAAGAATCAAGTATCCCAATCGCTTTTTCAAGGAATCATATTTTTCAAGATATTAGATATATTTTAAAGTGTTAGCTCACTCTGTATTATGGCGGGTGCCTGTAAACGCATAGTAGAATAGCTAGCTTTATTAGATTCAAACGCTCCATTGAAAATTATACGCCTACCAAAAAGCAATTTGAATAATCCTGATCTAATTTTGCAGCTAATTTAATTAGGATTATGCTATTAAAGCTTTTACATAAAAATTGGAAGTTTTATTAAAATGTAACCAAATACCCCATTCTTCACTTTGCATATAAAAGAAAGAAAAGTAAAGCCCTTTCTGTTCGTTAAATGCAATTTTCGACTGCCGGCATTCGTATTATGACGACGTAGCAAATTCAGCTCCACTTTTATGTAAAAAGCGGTTAGTATTAGTGATTCGTTCTTCTTTGCTGCATGGAAATAGAGTTTAAGACGATATTGTGGTATAAAATTAAAAGTGATTGCTACCTCTGTAGTATTTTAAGCCTATTCGTACGAAATTGCATTTTAAATTCACTGACACTAAAGTTTTTATCGCCTATTAAATTACGTGGCTTTAAATAATATGTTCATAAAATATGTACATTTTTATTCAAAAAATTTATTACGTAAAGTCAGTAGTTTATATTTATTTTATGGGCAATATAAATAAAAGTAGTACTAACTGATTCATAAATAATATTTAGTAAATTTTCCTTTATTACTACTAACTAGCTCTGACCGGAGTTATATTATTAATAAACCTTATATTATCATAAAACCTTAAAATTCATGAATTTTATACAGAAATTAAAATATTAATTTATTTAAAAATTGTATATTTCAAAAAAATATTGTTAGTTTTGCGTTGACAGCATTATTCAGAAAAATCGAGACAAATGTTATAACTAGACGGGCCAAATTCCGTAGTAATTCAGTGGCGTCAGTCGTTAACCAGCGCATATGTAAATAACTAATGACAATGCATTTATGTTTCAATTATAACGCACTTATTTTGTCACAGTGGTTAATATGAAAATTATGAATGTTTTATAGTGTTTATAAAAGTGCTTACCTCTCAACTGTCATGTATAGATGGCTCAGAGAGAATGCGTCCCATGAGATCTAATTCCAACGAGATCTAAATACCCCGAAATTATTTTCCCATGAGATCTAACGCATCACCTTGTATATCTGTTCGGTTTTCTGAATGTATTTTTATCATGGATGCGTGCTTAAAAACACCAATTTCAAATTCCAATGAGATCTAAAGAGTCCGAGAAGAAAGTCCCATGAGATCTAATTCCCATCGGATCTAATTTCAACCAGTTTACTTATCACTCTGTATATCTGTTCGGCTTTCCGAATAGGCTGATCAAAAGTATCACGAGATCTAAAAGGCCGAAATGAAAATCCCACGAGATCTAATTCCCATGAGATCTATTGTATAAATTCAATTTATATCCGTTAACATTTTAAATTTTCCGTATGATTTATCACCAAAACAATGAATGTAGATTGTACATAAAGTATTTATTATTTTGTTGTATTATAAATATAAATAATGAATTTGATAAACTTTAGATATTTCTACAGTATTAGGTATAGATTAGAAAACGTGAATCTAAAATATTACGTTAACGACTAAAATTATTATATCATGTAAATAAATTGGTTTTGCTGATAAATCATTTTAGATTTACACTGAGTGACATACTAATCTTCAATAGAAGATCGGAAAGATTCGACGAAGGAACAGAAGAAGTATATGGTCGAAGGGACAGCTGGTGGTTGGTAAAAAAGGCCCGTCTGCAGACTACTTGCCAGACGTCCGTCTCCTCCACCATTACCCAACTATGACAAACTTACAATTAATGTCGAACAACAAATACACATATTAGCAAATCAAATACCTGTTGAGTTGTGAAGAATAAATAAAAAATAAAAAAATAAAAAAGAAACCTAACGATACGTATTGAATATAACCTAAAATACCACATTAATTCTATAAGTTCAAGAAATAAGAAGGCTAGTTTATAAATGTAAACAATAAAGAAATTTTGAAACTTGAACACCTAGTTACACTATACAGGTTGTGTCTTAAGTATGTTAAAATATTTCAGGGTGGTATTCCTTAGCTAATTTTAAGAAAGAAACTAGAAAGTAGTAACTCCCTGTATAAAATTAAAAGCGATCACATCTTAAGAAAAGTCATTAAAATAATTCTATCCTCAATTTTTTTGGTGTCTCAAAGTCAATACGTTTCATATAGAATGATACAAAAATCAAAAAAAAGACACAAAATAAAAAAAAGAAAATAATTGTACAAAAAATATTTTCAATACTTAGCCCAAAACGTATGCAATACGCTTCCACTAAACATTAAAATTGCAAATTATTAAGTACTAAAAAAGATGTAAAACAGTGAATGTCAGCATAAAATCGAGATCTTTATCATAGGATATAAACAGACTAATTTTCTTTAACTTTTATTATTTTAATAATATTACATATGTCTTTATATGTGCGTGTATAATAATTAGGAGACTACTTTCTATTTGTTAACCTTTCAATTATTTATATTGAAAAACATTATCGTTATTAACTCTTTTTTCTTTTGGTTGGTTAACATGTATAGGAATAACGCAATTAATTATTATTCTGGTACAAAGCATGAATGTAAATAACTTGCTTTTCGCAAGTTTTATAATAAAACTTTTAGCGAATTGTAATATGTATAAATTTTGCATAATCAATTAAGGGCAATATTTTTTTCCAGTAGAACCGTTGTCGGACAGTCCTCCCATGAACACTGACACCTCAAGAGAGTTTGTTTGAACTTCAGTGTTAATGTCGCCATATCAATGGATCTAATCAACTTCATGATATATTTGTCATAAATTGAACAGCTTGTTCTCCTCAAAAAACCTTATGTTCACTTTACAGTCCAATAACATCTCTATAATCTTTATGTGGTTTATAGTTTAAAAAATAAGCAAATCCTGTAATAATTTTAAAATCAATATATTTTTATTTTTAAGTTATATTCCCGCAATATTTCTAAAATTGTCGTAGTGAGTCCGCTGCCTTGCTTGTCCCTACGCCTCTGAATGCTGCACATGTAATGCTTTACTTCAGTATCTAAGGCAACGTCACATTTTTAGATCCCGTGGGAATTAGATCTCGTGGAAATTTTAAATTGGTGTTTTTAAATAGAGTACAAGGTAAAATGCATTCGGAAAGACGAACATATATACAGAGTGAAGCATTAGATCTCATGGGAAAATGGCATTGGAGTTTTAGATCTCGTGGGATTAGATGTCGTGGGAATGAGATCTCGCGGGACTTTTTTTTATTGATCTATATAAAACTTATTCGGAAACCAATAGATGGCTATAGAATTAGATCTTATGGGAATTGGATGTCGTGGGAATTAGATATCATGGGAATCATATTTCATGTGACGTATCCTCCAGGAAAAACACATGAAAACATTTGCATGCGCAACTTAGTTTCTATATTTTCTCACCTCTCCTTCTTTGTGTAGACACATTTACATATATGCAGAGAAAATGACTTCAAATTCGACGAAGGTGATGTTTACAATAGAAAAATGCATATAATCAACTGAGAGATGTTTCTCATTGAGACCAATAATTAATGTCACATAATTTTTCATACCCTGCTTTTTTTTCTAAAATGTCACTAAATCTCTTACTAATCACATCCGCATACTGGGAACATTTATCAAAGTCTGTAATACAGTTTATACACTATCAAAAAAATATAAGAGAATATGCTAGGCACAAGTAAAAACTTTATAACTTGTGGATACTGTCAAATATTACATTATAATTGTTAAAAATAACGTATATTATCCTCAATATCTTTATTATTAAATAATTGTTGAGCATTTTAGAGATGGCATGTAAATCACTAGGATTTAACAGAACCCTAAAACTTTTTACGTCATTAAAATATTTGTGATAATAGAGAACAACTGCCTCCCACCGTCATATTTTAAGTCCTCAAATTTCGACAAATATTTACAAATATAGCCCGCACACTGCAGAAAATTATTTTTGCCTGACATTGTAACTGTTAATAATATTAATATTATTTACATCTAACCAGACGCGCGATTGTGAAGCGAGACTGCCTGCAATAATGCAATATCCAAGAATATTCCCAAGGTTTTACGTTGAGCGAATAAATTTTTTTAATGGTTCCTGAATAATTTAAACAATAATGTTATTCTGGACATTACCTTTTACACCGATGAGGCACTGTTTCATTTAAGAGGTTATGTGAATAGTCAATACCAGAATTTTGATAGCAGAAAATCCTCATGAATAAATTGAAACACCTTTGCATCTCCTCATAATGAGCCTCTGGCTGGCAATTTCCCGTAGACGAATTTCCTTCACTTTATTTGATCGAAAAGTGAATGCAAATTTTTATAGTCACACATCTTGAGTTCGTTCATTCAGCAATTAAATGATGATGAGCTCACTAGAGGGTATTTCCAACAGGACAAAACTACAGCACACATTGAATATACCACAAACAATTTTTTACAGAAATTTTATGATGGTGGAATAATGGATCCAAATTTATAGCCATCCAGTTTTCCCTCTATATTGCTGTTCCCGACTTATACTTGTATCCTCACTTGAAAAATCGAGTTTTCGAAACAATTCACAAAATTGCGTAACGCAATTCTGAATAAATCGAGATAGTTATTCCAGCGGTATTGCACAAAGTCTTTGAAAATTTGAAGAAACGAATGCATCATTTCCCGCAGAATGGTGCTCAACATTTTGAGCAATTATTGTGACTTATTTAGTGCTTACATTATTCAAAAAATATGAAGATAATCGTTTGATGTTTATTACTAAAGCTGGCCGAGGTGGCTGGAGTACAGCCACGGTCTTGCGCTGGCGTCACACGTGCCGATTTAGAAGTGATTTACGCTGCAGTCTTATTTGAAAGGTTAATGTGTGACGTTGTACTTATAAATTATACATAATGTCAAACGCGCCAAAGGGTAAAAAACGACCGTACGCGGACACAGTGAATAAATTTATCGGTGTATTTCCGGATTTATTCTATGACGGATGTAAAATAATTTGTAAAGTTTGCAATCAAGACTTAATGTGCTGGCACAAAAAAGATTGTCGTCGTCATATCAATACCGTGCAAAATAAAAAAAATGGTATGCCTTTGACAACTCAGTTTATGTTTGATTTATTGTTAATGTTAATAGCCTGTAATATTCCGCTACACATACTCGACAAACAACCATTTCGGGAGTTTTGGAATAAATACAATCCCCAGGTGAACTTACCAAGTCGTACATCGTTACGTAGATATATTCCAGCTGTTCGTGAAGACATTGTAAATAGGATTAAATGTGGATTAAAAAATACACGGCTCTGGTTATGTATTGACGAGACGACAGATTGTAAAAAAAATTCTATTTTAAATATTATAGTACATGTACTGGACCCTCTTAAACCAACATTTCCACTTTTACTAGCTAGTAAAAGACTAACTGCGTGTACTGGCGAAATAATTACGCGTGTGATGTTGGAGACATTCGACAAATTTGAACTTTCAACAAGTCAAGTATTGATGTTTGTGACTGATGGTGCTGCGACAATGCGCGTGGTAGGCCGTTCTCTTCAAAGAGACAATTGTGGGTTTTTACATGTTACGTGTAAAGTGCATGCTTTACATCTTGTGGCAGAAACGATTCGAAAATGTTTTCCAGAGGTAGATGCATTAATAGCAAATACAAAAAATATTTCTCAAATCTCCTAAACGGCTTCGAGCATTTCAGACAGTGTCCTGGTATCCCTGAACCACCAGAGCCGATTCTTACACGTTGGGCAACGTGGTTGAAAGCGGCTTTTTGTTATGCTGAATATTTTCAACAAATAAAAGCTGTGATACTACAGTTCAACCCTAACGAGGCTGCAGCTATTAGGGAAAGCCAGACAAGCTTTCAAGACGTTTCCCTTGAAACAGATTTAAAAACTATTAATAACAATTATAGAGGACTACACGATGCAATAGAAAAATTGCAAAATAGTTCGTTGTCGTTAGTGGAATCGCTGCAAATAGTGGACGACGTAAATACACAGCTACAGACTATAAATGACGCAAAAAAATAATCGCGTTAGTGAAAAATTCGAGAGTGTATTACAGAAAGATCCTGATTTTAGCAATTTAAGACAAATTTGTGATGGTGCATCCACAACTTCGTTAAGTGAGTTCACAGATTGTTTTACTTATGCATCCGTAGATGTCGACGGTTATTTTCAAAATACAAACATATTTTTTCACCAAAGCGAACATCGCTGACGGAGACAGCTGTAGAAACATACCTGATGCTATTATACTATAGATCTTCCCCACTTTGTGATGACGACAACCAAACTACTTCATAAATCTGCTTAAAAGGATGAGTTTTATACAAATTTTTATAAAATGTAACATTATTGTTAAAATTTATTTCCATTTATTGTACTTATTCAAGTATTATATGATGTAAACATATGAGTCATATGACGGCTCTGTCGGCCAGGTGACCTCGGCCAGCTTTATTTATTACATATTTCTTATTTCCTAACCTAACGTTAGGTTAACTGTCAACCTGACCTAACAGTGAAATCACAGTATTAATAGTCTAATCAAGGATATGCGTTCAAAAAGACATATGTGCCCTTGATCGTGTCTTTTGTTGATCTCTCTGTGGACCTTTTACTTCGTTGAATTTTTCATAGTATATTGTTATAACATTTATTATGTTATTTTAAACAAAGTAATTTGAGTGATAGGTACTAAAAATTTAAATTACAAAATTTGTATACCTAACAATCTCTCTTTTCTCAGTGTGGTAATGTTTCATCTGTATCAAAGAAAAGGAAAATAAACACTGATTGTTATGCAGTGTTTCTTTTTTTATGTCTAAATCCATTTTGAAATAATCATATAACTTGACAAACAAAATAGTAAATGGCGTTGTTCTAACAGACAATCTGACATAATAGAGATTGATTAGCATTAAATGCAGACATTCATTTTACATTTTCTCTCGACAAGAAATAAGGCAATTTATCATATGCGCCAAGCATAAATCAGTTAAATGTTTGAATGTTTTATCGACGTTTATATAGATGTATTCGAATTATGAATAATTGCAGTCAAATAAATATATTAGTGTTCTAAATTTGTCGATCGTGATCATAGTACATTTTGTTTGTATAACTACACATTATTATTTTGTCTTTTGTTAGTCGTGAGTAAAATTACAATTCGTAGATGTTGATACTACTACTGGTTGTAACAGACTACTGACGTGTGTTTGCAGTTTTTTATAAAACATGGTAGTCCAGTCACATTAGAGGTTTCACCTCGGAATGAGAGATAATAAGCTGTAAACCTGTATAAACCTTTATTTTGGCGTTCTAAAAGTTGTCTCAAAAGTCTCATAAAATCTCGTGTCCGCGTCTTAAGATATTCAAGGTCAAATGTCACAAAAATCGGTTTTTTGCAAATATCTCGCTTCCTATGGTTTTAATGCCATTTGCATTTATTATAAAAATTGTAGAGAATAAAATTCTCTACAACTTTTGTTCCATACATTTGTTTTATATACTCAACCGTTTTTGAGATAGAGGGCGGAGAGCGCGCCGCGCTTACCTATTCACAGCATAATGCAAAGTCAACCGTAAGTCCCGGTAAATAATACGCAGTATAAAGTCTATAAATCATTGAAAAATATATAATTATGAATAATTTGCATTGTTTATTAATTAATACATTATATTTCATGATATTTTTCATTTATCGAATATATATTTGTTTAATATTACTTACCTTTCCGTGTAATCAACTGCAAGAATGGTTGTGGTTCACGCTGCGGATGCGTCAGTGCACTCTACGAGATATTCCTCATCAGCTTCTAGTTGCCGCGGTAGAAGTACCGACACTTCTTTTTTCTGACGGGGTGCCTTTAGATAACCTGTCCTGCGCAGAAAGGACACTTGATCTCTCAGGTGTTGTTAAGGGAAGGCGCGATGCTCTGGATGTATTTCGCATCAAAGTGCATGATGGAATCGTGCCATGTATTCACTGCGCGCAGATTCGCTACTCTCGTAGTAGGTCAGCAAGTCAATCCGAAATATCTTCGTCCATTTAAAGCATTAATGTCCGTTGCCATGATCTTTGTCGTTAAGACCATCCAGTGACTCCCCTTCCACCTATCTGCCCCCCACCCGCCTGAGGTCGGTTGGGGGGCTCCCTTCTTCTAAAGTAATATGTAACCAAGGTTATTGGTACCAGGATGGTTAGCAGGGACCTACGGCCGATTTCTATCAGACAGAGTTTCCTCGCCTATCCAGGGTACACTGCGTGTAGGTTGCCCTGTCCGATTTTGCACACCACTATTATTGTTATCATTACGTTATTAGCAATTTTGTAATATTAATTACTTTTAATAATTTAATTTTTTGAGAGAAAACTGTTCCTCCATATTGAATCAAATATAGTGGATATACGACTTGCAGTCTTAGAAATATAAATTATAATTTAAGAAATCGTAAGGCATTAAAACTAAATTCGTTTATATGAAATAACTTGGTCCAATTAAATTAACCATTTTAAATTCAACCCTTCCCTTATCCCAGGTCGCAGGATCGAGATGAACATTATCACTTTTCTGATTCTATACTTCATAAGGAACAAAATGGCACCACTTCTAGTACCCCATTTTTTAATTATGGAATCCAATACGACGGCAGCAATAAATTCTGCGGATGAGGTTTACAAAAAAATGCATACTCTAGTCAGAATTTTCTTTTTTTTTATAAATAAGGACAAGACAGCTCAAAAATTTTTAATCAACGTAACGTACAAGGTGATTTAAATAGCCTAAACTCTAGTCAGTTTAATATAAAAAGCTCAAGTAAAATATTAGGGGTCACTTTTGACAGTACCTTAAAATGGGATATCCACATTGACAAACTTTGTGAAAAGTTGCGGACCAGTTGTTATGCATTACGATCAGTGTAAACCACTGTAGCCAAAATATTGTTATCAGCCTGATGTATGCTAATTTTCATTCTCGAATGCGATATGGTAACATTCACTGGGGAACAAGTAATCACTGTCAACAAGTTTTTATTCTACAAAAGTATGTTTTAAGAATAATAGCTCGACTACCAAAAAGAGAATGATGCAGACCGGTATTCAAAGAGTTAAAAATGTTGACATTAACTGGTACATATATTTATGAACTTTGTTGCTTTGTTTTCAAAATCCTGACTATTTTTCAACAAAATCGAATTGACCATGATCACGAAACCAGATTTAAACATAACCTTTTCCCAGACCAACATTCCACTGCGCGATATCAAAAAGGCCTTTATTTTAATGGGTGTAAAATGTTTAATGCATTACCTACCGACATTAAAATGTCCGTAAACATCTATTTTTAAAACAAGACTTAAACAACTGCTTGTTGATAAGAACTGTTATTCTCTTTATGATATTTTTTCTACAAAATAACTAATCAATTTTAACTTTCCTCCTTCCTCAAGAGAACCCAGAAAGACTACCTTCTGCATTTGGCAGGCCGCTAGAGTTTCAGTTCCGAGATCAGCGTAGGCTTCATCCCTCCGAGTACACAGATTATTAGGACGACCGTTTTGTCCGAATAGCCCGGATACAGCACTTGGAGCTCGTATCGGAGATCGCGATATTTGGTCCGTTTCTCCTCCTCCTTCAAGGTGATGCTTTTCTCCGCAGGTGCCGAGAACTCGATGACATACATCACCTTAAGTTGATGGTCCAGGAGAACTATGCCAGGCTTGTTGGCTGGATTAGCCTGACCGTCAGGAATGAGCAGTTCCAGTAACAATAATAATAACAATAATAATAATAATTGGGAGGGGCCTTACCGGACAGTCCTAACGATGAAGGAAATGCAATTGTACATGGACGCTTTAAGTGGACGAGGGAACTTCGGGATGACTTGCTGACCTACCGCGAGAGTAGCGAACCTGAGCGAAGGGGGATACATGGCGCGATTGCATGCACTTTGGTGCGAAATGCACCCAGAGCATCGCGCCTTCTCTCAACAACATCTGAGAGATCAAGTATCCTTTCTGCTCAGGACAGGTTACGTAAGAGCACCCCGTCAGCTGGAAGAACTGCCAGCCGCAGTCCCACCACGGCAATTACCAGCTGATGGGGAACATCCTTTAGAGTTCACCGGTGTAGACTTAAGGACAAGGGTTAGCCTTAACACCAGGGCTAACCTAAAGCCACAAGACCTGGCTAGAATGGACGCGGTAACGCGGTAATCGATGAGGAAATTCCGGAAGATGTAGACATCTGGCAAATCAACTGTGCCGTGTACAACGCCGCGAAGCAACTCGTCCCCCGTGAGAGGTCAACCAATCACGGGGTCGAGAAAGCCAAGCGGCGTGTACAAAAAATCGAAGGCAAGATACAGTCGGCCAGACAACACGCTTCTCGAATCCAGAGTGTGGTGGAATATAAGACGACTGGTAGAGTTTTTACTCCCAGGATCCGGCGCATAGCTGCCGGATTAAGACGTCAACACCATACTCTAAATCTGACAGTGATGCTTACCATCAAGCAGCACTGTCTAGATAGGATCCGAGCGCTCATGGCGATAAAGAAAACATTGAGGAGGCGGGTGAGGAGTATGGAACAAAACAATTTATTCCGTACGAATCCTTCCCGCCTCTTTCAAGAGCCACAGCGTGTTGTCGAGAATCCGCCGACTGTAGAAGATGTCGAAACCTTCTGGAAGGGAACCTACGAAACGACGCGTCCATTCAATAGCGACACTCCAGCAATAGCACACTTCGAGGCTCTGTGCCACAGACATCTTGAAGAGCCAGAAGAAGTGTGCCCGGCAATCAGTACGGAGGAAGTCCAACAAGCGCTTGTTGGTACCAAGAACTTCGCTGCCCCGGGCCCAGACGGCATTAACAACTGGTGGTGGAAGAAATTTCCTTCCACTCAGCGCCGTCTGGCACGAGTTTTCAACTCATGGTTGAACGAGGGGCAGCAGATTCCGGACTGGTTCGTCGAGGGACGTACTGTGCTTATCCCCAAAAGGGGGATCTTTCCGACCCGAGGAATTATAGGCCGATCACCTGCCTTAACTCCTGCTACAAGTTATTTACACATATCTTATATGCTAGGACGCTGAGGTCTGTTGATCCGGTCTTCCAGCAGATACACGAACAGCGTGGTGCCAAGAAGGGCATGGCAGGTTGCAAGGACAGCCTGCTGATAGACCGCTGTATTACACAGGATTCTGTGCAATACAAGCGGAATCTATCGATGGCCTGGATTGATTACCGCAAGGCATTTGATACAACATCGCATGAGCTGTTGTTGTACTTGCTCGAATGTCTTGCGGTACCAGCACCAGTAGTGAGATGCATAGAACAGCTGCTATCGCTCTGGAAGACCCGCTTCACCATAACATCAGGTGCACAGCGGGTCACGACAGGGCAGGTGGCATTTAGGAGAGGAGTTTTCCAGGGTGACTCCCTGAGTCCTCTCCTCTTCTGCATCTCACTGCTGCCGTTGTCTGTAGGGCTCCGCCAAACCCGCGGATATCAATGCGAGCCACCCAGCGACCGGAGGCATAAGGTCACCCATCTATTTTATATGGATGATCTTAAACTTTATGCCTCCGGAGAGCGCCAACTACAAAACGCTCTTAGGGTGGTCGAAGAATATACGCGGACAATTGGTATGGAGTTCGGGTTGGACAAATGTGCAGTCGTCCACCTCAAGAGAGGACGATGCGGGGAATTCCCTGAAGATGCGCAGCTCGCAGACGGAAGCATCCTAAGACATCTGGATGCCGGAGAGACCTATACATATCTGGGTGTGCAACAAAGGCACATCCAGGATGTATCACAAATAAAAGATTCTCTCCGCGGCAAGTACAGACACCGCCTCCGAAAGATTTGGTCTTCCGAACTTTTGGGGAAGAACAAGGTGTCTACAACTAATATGCTTGCCGTTCCGATGCTGCTTTACTCCTTCGGAGTAGTAAAGTGGAGGGTAGATGAGCTGCGTCAATTATACAGAGATACCCGCAAGATGATGAATATTCACAGAAGCATTCATCCTAGATCGTCCGTTCCTCGTGTGTACCTCCCACGTCAACGGGGGGGCCGAGGACTCTTGAGCCTGGAGTGTACGCATGGCAGAGTAATTCTGAGTATGGCATGTAACATCCTCAGGAGCTCAGATCCCCTCTTGCGGTTCGTAAAACATCACGAAACTGTAGGAGTGGGAGCAGGATTGTTCAAGGCAGCAAAAAGAGCCGCAGATGAACTCGGTCTCGCATTTGACATCAGGCGAGGAGGCCGGCGAGGTGCTGATGTTGAGTCAGTCACCGAACTTCAGCCAAATCGTCTGAAAGCCCGAATTAGAGCTGCCGAACAGGAAAATCTGTTTCGGCAGCACGTCTATAAACCCCAGCATGGTGTCTTCTATAAGAACATAGAAACACTGGGTTTATCGACCAGGCTGACCTTCGCCTTTCTAAGGTCAGCAGGGCTTAAGTCGGCGACCGAGGGATTCATTATGGCCTGCCAAGATGGTGTTATCAACACCTTGGTCTACCGTAGCCGCGTGTGGCGTGTAGAGGTTCCTGATATCAACTGCAGGACCTGCCATCAGGCGCCGGAATCGCTCATGCACTTACTTTCTGCATGCCCTATATATGCTATTTCGGCCTACATCCACCGACATAACGCGGCTTTACGAGTGCTATACTACCATCTAAGGCACTCGTACGGGGTAGACCAGACACCAGTGTTGCATTACGTCCCCAGAGATATTGAGTCCGTTGTCGAGAACGAGAAATGCCGGATTTACTGGAACTACTCGTTCCCGACCTTCAGGCTAATCCAAGCCAACAAGCCTGACATAGTCCTCCTCGACCATCAACTCAAGGTGATGTATGTTATCGAGTTCTCGGCACCTGCGGAGAAAAACATCACCTTGAAGGAGGAGGAGAAACGGACCAAATATCGCGATCTCCGGTACGAGCTCCAAGTGCTGTACCCAGGCTACTCGGTCAAGATGGTCGTCCTTATTATCGGTGTACTCGAAGGGATAAAGCCTACGCTGCTCTCGGAACTGAAGATCATACCGGCCTGCCAAAAACCAGCCGAGTGGCTGGCAGGTCAAATGCAGAAGGCGGTCATTCTGGGTTCTCTCCGTCTGCTTAGGGCACACGATTCTGGTATCTACAGTCACTAACCCTGCGGGATGTGGGGAGTGGCTGTAGTTGATGCGCCGGCGCAACTCCTGTGAGGCGTCGGAGGCCACGGGAGGACTGACCGGCATTGGGAAACCGAAAAAAAAAAAATAATAATAATTATTATTATTACTATTATTATTTTTCGGAATATCCGATGCCGGACAGTCCTCCCGTGGCCTCCGACGCCTCACGGGAGTCGCGCCGGCTCATTAACTACAGCCACTCCCCACATCCTGCAGAGTTAGTGTTTGTAGATACTAGAATCGTGTTCCCTAAGCAGAAGGAGAGAACCCAGAATAACCGCCTTCTGCATTTGGCATGCCAGCCACTCGGTTGAATTTTGGCAAGCCGGTATGATCTTCATTTCTGAGAGCAGCGTAGGCTTTATCCCTCCCTGACCATTTTTACCGAGTAGCCTGGGTATAAACTGACTTGGAGCTCGTACCGGAGATCGCGATATTTGGTCCGTTTCTCCTTCTCCTTCAAAGTGATGTTTTTCTCCGCAGGTGCCGAGAACTCGATGACATACATCACCTTGAGTTGATGGTCGAGGAGGACTATGTCAGGCTTGTTGGCTTGGATTAGCCTGACAGTCTGGAACGAGTAGTTCCAGTAAATCCGGCATTCCTCGTTCTCGACAACGGACTCAATATCTCCGGGGACGTAAGGCAGCACTGGTGTCTGGTCTACCCCGTACGAGTGCCTTAGATGGTAGTATAGCACTCGTAAAGCCGCGTTATGTCGGTGGATATAGACCGAAATCGCATATTTGGGGCATGCAGAAAGTAAGTGCATGAGCGATTCCGGCGCCTGATGGCAGGTCCTGCAGTTGATATCAGGAACCTCTACACGCCACACGCGGCTACGGTAGACCAAGGTGTTGATAACACCATCTTGGCAGGCCATAATGAATCCCTCGGTCTCCGACTTAAGCCCTGGTGACCGTAGAAAGGCGAAGGTCAGCCTAGTCGATAAATCCAGTGTTTCTATGTTCTTATAGAAGACACCATGCTTTGGTTTATCGACGTGCTGCCGAAAGAGATTTTCTTGTTCGGCAGCTCTAATTCGGGCTCTCAGACGATTTGGCTGAAGTTTGGTGACTGACTCAACATCAGCACCTCGCCGGCCTCCTCGCCTGATGTCAAATGCGAGACCGAGTTCATCTGCGGCTCTTTTTTGCTGCCTTGAACAATCCTGCTCCCACTCCTACAGTTTCGTGATGTTTTACGAACCGCAAGAGGGGATCTGAGCTCCTGAGTATGTTACATGCCATACTCAGTACTACTCTGCCATGCGTACACTCCAGGCTCAAGAGTCCTCGGCCCTCCCGTTGACGTGGAAGGTACACACGACGAACGGACGATCTAGGATGAATACTTCTATGAACATTCATCATCTTGCGGGTATCTCTATCTAATTGGCGCAGCTCCTCTACTGTCCACTTTACTACTCCGAAGGAGTAGAGCAGAACCGGAACGGCAAGCATATTGGTTGCAGACACCTTGTTCTTTTCCGAAAGTTCGGAAGACCAAATCTTTCGGAGGCGGTGTCTCTACTTGCCGCGGAGAGAATCTTTTATTTGTGATACATCTTGGATGTGCCTTTGTTGCACACCCAGATATGTATAGGTCTCTCCGGCATCCAGATGTCTTAGGATGCTTCCGTCTGCGAGCTGAGCATCTTCAGGAAATTCCCCGCATCGTCCTCTCTTGAGGTGGACGACTGCACATTTGTCCAACCCGAACTCCATACCAATTGCCCGCGTATATTCTTCGACGACCCTAAGAGCGTTTTGTAGTTCGCGCTCTCCGGAGGCATAAAGTTTAAGGTCATCCATATAGAATAGATGGGTGACCTATTATTATTATCATTATTATTATTAGTATTATCACAGAATAGCACACGGAGCATGTTTACTGCACCCACTAACTGGGTTAATAATTATTTTAAAACTAGTATTTCATCTAATATATAAATTAATATACATTAAGTTTTAGAAACCACCAAAGTACTACAAAATAAAATGTTAACAAACTTGGTTGAAATATTGTTTCATCTACTTATTTAATATAAGTAGACTAATAAATAGAACGTTGTTTCAGGCAAAATGGGGAAAACAAAAGCTAATCGACAACAGAGAGGATTCCGATGTAATACCTGGGGAGTAAAAGTAAAAGCAATATATCTGAAAATAATGGAAAGTACAGTATACACAGAGTACTAACTCGAGTATTTGGTATTAACGGTAATTATTCTTATTTATAATACATAGCTTTATACTTATGCTTGCGGTGCTGCTGTTATGAATTAATTATTAGATTACATGGGTAATACAGAGACATTATCTTCAGCACAAAGCAAGACCAGAGATTTTGTAACAATTACGGTAAATCGTTACATATTACAATATTTCACTGAAAATGTCAGATTCTATAAACTTCACTCCATTGCTATAACAGATAATACATATAGATGGAGCCAACCCACTAGATATACGACTAGCGGTATGCGCAGTTTACAGTCGCTCTGTTGATAGTACGATGCATAGTGCGAATGCTAGCTTTTACCGTAAGTCAGTATCCTAATACTGACTTGCTCAGAAGAAGGTCTTTTTAAACATCTCATCCAATTTGAATTTTTTATTTACTTATTTAATTTTTGGTACTATTTGTCTTTATTATTTATGAGAATATTAATTTATGTTTTTAGAGTTACTTCTTGTTTCGAAAAAAAAATCAATATTTGATTTTATGCCGTTCTCATACCGGGTGCCTCATTATATTTTGACCCTTTTTAAACCTATACCTATAACTTTTGAACCAGTTGAGATAATGAAGTGTGGTTTTCACTAGTCTTCTTCTAATTTTAATAAGTTTTTTCCTGAGTATCCGTCTTTTTTACACACTTCCGGTTTAACCGGAAATAACAGCGTATTTTCGGGGATAGGGCAGCTTTGTTATTTCAAATGGAAGACCTTGTATATTGTTTCATAGTTGGAAGGCCCATTGTTTCCCCTCTCCGAAAATTCCATATTTATCATGGAAATTATACAAAGTGATGATTTTATAAGCTTTTAAAGTAAATAATGCGTTGTATCGAAATGCTACGAAAAGAATAATGATTATTAAACTGCCAACTTTCTTGAAGATTTCACTCCCTGAACACATGAGGATTCGAGTTACTTCAATAATGCGAATTGTGTCGATTAAAAAGTCCATTTTTGGTAAGTTTAGCTTCATCTGACCATATAATATTTCCCAAATAAGAATCGTTGCCTACAGACCTTATTAGAATAAATTCACAAAAATTTTCTCTGCTTAGGAAATCTGTTTCTTTTAATCGTTGAATCATTTGGAACGAAAACGGGTAAAATTTATGTTTAATTAAGATTCTGTGAACTGAATCCTTGCACAGTCCAGATTCCAGAGCAGCTTGTTTTAATGACATCATTGGAAATGCATGAAAATATCCCAGAATTGGCATTTCTATGTTTTCGTCATCAACAATAGGCTTCCGCTTTTGAATTCTTGCCTTGACAGAGCCATAGTTTTTAAAACTATCCAGTATGCGTTTTACAGTATTTGGTGACGGTTTCCGTTTCTGTGGATATCGAGTAGCAAATGTGAATTGCAAATGTACTATATATTATTTTATCACATTCTTCATAAATAAACAAATTCAAAAGTCTTCCTGGGTGTAATTTAAACGCGGTGGCATTTTTTGACATAAGAGAATGACTGACATTACTGATTGTTTCTAATCATGGCCAATTTGATAATATGTTTACTAAAAATTCTTGAATTTCTCAGAAAATCGCAAATATTTCAAAAAGTTGTAACTTAAACCCCCACAATATAAGAAAAGGAACAGTATTTTGCATAACTTGATATAAAAAAATACAGGTGTTCCATTTGACTTAAGCAAGTTTTCGCGGTTTGAAGTTTACAAAATGTAACGTCAAAAATGGAACACTTGGTATACTATTATTGAATTTCTTTAAACTAGACCCTAGATCATCTCATGTTCTTTTCGCATGCCGAAAAGCAAATGAGCGTCTTTTTCACGAAGAAAGTTATAAAGGTTATTGTAAATCATTACACCTGTCAAAATTTTTTATAATGTCAAATATCTCTGAAACGGCCGGGTTTAGGCATAGGGTATCCTGCATGTTTTTTACTCAGAATCTTATGCTCTTTTCGAAAACCCTAAAATATATAGGGTATTCTATTTAAAATAAGCAAGTTGGTATCGACATCCAGTATAACTGGAATTGCCAGATGCTTGTAATCATTTTAGTTGAATTGACCATACTGCTATTAGTAATTCCCTAAATTTTCAAAATTTTCTGGTGCGTACTTTTCCCTATATCGATCGATGCAGTTCCTGGTGAGACATCCTGTATATACGGTCGCGATGAAATAATTAAGCAGACTGGAAAACTCGCAGAGATTTCAATTATTATATGTTCTGCATAGGCGCATATGGTGTCTGTTGCCTATGTAGATACTTCTATGACCAGCGTTAGAGTTGCCACTCTCTAATAATTTGTAATTTAATTTGTCCATAAAATATATGTTTTTTTCTAAAAAAAGGTATTTTGGTATAAAATACAACAAAATAAAATTTACAACGCATGTAAGTATATCTAAACAGTATTAATTTTCATGGCAATCTTGAGTTTCCTCATATTTTGCAGAACTTGATATTTCAGGTGGGTATACGTGCAGACGGTCGGAGCAAACAGAAACACAAATACGCCAAGATTGGGATAATCCGTAAACTTAAAAATGTAAAAATAAACAGTGTTTCTTTTAAAAAAACACAAATTGACTTTGTAAGTCCAATTGTTTTTTAGATATGAGCGCTAATATCGCAAGAGCATTTCCTATAACTTTCGTGTTTACCATTTTTTTATGTCCAAAAATGAAAAAGTTATAGGGGGTGAATCTTTCGATAATAACCCTGTACAATCAGACAGTAAGTAGGTAAATAATTATTATAAAAACTGACGTCCAAAGGTGCAAAATGAAGATACTTGCCAAACGAAAAATCCTACATCATTACTAACTATATTACTTGATAACAGCAGATACAAAATACTTAATATAGTTAAAATAAGACCTGTTCGTGATACCAAAGGTGATTCTTCACGGTTTTTATTGAACAATTCAGATATTTTAAGGGTCTCTGTGGCTCCGATTGAGATAATGAGATGGCTCGCGTGATTTTCCAACACTCATTTACCAAACGCAGGTTCATTTGTGGCTGGGTTTGTAATTT
Organism: Rhamnusium bicolor; assembly: GCA_029963845.1. Taxonomy (NCBI): domain Eukaryota; kingdom Metazoa; phylum Arthropoda; class Insecta; order Coleoptera; family Cerambycidae; genus Rhamnusium; species Rhamnusium bicolor. Next base: position 259,224 of record JANEYF010002295.1, read on the forward strand.
ATTCCTTCGATCGCAACTCAAGCACGCAAAATTAAGTCATTTGTTACCATTTTTGACGCCTCTGTTGCCCAAGAGGTGCGACTTAAGACTGCTTAATCAGCTGGCGGAAATAATACTCTGAGTAGAAGGAATTACAAAAAGATTTATGGCCCTTGAATCGAGCAGTTCCAGATACAACTTATTCATTTTTGGATAACAATCAATTGCTGTGTGGTACCTATAAATTTACACTAATTGAGGAAGTCGTCCACAACGCCTTCTACAAGATTTTGTGCTAAATTTATAAGAGGGCGTAAAATGAATTTATTAATTTTATTTCAGCCCTCTAATTTTATATAAAAGGGAAGAAGATATATGGGCAGATATTAAATACTATGATGATCATAAGTCACTGGCAAAAAAACTATCCTTTCGTTTTGGTAAAACAACTCATCTGAACTGTTTTCCGTCAAATGACATTTTTATTTCTGATTAATTTTGAGGCCGTAAATTCCAGTAAAGGAACAGTTTCCGTAGTTCACTGATTACTATTATTTTAATTTTTTCATTTCCAATGTAGGTATTCAAATTCTTAGACTTACCTATATATTTTTATTATATTGCAATTTGATTGAATATCATCAGTATATGTGCTAAGCTAGCTTTAACGTAACCAGGCACCAAAACTTTTCAACTGTCGAAACAAAAAATACACTTACAAACTTGTTACCCATTGCCAGCAGTTCAATATGACAAAACCAGTTTAGTTTTTCGTCGAAAGTGACGCCTAAAACTTTTAACATTTTCACCTTTAGTCACAGTGTTTCTCGCAGAAAAAATGAATTTCTGGGTTTTTTCCTCATTCACATTTAACTTATTAGAGACAAACCATGGTATTTGCCTGGTTAGAAGTTAGAGCAGTTTGTTGAAATAAAACAACAACAAGGTTTTTACCAGAAGTTAACAAGGACTTGTCATCAGCATATGCAATATACTTTTTGGGCAATATGAAGTGAAATATATTATGTAACGAACAGAAGTGACCCTAAGACCGAGCCTTGTGGTACTTCATGTTTAAACTAATTTATTTCAGAAGTGATATTGCCTTGGCTGACGCACTATTTTGTCATCAATGTCATCATCTAAATAAGAACAAAAAAGGTTAAACCCGCCATAGAAATTCAACTTTTCTGCAAGTGTGCAATACACGCACACTCTACGGTAGTGGACAAGTTAAGTAATGTAATAGCTACATGCCTGTTCTGATTAAAACCCTTCACAATGTCTTGTACAGCTCTAAATACAGCATATGTACCTACTGCGAAAACCACATTGACAGCAATTCAGTAAATTGTTAGGTTCGAAAAAATTTAATGACGATTTATATTCTCCAGGAATATGACCATGTTAGAAGTCATGGTAAATGACGAACGAAGTGAAAAAAAAGGCTTATTTTACTCTCACAAATGACTGTTCAGATTTCTTCATATACTTTGATTCACGGTAGTTACTACTGGAAATACCATATTCTCTTATGGTTCGGTTTTCTAACAGAACAGACGAAAAATTGTCAAAAAACAAATGAACGTTTAAATCCCTAAGAACCTCGGCGTACTCGAGCACAACAGAGGTTCCAGCACCATGGTCTTTACCTACTTGACTGATATTTGCAGAAGCCATATGGTAAGACTCGAACCAATTTACGTAGACTGGTGGCGCCAACTCATAGCTTCAAGTCATGGCGTATTGATATGAAATGGATTAGATATACTGCTTACAGCCGTGTCTTCCTGTGTATGGAGCCATGGCCTCATCTAGGCTATGCTCTTCTTCAGGATATACGTTCTTGATAAACTTTTAATTTAGATATGTAGAGTGGACTGATTTTGGCAAATTCGTTTAGAAAGGTGTTACCCTGTAAATGGATATTGGATAAAATAAATTCAAAATTGTTTCTAGATATTGCTTGAGAGACTATTTCATTATGAGAATTTTAGAAGCGTTCCCCATACATGCTCCTTCTAGGGTGTGGAATAAAACCACTTAGGAAGAATATAAAACATTTTATTTCACTAACTTCTGCAAGTTGTGAAAGGTGTTTCTGTGAGGCATACCGATTCGTTTCATCCGTAGATTTTTCTAAAAGTTCATCCTTAAAAAATAAACAAAACAGGGAAGTAGGTATATATTCAGATATGTCGAGGACATATGGTTCATCACTTGAGGACAAATCTTCTTTCACGTAACAGTAATTTTTCATTATTTTTTTTACGTTCTTCACATTTACATTTATAAACAGGTTTTCTTTGATCTGAGCTAAAGACACTACATCTTGAGAATAGCACTCATTGTCTAAATTATATTTTGATGATACTTCTACCTCATTTCTCATTTGTGATGCCGGTAAATTGTTTATATCAACTTTATATCTGTCTTAACGGTTAAGTCACCAGAAGCATTATTAGGTGTTAGTAGCGTTATGGTATCTGAATTTATTTCTTCATCCTCTATCATTGTCAAAACTTCATGTAAAAAAAACCCTTTAAGAAATAACAAAACTGATAGTACCATAATGTACTACATATAGGACCCAGACTAAGATACAATATAAAAACAGCTATTCAGTAATCATATATGAACCATTTAGGTCAACTGCTTAAAAAACAAGAATATAAATAAAATGATATTTACTTTTTTGTAAATAAACAAAAAATAACTTATCTTGCATTTTCTAAAAATCTGAAACCGATATTTCGCAAACAATAAAAAATTTTGTTATAGATGTAAGCGCAGGCAGTCAGCCACGACATACATATGCACTAATTAATAGGATTAAATATTTTGTTTAATGAGTGTGACACACAGAATATGACAAATTTGTGGTGTACTATATGTACGTCATTGGACATATTTAAGAGAAAAAATGTAAAGGGTACTCATTTGGGTGAAAACATAAAAGTTGCGACCCTGTTAGGGCAAAAGTAAGGTGAAATATCCAGTAAAACTCCAACACCCTTAACATATAAGAAAAAGTATATTAATTAACAAAAATAATAATCATATCAGCACACTTGTGTTCGTAAGCTGACCCTATTATAAACTAAATTCTCGCTAACTAAAATTATACCAAGTAATGGTCCATTAATCTTAAAAATGTTTGTTTTTAATTCAATAACATAATATCTGAGAAGCCGACAGACTCTGTCAATTCCAAGGGAGTAATATTTACAACAATCGGCCGTCCTGAAACTACTATTCTGTTCCCAGAATTGGAAATTAACCTAAAAAAACATTTAATGTGAAATTTCCTTTTTCGCTTGACATTTAACGTTTATTGTCACGTCATATGCAAAATGATATGATTCGACCTTTTCAATTTACCATCCGTCTGATTATGTTAATCATTTATTAACCGTAGTACTACGAGTAATTTTCTTTTGTTACGAGAAATATATTAACAACTTTACTCGCACTGCTGGTCGTACACCATCAATTTTTTTTAAACATATTGTTGGTCATTTATCAATCTTCTTGAAATGTTGATCGTACGACTAATATTTCAAAAAGGTTGGTAACCTTTTTGAAATGTTAGTCGTTTACCAACATTTTGAATTGTTAGTTGTGTACCAACCTTTTTGAAATGTTAGTAAATGACCAACCTTTTTGAAATTTTAGTTGTATACCAGCCTTTTGATATGTTAGTCGTTTACCAACCTTCTTGAAATGGTAGTCGTATACCAACCTTCTTGAAATGTTAGTCGTTTTCCAACATTCTTGAAATGTAAGTCGTTTATTAACTTTCTTGAAATTTGTGTACCAACCGGTTTAATGCTGTTGGTCGCATACCAACTGTTTTGGTGTTGTTAGTCGTATACGACCAACAACAACTGTTTTGGTGTTGTTGGTCGTGCACCAACCGTTTTGGTGTTGTTTGTCGTGTACCAACCTTGTTGGTGGTGTTGGTCGTATACAGCAGGTTTGGTGTTATTGGTTGTAGACCAACCGTTTTGGTATTGTTGGTCGTATACTAACCGTTTTGGTGTTGTTGGTCGTATACCAACTGTTTTAGTGTTGTTGATCGTACCCCAACCGTATTTGTTTCTATTGGTAGTAACTATTAATACATTTTCATCACGCAAATAGTCACTCCCAGTGATCAAATCGTGCATAACATAACAATCTTCTAGGACTATCATTGCAACATTTTCAATCGTAATTTTTACATGACTTCTAAAATTTTAATTTTTTAAAAAACAACCCATTGAAATGGTTTTCAAAAAATATCCACTGTCCAAATAAAGCTAAGCATAGGTGGAAGAAATGCATTATTAGCTGTATTTGGACTTAATCTGATAATATTGATATTATATTTTGAATAAGAAATAGAAACACACCAATTCCATATAAGTAGTAACATATTTTTGACGGACCCTGTATGACGGACTCTATGAAACCGATACGAAAGAAGTAGTTGGTTGGTTGTGTTTTTAACATTAACGAAAAACATTTAAGGATTCGCGTATCCTTTCATAAAAGTAAATATAGAATAGAAATCAAATAATGTCAAAATTTTTTGTGTATTTATTTATTTTTTGCCGCTACCCCAATTAAATAAGTAACTATAAAAGAGAAATGTCCCTTTGTTAATTTATGTAAACGGCATGTGGATCGTATTACCCTCTCCATGTTTAAATTATTCAACCTTTATTCAAATACCGACGAATTGACATATATTCAAATATAACTGAAATAAAAAAAGAAACCATTTCCATAAGAATAAAGCAAATAAACGCATCTACCTCAGCGTTATTCAAAATTCCTTGGCCAGCACTTCTTTTGAAACGGGCTTCTTTTACATTTGAACAAATTTCATTCGTTTTATATTCCTCACGTCACCAATTTTCCACCAAAGTTTTTTTATCCGCCTCTTTAAATAATGATCGGATTTGAATAAAGCGTTTGTATACATTCGCAAGTAAAATATTCATAAATTCCGACCGCTCTTACGAAACGTATCGGATTAACTTTTATTTTTAGTAATAATAAATACATGGATTTTTTCACTAGTAATAGCCAAATGATAAGTAATGATAGGGTCGCAGAATTTTTTTAATAAAATGAACATTTCTGTAATATCAAATGCACAATAATATAATCATATAAATAAAGGAAAAAGTCAAACATTAAATTAATGAATGAGTTTTCACTCAAAACATACCTATTTGACATATGGTTTCTGAATTTGTTAATTTCCAAAATATGTACGTTGAATTTCCTTTCTAAATAAAATTTTATATTATATAGGGTGTCCCGAAATTGGAGCGCAATCCCTTAATGGTAGATTCTAGATCCTAAATTATGGCATTTGAGCTATATATACCTGTATAACAAAGTGTGCCGTTTTTGTGATACAGACATTAAATGGGACTGGTACGCACAATCATTTTCAAATATCAGTTTGAGATACCTTTTCCAGTTTTAATACGTGATTATCATAAGGCCAATTACATATTCAGTAAAGATTTATGAAATGTTTATAGTTACATAGCCTCCAATGAGTTTGTCTTGCATCCCAAGTTTTGTAATTTTTTCTCCAATAATTTCTAAAAGAACTCAAAAGAAAAACTATATTTCTACTTTACAGGCCTTATATTTTGGAAAGGGTTCATTTCTAAACACGTGATCATAACAAATTTTTTGCCCATTTTATTATATACTGTAGAAGTTTGGCATGGTATTTCTGAAACACCTAGTATACAAACTATTATGCATATAAAATCTATCTATGTTTTCCAAAAATTTTATCCACGAAAGGTGGACCAAGGCCTATTATTTAAGAAATCAGCGAATTACGGCAACTGAAGAACACTTAGATATGGACACTCCCGCTATTTCAATATCCAAGACAACATCTAATGCAATCAAAACAACAAGTCAAAAAAGACAGAAAGCACTGTTCATTACCAATTTATTAGCTAATTTAGCCAGCGAATCTTGTTACAGTTCGTTTGAATATAAAATGGATGTTTTGAATTCCATTGAAAGATTTTGGCGTCAAGGCTATGAACTATTGTCGAAAAAGTCAATCGACATGGTAGCGAAAACATTGGATGTGTAGAAGAAAATCAGACTGACAAGAAGGTGATTGTTGAAGAAAGTCAAACTGAACATGACGGTGAAAATATTGAATGTGTGGAAAAGAATCAGACTGAGAACGAGATAATTTTCGAAGAAAATCAAACTGGCCATGACGGCGAAAATATTGAATGTGTGGAAAAGAATCAGACTGAGAACGAGGTAATTTTCGACGAAAATCAAATATTAGACAACAAAAATCTGCGACATCTCGATGAAATGATTATCGAAAATCAGCCAACGAACATACATCCTGGTAAGAAAAGTATTACTTAATTACAGTCTTATTAACTTTTTTTCATTAGGTATATCGTTAAGGGATATCAAAATGCCTCTTAAAATAAAAAGAAAGGGACGCCCCAAAGGTGCAGATTTAACCGTTATAGGACTGAAGAAAAAAAAAGAAGAGAAGATCATTATTTTAAATATACATTAGATATTATAATCCATGTTTATGAATAATATTAAATATTTTTATATTACCTTATTTTCTAACTTTCATAAATAGTCAATAAAATTCTAAAATTACTACTAAATTCGATCTATTGCCGAATCAACCCTGCTGTCACAAAGTTCAAAATGCGTAAATAAGAAATGGAGTGTACGCAATAATTAGCACTACCGCGCACTCCATGAATGACGTCACATCCAAGATGTTCGTGATTTGGAGTGCACCCAACGCTGAAAATAGCGTGTACTCTGGAGTGCACCTAGTCACTGCGATATATTACTCATAATGTTTAGAAAAGAACCAAGTAACACATTGTAAAATTGATAAATGAATAATACATCACTGGATTGCTTCTGATTTAAATCGTTATTTAATACTTGAAAATCAGACACGAGTATATTTGGCAAATTATGCAAATCACCTTTCTGAGAAACTTCTTCCATTTATTTATTTATTTATTTATTTAGAAATACACTCTCCAACAGTATAAGTACCCATTACAGAATGGGGAAAAAAGTAGATAAAACAACGCACAAAGAAAGTGCCATGAAAATTAAAATTAATATAACACACGAAATGCGGAATATTGAGTAAAACAAAAACAACAGTCGATAAAAATCAAAAATAAAGTTAGAAGGTATAATGTGGTGCCAATAGTAGGTAGAATGTCGATCTGGCCTAGGAAAATTTTAAGTACCGTGGGAACTTTTTTCATTTCCATAACAATTAACCCCCTTTTGATATCTGTCGATAATTCCTTTGATGTATGCCGCTAGAGATTCAGAAGATTTCCCACGCTCATCCCGTCTAGATCCACGCACTCGTACTTAGTTTTCCATCGTGCCAATCATCGCCCCCGCTCTCCACACCCCAAATCACGTGATGAAAGAGACATAAGCATTTATGAGTGGGTCTTTTAAACTTCTTTATTTTTACAGTAGGTAGGGAGTCTATCTGGCTTGGGAAAATTGTAAGGACCGTGGGAAAATTTTTTATTCCCATAACAATTAACCCTCCTTTGATATCTGTCGATAATTCCTTTGATGTATGCCGCTAGAGATTCAGAAGATTTACCTCGCTTACCCTGTCTAGATCAACGCACTCGTATTTATTTTTCCACAGGGCCAATCATCGCCCTTCCTCTCCCACACCCCGAATCATGTGATGAAATAGACATAATCAATTATGAATGGGCTTTTGAACTTTTCGTGTAATGTCCAGTCATCATTTTGATTTGTTTAAATCGCCTTTTCTTATTTACCTAACGCTTTAAGTGGCACCATTTTCTAAAGATAATATCCTCTCCATTATCTCCAATTTGTATATTGAAATATAGCAGACAAATCAAGATTAGTTTGGGTGCATCCCATACTAACCGACAGTAATTGTAGTGACGCCATCTCTGCAGACATAAATAACCTCAAACTAAAAATAATCCTGAACTAAGGAACAGTTTTTATTCATGAATATAATGACAAAAATCTATAATTAATACATAATAATATTTGATAGAGAAATTCAAACATTTCCTTATAAATGTTGTACTAGATTTGCCAAAGAGGTGCTGCCGTACTAAACTTTTATTCATTGTACTAGATCTAGTACAATTTTACTAAAATGACTGCCCTGCTCCTACTAAGCTACTAAGTTTGTACTTGATTTGCATTCTGTTGAACATTTATGGAATAGACTCATATTGAGAAAGGAGATACTGTGTGCGCACAATTGTAATGGAACAAATTGGTTTGCCGGCTATCTGCAAACCAGCGTCAAAGTTTTACGTAAATAGGAGTGGTAGCGACGGCGCCAGGTTGCGACATCACTGGGTGCTAATAACACTGGGTTATAATATCAAATTATAACTAATTAAATCGAATATATTGGGTTGATTATTATTACGAAAAACTTAATACAACTTTTTCCGTTATCGCTTTTGGGGGTTGCGCAAACCTGAAAACCTACAAACCATAGCAAAAGCCTCCACTGCTGCTGGTACACATGCCACTAAATGTCGTAAGTCTTAAATATTTGCAGTAATGTCCTTTAAATCAATACTTTCAAATCATATCAACAAAGTTCTCACACGTCTTATTATATTTTGTTTTTTTTTTCTGGTGCAAAACTTTTTGCTTCAAATGATTTTATTATGTGATACGAAGGTTTCACAAATAAAGTTCTTTGTCATTTCCAAATTTATATGATTCTAATACTAAAATTCTTGAATTATACACTATTGATTACATGGTGTAAGGAATCTATTTACTGAACACATCAAAAATATGAAAGCTCAAATAACAATTATTTTTATTATAGGGTTATAAACTTTATTGGGCATTTAATAAATGTAAAAATGAATGGAAACACTACACCAATGGAAATAAATATAAATTATAGTTATCGATTAAATCTGTCATTGATAAAATTAATGGTGGTAAAATCAATAAGAATGAGCACATATGTTTTGAAAACCCAACCGAATAATTATTATAGACTAGGGTCTCGTATATGGATATCGTACCACGTAAAAAGAAGAAAAGTGAATTATTGTATATTTCTGTTGTAGCGGATACGTAAGAAAAATTAGAATGAGTTCACTAAACAAATATTACAAGATAAGGCGTCGTTTACGTTTACTTTAATATAGATACCATGTTTTCATATTTGCACACTACATAGGGAAGCAGTGTCGTTCCAACTCGCACATTCCTCAGAGTAGATGGGAGAGTATGGATTGCATCTGGGAGAGTATGGATTGCAACTTGACTGATCGCTATAATATTTTGAAATGAAGATCCTATGCTTGGTAACAGCTACCGGCCCATCTTGCTTTTAAACCCGATGGGTAAGGTAGCTGAAAAATTTATATTTCGCAACCTGAATTACTTTATTAATAAACGAACACTATTACCCGCCTTCCACTTTGGTTTCATGGCTGGACATAATACAGCGCTAACGTTGTGTAGGATTGTGCACGATATTGTCGAGGGTTGTAACAGAAAATAATGTACTACCATGCTATTATTAGACATACAGAAGCTTTTGACAGAGTTTGGCATAGGGTCCCCTATACACACTGAGAATTTTACACAGAGTACCCAATTATTTTGTCTCTTAAATTAAAAGTTAAATGAATGGGACATTTCAAGGAAGGGTAAACAACACCCTGTCAGATATCAAAAATATCAGGGCGGGGGGTACCACAGATCACGGTGCTGTCACCAACCCTAATTAACCTATATGTCGCCGATCTCCCCACCCATCCCCTTAAGCAGACTATAAAGTCCGCCGACAATACAAAACTTTACGCACTATCTTTTCACGTGCAGACAGCAACCACAAAACTACGATACCACTTGAACCAACTTACAGACTATTGCAACACTTGGAAAATGAGACCAAAATGGAAATAATAACATTTACCAAAAGGTTTAGCAACGTGATAATTCTCACCCCACTTAGAATAAACAATAATACAATCACTGAGAAAAGAATAGTCAAATATCTAGGGGTAAACCTAGATAGGAGGCTATTTTTTGTACCCCACATCACGGCTACGTTAAATAAAGTTGATATCCAACACGTAGTATCAACGTCTCCAGGTGACAAAGAACAAATTATTGCGACTTGTAACAAACTCTAACATCAACCTAGAAGAACGCCACACGACAGCAAACGTACAGAGGATTAAGGATCATATTTTGGAAAGTGCAACGACATTTTTAGAAACTAACAGCCACTCCTCTGTACTTACCAGACACCCAACAGGCATACGCCGACACTACGAATACGCACATACGCACAAACTACTACACGAAAACTTACCACCCTCTGACGACGTAAACTGATACTGTGAAATTATAGACAACGGATCAACGAATGACAACTAACAATAAGAGACATAACAGATACCACCCATCAACTATACACCATGCAATTTTTATTCTCACCATTCTTTACGGGGTCGAGACCTTCCGTCTCTGCCCGCATACGGCTACCTATAAGTTAAAATTAATTTTTTGTAGCAGGTTTTTTCAAAATTTTTTCATGCACAGCAATTCCTCTATCTTTTTTCGACATTAATGTGTATTTTTATGTAATTATTAAAATACTTATCAATATGTATGCTCAAAGAGCTGTGATTTCGGGTAAGCTCGCAGAGGACTAGAAAATATAAGAGTCTACCCACATCCCATTGCCAGTCCATCGGCAACTGGGAGGGATTGAACGCCAGGCGGAAATGTCCCCGGGTAGTGCTGCAAACCACCAAATGAGATGTATTGTGTCATATATTTTTATTATATATTTTGTGTGGCATATTTTTTAGACCTTAAGTTAGATATTGTAAACAAATAGGAAGTAAATGAATTTGCATTTGAATTGGAATTGGTTTACTGCATATAAGCTTCCGGTTGCAAATCCCGGTTTTGACTCTGACAAAGTCGATGGGTTGGTTGTGTGTGTCCGCATTTTTTCAACTGTGTAACCCCCATCCGTGCATCTTCTGCTTTGGGGGTTGTCTAATTTAAATGGTGTGTTTAAAAAAAGAAAAATATTAAGTATTTTTTAGTTAATAAATATTGTTCGGTATTACTCCAAAAGGACAGATCCAAAATTTTACTAAAAAACAAGAAACAGAAAAATTTTGTACACAAAAAAATATCAATTCAAAGAGTTCAATTATTATTCGCATTTGAAGTCATTCTATAAAAATTATCAATATCGCTGAGTTGTTTAACACATCCTAAAAATTATTGAGCAATGTAAATGACTCGATTTCATTGGAAATATTTTTTTTATAAGGTTTCTGTTTATTCTTTCACTCAATTTTAAATTTGACCTTTCCGAATGATTCTAAAACATTTTATTAACAAATTATTTTTTTGACATTTACTTTAGTCTTAATAAGCCATGAAAGAAATGTACTTTATTTGTTAGATAAATCTTTTCAAACTGTATGAAGAAAAAAATATATTTTCGATTCACTTAAATATAAATAATTAAGGCATTTCCATCTAAAGTGGCCATATCATAAGAGTCCCACTAAAGATAGAAATAACATAAGAAATAAAATAAATTAAGTAGCTATTTGTTTTATGAAAATTGTGACTTTTTTCTCAAAATATACGGTCTGAAAGCCTTCTCAGATAAATGAATTACATTTTATAAAAGTTGCCTGCTATAGTTAAACACAAAACAAATAAATTCAGAAAACATATTAGGCAATATTTTTTCAATAAATTTTATTGAGAAAAATTGCCCAAATGGCAAAATCCGAAAGCAATTTTGTTTCATTAGAAATTTTAAAATTTCCAGAGAATATGATTCCATTTGCATAAACTAAACTTATTAGGATGACTGTTAAATAAAACAGCAAAATTATTTATTTTTATAGAATGGCTTTTGCTCCTTAATCTCATTTTAACGTCGGCCTATTTCCGCTACCAAGGCCAATCACCGCAGTGTTAAATTACGGTATGCATTAACGCTCTCTTGGAAACCACTTCTACTACATTGCATACTATAGAACAGTTTTCTGTAACGTCATCCACCTCATTTTTACGGCCGTTATTTGACGGTGCCGTTTCCTAGGAAAACAAAGCGTGAAGGCATATTTGCATGGAGACTGGTACGGTTTATCTACATTTCTTGTCGTAGGTTAATGCAGCGGTGTGCATAATATTATATGTTAAATAATAATAATAATAATAAATCAAGTAAAGAAAGACAATTATTTATTAGGTCATATTATGTTTTATGCTAGAAATAAATACCACTCTATTTTCTGAATTACCTACGAGTTCTTATAGTGTACTAAAATATGTTCTAGGCATAAGAAACAGGTTGTGAACTGATCAAATGAATAAGACTAATTTTAAATTTACGGCAATGTTTAATACCCTCTGACTTTACATCTGCCCCACTATTACCTGACGTCAACCGGCCGGCGTTCTAATACGGTCGCTGTATTACGGCACTGCTTACTAGGAAATCAATGTTTTTAGGCTTTGTTCTAGGTAAATACAGTGAATGTGGTGAATTCGACGTGAAACGTGCGATGTGGTATCGTCACAAAACAAACATTAAAGATAAAATATGCATGTTCAAATTGAGCGACGGTTACATTTGTTTTCCCTTCTTTGGTTTTACCCCATCGCAAGAAGTGCGATGTTAGTTTTTTCTGCAGTTGTAGATATTGCATGCAGTAAACATGAAGTTATAAATTTAATATGTGCAGAAAAGGAATGTTTTGTGAAAAAAGTGGAACTCCCGTTATAGAGATAGATTGGTTTTGATTTTCTTGTCATTCTCAAAATATTATATTTTGTCCATATGTCTTCCTTAATGAAACTGCACGCTGTGTGTCTGCCAGAGTATATTTACAACTAATAATCGAGCTAATAATAACATTTGTGACTGAGGAATTGACAGAATTCCCCCACATCACTGCATTTACATTTACCTTAAACGCATTCGCAAAAATTTGCGATATATACGATATCGTGCGTATCACATTCAACTGTATTTATCTAGGACATAAGCACAGACCCCGGTCGAGTATAGCCAGTTCCCATCATTGGTAAAGTGCACCAATATGCTGGACCGTTATATAAATTGATGAGTTCAACTACAGTAAAGAAACGGACAAATCATACCAGGGTACGATGTTTCTCGTTACTTAATAGGAGTTTCGTATCCACCACTACTCAGTATGTTGATATTTTGTCGGAATTGGATAAGAATTTAATAAAATTTCAATTTCTCATTAAGTCGACGTTTCGACAATATCTATTGTCTTCCTTAGGACTACAACAAATAACACACATTTTCTATATAATTTTGGAAATATAGTATATACACACAATTAAAATTTTCCTTAAAAGATTAAAAATATTAACATTTTGAATTTTTTTTTTTTAATTTCATAAACTCACCTAATCGCACTTACATATATCAATAAAAAAATAGATAATGGTAAATGTAAAACATTAAACGTGTAATAACTTAAATATTTAAAAGTTTAAAAAAATTAAAAAAGTTTAAAAATAAATAAATAAATTACCTTACGCTTACCTAATGAGGTATTTGCTTTTTTATCAATATAATCATCATCGTCAAATATTGTAAAAGTAAAATAACGTAACTTATGTTGGAGTGCTTATATTTTCGTGTAGTCTGAAGAGAAACAAATTTTATATGTATAAAGATTTGAAAAAAATTAACAGTAATTTATTAAAAAAAAAAAACTTTGAAAGAAGCAAAATAAAAATACTCTGTAAAAACGTTATCTTTATTTATTCGTTTGTTGTTCATTAATGTATACAAGGGATGGCTATAATTCTATATGTTTCTCTATTAGGTTGTTATAAATTCTGCTCAAATTTTTCGTTTTTTTATTGACAGTATTACTGTGTCTGTTAATAATTTCGCTTATTAATCTTTTTTTTGTAATTTGGTTCGTTGTCTAAAATTTTAATTTTATCGAATTGAAAGTCATGGTTTGAATCAAAATGGTGTGTTGCAAGAGCGGTTTTTTCTTTTTTTGTTAATATGTCTTGCATTACACGAGTATTTATGTTCATTTGTCCTCGTTTTTAGCAATTGTTTTGTTTGTCCTATATATATATATATATATATATATATATATATATATATATATATATATATATATATATACTGCACCACAACTGCAAGGAATTTTATATACCAAATTTGATTTATACTCAAACAATAATTTGTCCTTCATTGTCGAGTATAAATTTCCCACTTTTTTCATGTGGTAAAAGACTATATTGGAATGTTCATTTTTCAAAATTCGTTTCATTTGTGGTGAAAGGCCTTCAACATGAGGTATCTTGAGATATTTATTATTATTAGCACCATTATTATTACTACTGTTAGCTAGTTGTTGTTTCGATGTGACGGTTATGTTACTAAGTGTAGTGTTATTGATAATTAAATTGGCTAATTTATTAGGTTAATCGTTTTGTTTACATTTTTGTTTAATAATTTCCATATTTTTATCATGGAATTGAGGGTTACTCAATTTTAAAATTCTCGTTATGTAGTGGTAGATTTTTACAAATACTTCATACCGCGATTCAATGCACAGAGTGAAGATTGGACATTGAAATTTGTATTCGCTTCTGCGTACTAATTTATATAAGCGTCTACGACCTGACCCTTCTATGTTCAATCCTGCGCCACAATTCATGTACGAGAGTGCAACATTTTGCAATACTCATCTGCTTAAAGTCACCACTTTCCTCTCTTCTTTCTTTCTGGCACGCCTCACTACAAATAGTGCTAGAAAGGGACCACATGAGAAAGTGGCGACTTTAAGCTAATGAGTATGGTACATACTTTGTCCTACAATAATTATTCAGATTTACGACATTCCTCTTAATTTTTCTTGCCCTAAAATGACCTATAAAATGTCATTATTCCATTCCATTTCCCTTGCCCATCGTTTCATTTTCAATCCCTGACCTTGAACTGTGGCCTTCATAATACTCTAAATCACAAAAAAGGATCGCCAACTTACCACCTATTAAAATAGTTAACAGAAAAGTTTGAAAATTTACCAAGTACACCACCTAGTTTCTCTATGATTAATTCCAATGTTTTTATTAATAAGGTGAATAATATTCAGTTGTAAAGAAGGTGAAATTTTGACCTCCTTTGACTTTTGTTCATTGTATACAAATGTTCCGATACCATAGACCTTGGACTACTTTAAGGATCTATTCAAATTAAACAATCTCAGTCAAGATGTAGTATAAGAATGTTTTCAACTCTCCAAACTTTGCGTGAAACAAAATTGTTTTCCAAACAACAATAATTTCTTTGAACAATATGAAGAACAACAATGGTTAACTCTTTGTCACCATTCATTGCCAGTCTCTTCATGAACAGATTCGAGATGCAAGCAATAGAAGAAATCGAGATTTTGGCTTAGGTATGTGGATGATATTTTTGCAGTATTTGATACAAAAGTCACTGATATTGACAACTTTGTTTCTAAATTAAACAGGCGTTTTGCGTTAAATTCACACATAAAATTGAAAACTCTGGATAACTACCATTTTTAGATGTATTAATAATTAGAAATAGTGAAAATAAGTTAGAATGTGACATATACAGAAAAGATACCAGAACTCTGAAATATATCCCTAAGGACTGTCACCATTGTGTTAATCACAAAATAGAGAGTTTTAACTTTTTAGTCCATCGTTTATTAAGCTTCGCTCTCAATAGGCAGAGGTCTGAAAATGAAAACGCATTGATTAAATATGTATCTGCGAGTAATGGATATTCTGTAAGTTTAATTGATGAAATGATAAGGAAACGAAAATTTAAAGAGTCGCTTCGAAATTCCTCGACCGTTCAAGATGAAAGAGAAAATCGGAAATATGTTATCGATTCCATTCGACCCTCGATTCACTCGTGGTATTGGTAAGATTTTTAAAGATGGAGGTATGACAGTGGTTCATCATGCATCGGGAAACAAACGACAACAAAATTGAAATAAACGAAAAGTTGAGGATGTACGAAATTAGCTGTTAGGACTGTAATCAAAAGTATGTTGGACAGACTAGACGATCAATTCAAACTAGATTCAAAGAGCATATGACCCATCTCAAATATGGTAGAATAGATAAGTCTAGCGTTGCAAAACAAGCGTTTGAGAACAACCATAAAATAGATATTAGTACTTTAATTTGGAATGTAACAAATACTAGACAGCTGGATGCATTTGAAAGCTTGGAAATCACAAAGTGTAAAAATAGTATGAATAGTTACAGAGGGCCTATACCAAATAGCCCGCTTTATTGGTATTAGTTTAAGTATAAATAGGATTTTTTAGTATAAGGTTAGTTTTAATCATCTCCAGATGATGACAACTTGGTTGGCGAAACGCCCGTCGAGTGCAGTATATAGTGTTTTGGTATTTCATGGAAAGCTACGTTAGTGTTATTGTACAATGGTTGATATTGGCTATACGCATACCGGTCTTATACGGTCCTTTGAAATTTATTGGCAATGATCGTTACGTCTAGCCCAGCGCTCATGCCGGTATGAAGACCCTATGCAAGGTTGAGGAAGTAAAACAAATTATATTATAAATTACAAAATAAATTATAAAGTTGCCAGTTCGGCAGTGCATAATTATTATAAAAATTTACCAGTGTAACAAAAATACATTTTAAATAAAACATAAATATTAAACATATTTTTTTATACAGGATAAAGTAGATATGTCTCTGTGGAGTGGACAATTTAATATATACTGGGTGTGGTCCCTTCCGGTATTATTCAACAAAAAAAATATTGTCAGGATTTACATAAATGATTTATCGCCTTATAGAAGTAATTAATTAGAATTCCTCTAAAATATTTGTATATTGTGATTACTGATTACATTTATAACTCAGCAAATATTTTCACGGAAATTCCAAGCATTATGGACCTAATTAAGTTAAAAGGTACTAGGTTAGTCAACTTTAGTAAAGAAAAATAAAATGGGGAAAGTAACTTCTAGTGAATATTAGGCGTTGTTCATTTCTGCTTTAGAGGAGATTATATTGATTGCCACGACAAATTTTTAAAGTGATATCATGGAAATCCTACAACTTCATTTAATTTTCCATGTGTTTAACACATTATAACAAATTACAAAGCAAATATAAAAAAAATAGTTTCCATTGTTTTAATGAGAAAAGTGGTCTATTTGGCAAACATCTGAACGTTTTGAACTACAGATAACGTTTTATCATAGTTTTTAAAATAATGTTTATACTAATAAACATGATCTCAGAACCCGTCAAGTTTTAGATAAAAAAAATATCTACTCATAATTCCGATGCATTGATCTCCACAAATGGGTAAATAAGTGAAATGAATGTCTATCGATTTTGCATTGGTGTACGCGTAAAGTGCAGTAAATCACTACAAGATTCCAGATCCCACTTTTCAACTAAAGCACTTTTTCTATGTAAAATAAGTCTCGACGAAATTTCTTCAAATTTCATATACGGAAATATTTTCGAGTAAATCAATCGTAGGAGATTTTTGAAATTTTATTTTTTTTCGCGTTTATGTGTTAACTTGCTTTTGGTGTGTGTTAGGATCAAATCTTATAATCAATTTTTCACCCACATCCCGATGTTCTATTGACTTGTTTTGCATATTTATGTATTCTCGATGACAATATAAGAAAAAGTAGAAATATAAAAAAACTCAAAATGGCGGCTCCAAGATGATGTCCAACTTTTCCAAATATATACAGATTTAGCTCTAAATTGATAACAGGGAGGTTTTTAAGGTCGTGGACTAAGAATCTGTAATCAATTTTTGGAAAATCGAAATTGTGGATACAAAATAGCGGACTTTTTACTATATATTCTGGTTTCGATCAAATTGGGTATCCGACGGTATTTAAGGTCGCTGATAAGGAATGTGGCATCAGTTTAAATTGATTACAAATCTGCGAGAAACTGAAAAATATAAAATAAATAAACAATTTTTTTTAAAGCCACGCTTTTCTAAAAATGCACTAAAAAAGGACAAAATAAATTTTCAGATTCATGCGCCTTAAAATAAAAGCGTGCCATATGCAAAGTGTTCCGTGAGTAACTGTATATAATCTAAGGGATGATAGAAAGCATCGCATCGAGCTGATTCCAACATACCTCCATATGTACACTCTGAAGTCCTTTGTTACAGAGGATTTTCTAATTTGTTCAAATTTTTGAGCCGCCATATTTTTTAAACTTCTTATCCAATTAGTTAAAATTAGATACACATGTCTGTGATATTCAGGTCTATGTGTAACATTAATGAGTTTTTAAAAATACAGGGTTGAACCGTAAAAAATGATATTTTTGGTTGTAATCAAAAACATTAAATTTCTTTTTGGATACGAAAACAATATAAATTAATAGCAAATAGTATGCAATAAAATTTTTGAGCACCATTACATTGTTACAACAAAATCTTCTTTTTAAGAAATACCAAAATGTTGAGTAAAATCAAAGATAAATTTGTGTTTTTACTCACTGAACTTACTTAAGCTGATAAAAAGTGGATCTTTAAATCCGGTTAAAGCAACACAATAGTAATTAAAGTAATTTAAGTGACTTTTACATATCTATGATATTTTATTAGAATACAGGACCGTACTTTAAATAATATGTATTTTTTAAATTTTATTAAATGAATGAAACGAAAAGGCCCACCCGTTGTAGTGAATCAAGTAAACTATCCCTGCAAACAATATACAGGTGCTCTCATAAAAGCAGAACAAACTAACGTTTTTTTTTTAATGGAATATCCTATACTTTTTTACATTTTTGAAATTTAAAAAAATTTAAATGAAATGTATATAAACTATAAAATGTAACTTATTTCAAATTAAAATTAATAATAGGGTAATTTTGACAGTTTTTAATATTTGGTAATTATTAAAATTTAATAATCTAAATGGCAAACTGAAATAAGTAAAAAATAATGTTAAATGGACAATTAAATAAAATAACACCTAGGTAAATCTGTAATAAAATATAAAAGCTTCATGGCCAATTATTATGCTTTATTTTTTACATTTAATTTTTTTGGAATAAAAATTGTGCAAAAAATGCACACGCAACAATGCCTTTTTTGTAAAATCTAACAAAATTTTATTTACATTTTATCAATTAGCATTGTACTAAACTTTACATCAATTATTACGTTAACGATATCTGAAAATATCCGTTCTTTATAGTAAAAATTTGACATTACACAACCGCCCAATTTTCTAACATTCTTTAGAAAATAATGCGTTTTATGAAAAAAATTTAAAACTACCTTTATTTAGAGAAACAAATAATTCTCAAAACTAGAATTAAAAATGTTGGCGAAACATTTCATGGTAGAGAAACTCTTATTAACTAGTGCAGCTTTTAACAAAATTTTCTCTACAGAACATGTGTATTGCTTTGGTTAGTCTCTATGCAGGGTCATCACACGAATGTGTATTTTTTTAAAAATAACTTGGTTATTTTTAAAGTTATCAAAAAAATGGAAAAAATGTCGTTAACTGTTTTTTTTACAGTATCCAAATTTTGGATAAAAAATCAACTGCGTGTTGCTTTTTAAGAAATACGACATTTCACTGTGTTTTCTTTTTTTAAAAGAACACGGCACAGATTTTAAAACAAATCGATTTTCTTCATTTTTCTATTTTGAAAATACCAATATGTGTTGAAATATCCGAATTTTGATATTAAAATATCGTTAATAATTTTGTTAAACGTAGTTGTCTTTAAAAACCAAATAACTGCATTTCTGAAATTAAGGTGCAGTTTACTTGTCAAAGTAATGTTTCTTGTAAATCAATATATGTCACGGTTAATTCTCCTTCTTGTCAAAAGCACAAAAGCACCCTGGTCGATATCATCTAGCTGTAGTGGTCGCGATGGCGTAAGACATATAATTTTCTGATGTCAATACTGTCACATATGTCCTTATCATTGTCATTTGTTACCTTTGTTTAAATTGGATTAGAACTCAAACAAAACTCTCCGTGACACTGTGTACATTTCAGACCAACTTTCTTGTGACCGCATCCCGCATCAGTTATGCAAATGTATTAATCCCTTGCTACTTTTTTTCCAAACTTATTCTTCACGAGATATGTTGTTTCCTCTCCATGCCTTGCACATGATGGTAAATACAATAATTCTACTTGGCTGTATTCGTAGCGCATGGTAAAGCACTTAAAGCAATCTATATTTTGTTTGATAGCTCATATTATCAATCAGTTGTATATGTGGGTGTTCAGTGTTGCTTAATATTGATGTGGAGTATTCATTGCAAGAAAATCTTCCTCCTGTCTTGAAAATTAATTCCTGTAAAGCGTTAAACGTCTCATGAATATATGCTAAAACGCCTCCTCTCTGTAACAGGCATGTATTACTCACTTTACCTTTTGGGGGATATCGTATCACACTCAGTAAATACGTATTAGTCTAAGAGCCAGTGACATTTTTCGGTGATGATTTAGTTAAGGCCTATATTTTGAGAAGATGTTGAGAGGGGCATAACTAAGTGTCCTCCGCGAGGATTAACCCGGATTCCAGTCATAAGGGGGTGGCAGAACTCCCCCAACGTGTAAAAAAAACTGCATCTTTTTATTATTTAGTTAAGGCTGAAATTTTCTCCAGTAGTCCTCTGATAGCTCACAATCATCGATATAATATTTGCAGAACGATTGGCCAGTCATAAGGGGGTGGCAGATCACCCCCAACATGTCGTGTGAACGATGAACTTTTTATTATTTAGTTAAGCTTCATCTTTTAGTATGTTGTTGTGACAACTATTTCAAGTGTAAATTCCAATTTGCAGAACAAAATGGCGGCATTAACACCCTGGCAGAACGATTTGAATTTGTAAAAATTTTTTACTTTCAGCCGCATATATCTTTGGAACTATGCAACATACGAGAAAGTTGTTTTATTGTTTTTTTGTGGAAAATTTAATTCTCTACAGAAAAGGTCTTTTGACATTATCGTGTATCTCCTTTAGTTTCTGAGATATACTGAAAATTAAAAAAATTTGCAAAAATTTTTTTACGTTCAGACGCAAATATCTTTGGTACTATGCTAGATGCGAGAATACGACTCGAAACACTTTTTGTAGAAAATTTAATTCTCTACAAAAATAGTCTCTTGACATTTTTGCGTATCTCCTTTAGTTTCTAAGATATACTGAAAATAAGGAATTTTCCTCATGAATAGAACATTCGTGAGGAAGGACATTCTGGTGCTCAAGATAGTTATTATCGCAGTTAAAATATTCCAAGTTTCAAGTGTAAATGCCAATTGACAGAACAAAATGGCGGTTTTAACACCCTGGCAGAACTATTTGAATACCCTGTATGCACGCCTTGATTTCGTTACTCCAGCCAAACTTTTCAAATATGAAACATCCGTATGACGCACACCATCTTAATACTCTATATCTATACTATAGTATAATACTTAAGATATATGTGAGTTGTAAGTGGACAGGGGAACTGTGTTCATGGCTGTATCTACGTCATCAACAGCATACAATAGTCAAAGGGACTGTGTTGGGGATTATGTATCCCTAAAATTTTGGCCTGTGTCATTTGTTTCAGTTTTATAGATATGGAGTCTCGTGCATCGAGTGATCTCGATTCAGCAGACGATGAGAAGGGTGATTCCGACTGGCTAGAGAATTGATAATAAATTTTTTTTTACTTACTTTTCTTTACTTTCCACTCATACTTTTTGTTTTATATTTACTATCATATGTTATTCAAATAAAAATTCAAAAAAATTAATCACGAATTCGTTATTATTCAAAAAATTTGCTTAGTTGTACAACATTTATTTGAAATAATAAAAATAATTATGCGTTGAAATTACGATGTTTTTTGAGATATTTTTTATTTATTTCGTGTATTTCCTTTTTTTGGAACATTTTTGATATGTTCAAAAAAAAGATATTAATGATTCAACATACATTTACAATGTTTTTTATCTATCGAGATCGTGGAACTTCAATAATTTCGATTTTTTTCAAAAAATTTTCATAATTTTTTTCATGGCAATCGGGATTTTTTAATTATTATAATAATACAATTACAATAATATTCATCAAATTTTGGGGTTCTCAATAGGCACTGATTATATTTTCCTGAAATCAGTATCATTATGAAAATCAGATAACACTATTGCAACGAAAAATTGTTTTTCGAGTTCGAGAACGCAACAATAGAAGCATCTGAAAAAAAAAATCATTGAACTTTCTTTCAATGGGTACAGAAATATATAAAAAATCGGATGATTCAAAAATAATCGGAAAGAATTTGGCTAAGGTGACTTGTCCTTAACATTTCATCGTATGGTATGACTGCGTTGAAAAATGTATAATGGTATAGGGCTCAATTTCACTATTGCTAAAAATGACATTTTTCGACGTTTCTGAACTTGTAGGAATAAAAAAACATGGTTTTAGGGAAATATTAATTAGTACGTCTTCAACGGTTTGTCGGCAATGGAAAGATAATTCTTTATTTTCAGTATATCTCAGAAACTAAAGGAGATACTCGAAAATTTCAAGAGACTATTTTTATAGAGAATTAAATTTTCTACAAAAAGTGTTTCAAGTCGTATTCTCGCATCTAGCATAGTTCCAAAGATATTTGCGTCTGAACGTAAAAAATTTTTTGCAAATTTTTTTAATTTTCAGTATATCTCAGAAACTATAGGAGATACACGAAAATGTCAAAAGATCTTTTTTGTAGAGAATTAAATTTCCCATAAAAACCAATAATACAACTTCTCATATGTTGCATATTTTCAAAGATATATGCGGTTGAAAGTAAAAAATTTTTACATATTCAAATCGTTCTGCCAGGATGTTAATGCCGCCATTTTGTTCTGCAAATTGGCATTTACACTTGAAATAGTTGTCACAACAACATACTAAAAGATGAAGCTTAACTAAATAATAAAAATTTCATCGCTCACACGACATGTTGGGGGTGATCTGCCACCCCCCTTATGACTGGCCAATCGTTCTGCAAATATTATATCGATAATTGTGGGCTATCAGAGGACTACTGGAGAAAATTTCAGCCTTAACTAAATAATCAAAAGATGCAGTTTTTTTTACACGTTGGGGGCGTTCTGCCACCCCCTTATGACTGGAATCCGGGTTAATCCTCGCGGATGACACTTAGTTATGCCCCTCTAAACATCCTCTCTAAGAATAGGCCTTAACTATCATCACCGAAAAATGTCACTGGCTCTCCTACTATATGGGATCATTTTTTATCATCCCTGTCGCAGTAAGTTCTGGGATGCATAGTCCCTCTTTGTTATGTCTTGAATTTAAAAAGAATATTTTTTTTTCTTTCGGAGTGAGTGTGTCAGAAAGACAATAACAACAATCAAGTAAAAGAAGTAATTCATAAGATTTTTTGTTTTGTAATTATTTGTAGTAACTGAATGAATAGGTACGTTTATATTTTTGCTATAAATAATGGCAACAAGATTATTATGCGAAACAAAGTAGTAAAAATAATCATTAAAAATAATACAAATTTAATCAAATTTATTGATATGAAGAAAAAGTCAATAAACCTGTTTTATAGAAAAAGTAATTAAATTTCACATATACACTTTTATGTACCACCTACCGAAACAGAAAAGTGTCTTCGTTGCAAATATGGAAAAAACCGATTGTACCACTTTTCAAAAATGTGATGAAAGAAGCCAAACTCTAGGTATACAGTGCGTTCACAATGAAAGGAATAAATTCAATATAGTCTGTACAACGTGGTTTTGTCAAAAACGCTCGGATACGTCGATTTGCAATTTTGAATTGGCACATTTTGAGTCATACAGCACAGTGTCACTTCCTGTTTTTCCAGAAGTGACATCAACTTTGTTATTTTAAATGTAACACCCTATATTTTTATACGGATTTGTAGAGACGATAAAAAGACGTGTCCAAAGATGCAGTAAACACGTTTTTATTATGAATGCTTTTTGCATTATTTACAAAAAAACTTGAGATATTTACTGTACTAACATAGTAAGCGTTCAATAGATTTTTAAGTTGTCAAAAAGTAATTGAAGTTTCCAATATCAGGTGTCTGTAGGTGCAAGTGATACTTATTTACAGAAAAAATGAATTTAACGAAAAAATATCGAATTGAGCTGCTTATGATGATTGATTTTGGTGATAGAGTTCGTACTCAACAGCTGGTATGTAACTAATTTAATGAAAATCATCCTGACCGTCCACTGATTAGCCAATCTTCGGTGAGCAAAATCGAAAAAAAATGTAGAATTTGGCAACGTTAGAGATTTACCTAAAGGACGACCAAAAAAGGTACCGGAAGATGCTGACGACCAAAAAAAGGTACCTGAAGATGTTAAGGTAAATATCCAGTTACACGTGCAAGAGAATCCCCATGTGACGGTTAGAGAACTTTCAAGAAACTGTGATTTGGCAACGGGATTAGTATAAAAAATTCTTCGAGCAGCTAAGTACCATCCTTATAAAGTACACTTGGTGCATGAATTGTCGGAAGACGACTTTGATCGAAGAATGCATTTCTGCGAGCAAATACATGGAATGCAGAATCTATATTTAAATTTTAGAGAACACACTCTTTTTTCTAATGAGGCTACTTTCTGTTTAAGTGGTCATGTAAATAGACAAAATTGCAGATACTGGGCGACAGAAAATCCTCATTGGATGCAAGAGGTTCACACACAATATCCTCAGAAAATTAATGTATGGGCAGGAATTATCGACAATCGAATTATTGGGCCTTTTTCCTTTGAAGGAATACTAAACTGAGAACGCTATTTAGAGTTTCTTCAATTCGAGCTTATTCCTTCTCTAGCTGTTCTGTTTCCCAACCCACAAGTCCCTGACGTACCGAATGATATAATTTGGTTTCAACAAGACAGGGCACCTCCTCATTATTCGATCGCTGTTCGTCAATTTCTATATGCAACCTTCCCCAATAGATGGATTGGTAGGAGAGAACCTATTGAGTGGCTGCCGAGGTCACCTGATCTAACCCCTTTAGATTTTTTCTTATGGAGTTATTTAAAATCTAAAGTCTTTGTGAACCGACCTAACAACCTTAATGACTTAAATGAAAGAATGCGCCAGGAAATCCGACTATTCTCACCAGAAATGATTCACAATGTCCAACGAGAAATTTATTCGAATTCAAAAATGCATTGACGTAATCGCGCAATACATTGAACATGTATTAACTTTGAAAAATTTTTTAGACAGTTCGTGCAGTAAGTTTGTAAATAATACAAAAAGTATTCATTATAAAAACGTGTTTCCTACGTCTTTGGAAACGTCTTTTTATCGTCTACGCAAATCCGTACAAAAATACAGGGTGTTACATTTAAAATAACAAAGTTGATGTCATTTCCGGAAAAACCGGAAGTGATATTGACTTGCCATATTATGACTCAAAATGTGCCAATTCAAAATTGCAAATCGACGTATCCAAGCGTTTTTGGTACAACCATTTTCAACTTTATTTATAGAAATTTTGTCAAATTCATGCCGATTTTGAATTCTCTCAGACTATAATTTGTCATTAAATAAAATAAAATATGTGTTTGTTAATAAGACGTTTCAGTTTACATTTGACGTTTAACATAATATGAATAATTTCCAGCTGGAGCAGCCTGAAAGTTTCTTACTTCCTTGTGCATTGCAGTGTTGTTATACCCTGGCCTATATGATTTAGGGCTGCAATTTATCACATTTTACTGGGTCACTTTTAGCTACGCTCTTTTGATATAATTGACAAAACCGTAGGCGTACATGGCACCTATGGTACGTATTAAAATACATTAATGTGTTCATAATACCGGGTTATTCAGTTTATAATGATTTTTCCATATAACTGCTTTGATGGTATAATTAGTAATCCATGGAATTAATTAAAATGTGATAAATTAATGAATTAACATATCAAAAAAATCCATATTAATAAGCCCTTAATCTGTATACACGTGCGTATTTATGTCTCTATAATTTCCAGAGGATTTCTCTATATTACAATAACTAAATATGGTACATTTAAAAGAAGGAAAAATAAACAAATAAAATCAACTCGTAAGAAAAATTCTAGAAAAAATTTAATAAAATAGTATATCCTACATGGTGGTTCTTGTATAAAATATATAAAATTAGTAAAATTCTATTCTTTGTTACTCTAAACCCTGGGTAGGGAATACCACGCAGGTAGCTATAGTTGCCTCCGTGGCAATATTGTCTGAGGCCCTGTAAATACGGGGTCTTTCAATTGCAGCCACAAATGTGCGACTGGCTTCCTGTCAGTGGTTTCCTTTTGTGTTGTTGAACCTAAGTTGTACCTTTCCTTCCAACTTATAGCCGTCATGATTACGAGTAATGACTCAGAAACACGTGTCGACGGAATCATCCTTTTTGGCGGGCAATACCCATTATCCCTTTCATCCTATTACATCTCATCTCGCAGTAACCTTCTATTCTTTGTTACTCTAAACCCTGAGTAGGGAATACCACGCAGGTAGCTATAGTTGCCTGCATGGCAATATTGTCTGTTGCCCTGTAAACACGGGGTCTTTCAATTGCAGCCACAAATGTGCGACTGGCTTCCTGTCAGTGGTTTCCTTTTGTGTTGTTGAACCTAAGTCGTACCTATCCTTACAACTTATAGCCGTCATGATTACGAGTAATGACTCAGAAACACGTGTCGACGGATTCATCCTTTTTTACGGGCAATACCCATTATCCTTTTCTTCCTATAGAAACAATTTATCGGGAACGAAAACACACCCACGTATGAGATCAAATCTTAGGTAGTCAATTGTGTAACTACAATAAAAAAAAACTTTCATTATAAATAATTATTCAGTAAATGAATTACTTACGTAAAAAACTTTGGTAATACTTTCTAGATTTTAAAAAATTTGATACCATCCAACTTCCAGAATTGCAGCAAATCGAGACATAAAGAACTCGAACAAGGAAAGTGTAGCCTTACTTTTGAATTTCTATGGTTAGAGCCAAATAAATGAAAAATGTCTCTGACACCTGAACTCACAGCTAATCACTAGTTATCTCCCTATTCAACATGTCTACCCGGAAGGTATATCAAAAAAAAGTTCTTCCTGACAGGACATTATTTAGTACTCTCAGTGTAGTTTTGTTGGTACCTATGGATTTTTATAAAACCTATACTAATGTCACACGAAAGCTATACAACCATATAAAAGAGAAGATCCTTAATAATAATTAAAAATAAATATCCGCCAAGAAATACTTTTCGAAGAAGTTATGAAGGAACTAGCCACGTACCAACATTTACAGGTAAATAATTAACGTACTACTTAATAATACAAGCCCTAAAACAAGACGTGTCTTTTATAACCTTTATTTATTTTCAGGATCTTTTCTCAATGAATTCCACAAAACTTTATGTTGCAAGTAGGAATGTTTCAAAACAGATAGAGGAAAGTGTTGAGAAAATTTTTAGAACGTGGTGGACAGCTCAAATAACTACTCATTTAGGAAAATCACTGCTTAGTGTTTGGATCTCAAGATGACCAAATCGTGATTAGAAGTCGATATTATTTAAATATACTATTATACCAGCTTGCATAGTAGGTGATATGTTTTCCTTGCATGTCGTTTATGTTAATTAAATCTTGGCAGTATTTAGTGATAATAAAAAAATAAAAAAAACTGTTTTCTTCCATTGAAAAGTTCCCATTTCGTTAAAAATTTAACGGCAACCAACAATATATCTAAGGTGTTTTGTGGGTCGTATTTAACATTTAGTAAATGTGATTGATTAATTCTTTAAAACAAACAAAAATATAACCTTATAAAAAAATTAAACCATAAATTTAAACAATAGCATTTTGAATGAATTATTGTGTTGATCCATTAGATTATTTTAAACATCTTTTGGGACACTCTGTATTATATTCTACTTTATTATTTTGAAAGTATTTCCGTGTTCAATATACAAACCTTCAACATCCGTTACTTTGTGCCCAAGTCATTTAGAAAATTAGCTTGTTATTTGGTTTGTTCACGCATCGTATTTTAGGCATATTGTTTATTGGATATAACAAAACCTTTCTATATTAATTAGCGGGCATTTTGGGCTGTACCTATTTTTCAATGAAACATTATGAACAAACATGAAACTTGATTAAATGGATTGCTACGATGACACGATTAGAGAAAAATTAATTTTCCAATAGACTTATGTTGCTTAGATTGTATTTTAACACACTAATTATTAGAGCAATGCTTATGTGAGGACACTTGACTTAGAATTTTCCAACAGTAGTGAAGCAATTTAAAACTTAATAGTTATTCACTAGCAGTGTTCCTGGTTCTGGGTATATTGGTATAAAAAGTGTTACGTAGGTTATTTGTTAGACTTAAAGCTTTTTATTTCTTGTGCCATATCTAGATTATTTATTA
Organism: Rhamnusium bicolor; assembly: GCA_029963845.1. Classification (NCBI taxonomy): domain Eukaryota; kingdom Metazoa; phylum Arthropoda; class Insecta; order Coleoptera; family Cerambycidae; genus Rhamnusium; species Rhamnusium bicolor. The sequence goes on from JANEYF010002295.1 coordinate 287,830, forward strand.
TTATTAAAGTTTTCACCCAACAATTTCTGCGTATCCTTCTTGACTGTTGTACAAAAATTACAAGAACGCATCTGTGCAATATGTTCCTCTGTGTTGAACAAAGTTCTATATAATTTTAAAAGTACCTACAGAAGTGTACTTACTACGTACTAGTGTACAACCAATGTGTGAACTCATATTTAGATACTTAAAATGGTATTCGTTCAACACTTTAATCGCACCGTTACGTACAGAAAATTATGATGATTTATGATATAATTATAAAATTTGGCGGCTATAAAAAAACGTTTGAACTAAAACTAAAAAAAATCGACACCAGGTATATCAAAATGCAGTACTCTTAAATTTACAAAGTTTGTAGATGAAAAAATTCAAAGGAGTTATAACAATGCGATATTTTGAAATTTCGTTGTATAAAGTGATGAAAAAAAAAGGAATGAAATTTGAAGAATTAATAAAGTATCTTAAAAACATGAAAGTAACGGAGGGAAAAACAGGAAAGAAATGTTATGGAATAGGACTTCCATTTTCGTACCAAAATGAGTAAATTTTATGGTTGTTTAAACTGATATATTATTTGTATATGAATTAATTATTAAAAGGTTTTTTTCTGAAAAAGTACCTAGGTGAATGTTTATTTTATTTCACGTGACTGTGAATTATTATTCTTCAATTACGCCATAACGATGTCATCTATTAATCTTTCATTATTGTAATTATTGGTAAGTGCTCATATGAATATTCTGCTGTAATCGTCATTTATTTAAAAGACGTTAATGTGAAATTATGTTAAAGATAATGAAAAAGGGGGCGAACATTAGATCTGCCTTTACAGTATTCGTACTCGATAAGGAAGTTAAGCAACTGTAGTCGCAGTCAGTAATTTGATGGTAACTCAAGTGAAATGTTGTAGAACCAAAATTCGACAAAAAAATCTAATTATCTCGAAAAAATAATATTACCAAGAAATCACCCAGATCACATAGAAGGCCTTCAGCCATTATAAATATTCAAAAAAATGCTCGAGACCGAAATTACACGGATTCAAAATATCACATGTCACACCACTTTTCTTTGTCAAATTAACTAAAGAAAAAAAAACATATTTATTCAGAACTTCAGACCGCAATTTTATAAAAGTCGTGATAGTAAAATTAATTTTTCATTTAAAAAAAACCGCTCCGCAGCAAAAGCGCGACGATGAGCGCAGCAATGCACTTACAAACATTAAAATGGTCAAAACTCATAAAGACAGTCATAAGAAATAATTATAAAGTGGCCTGAACGATTTTAGTGCAATCCAAGAGGCCCCACAAAATTTTGATTTCAGTGGTTGACAGAAGCAAATAAAAATTATCAAAGGCCAAAGCCATCATAAAATGATAAAAGCTAAATTTCTGCATTTCTATCATATAAATTTTAAAAGATGCTAGTCGCACACACCTAAAAATTAATTTTTACAAAGCCAATTAAAGAAATAACAATTAATATCAAAGTAAAATAATTTAAGACAATAATAACAATTTCAGGCAACAATCATTGTTTCTACAGCGTCCCATTAACCGCTAGATTTATTTATACGAGACTTAAACTTGTAAAATTGGAGTTTGGTACACCGTGTAGCAGACCAGCAATGCAGCCGGCCGTATCGGGAACTTTGGCAAATCGGAGCTTTCGTGCGGGGTAGTTTTTATTTTTACTACACGCTTTCAAAAACATGACATTATGTTAACATCGCAATAGATGACGACACAATCACTATAAATATAAAATTTCAGACAAGTTAAGACAACTCTACCACTCGACACTGAAGAGCAAGCATCGTGGTACTAAATTCAATCTTTAATTACAGTTTTTCTCTTTTAATATTCATATAGTTAGATGTCATTCCGCGAACGACAAATAATTAATTTAAAACCGGGTGTGAACCCATTATTAAACACCAACTGATCTAGAGCCCTTAGGACAGTCCTCGTTGACCGTTTCATAGGTAATAGATCTCGCACGGGCTCCAGAGTCGTAAAATAGGCACTAAGAATTTTTCCACGCACCAGGCTGGGTTATTTTTTTTAGTATCCAAGACACGAAGATGGCGTCCATCACCTATAAAGTAATTTTAAAACATTCACCGCAGAGAACCAGAACCACTTCCTCGACAACTTTTATTATCCGTGAATTTTGGCTTGAGGAGTCTTCCGTCATCAGATTTTACTGTAAAAATCTACATTGTTTTTTATTTATTAAACTTAATAAACCACAAGCGGACTCTTACAGTCTTAGGTTGTCTAAAAATAAAAAAATAAACGTTTATGCAAAAGAACATCGTCTGAGATCTCCGAAGACAAGGTAAGGAATTGACTTACATACTTAGAGACTTCAAAATCATTTTTTTACGCGAGGCTAGGTTCGTTCGGTAAGATAAATTCTCGAACCTCAATTTATATTAGGAAATTTAACTTGTTTTAAAGTTAAAGCTTCACTTGCCTCAAAATTCATTTATACAACAAAATTTGGTTAGTTCTAAGTTTCCCGGGTATTTACTAGGCTGCCATAAAAGTTTCAGATTTTGTTAACATTTTTTGAGTTAAAGATCGACAACCAAAATTTTTACAAAAAAATAAATTTCACCTAAATCATTTTGTTAGTCCACCAGGACATAAAAAAAAACTAATTTTTAAATTTTCAATAACTTTCGACTTGGCCATTTGAAAATAAGTTTTTAAATTTATTTTTATTTTAATAAAATAGCATTAAGTATTAAGAGATACACTGCTCAAACAATTTTTTTTTTAATACGACAGAAACATTTTAATAAAACTTTTTTTTTAAAGTGTTTTGTGATTGTCATTTTTACGTTGATCTAAAGGACTCCCTGTCCAATTTTATTTTTGATCTTAACGACTTAAATAAATTTTACACTTTCACAAATCACCCAATCTCACTAGTAAAATTTAATTTTGTAAGGAACCAAATTATTTTTTGGCCTTCAGTCTTTGAAAAAATAAATTTCATAGTTCTAAAAGCATTTGCAGGGAAGTAAAAAGACATTTTTACAAATACTGAAAAAATTATTTTCAGTATTCCATAGTCATTTTCAGACTACAAAAAAAATAAAAAGCATAAGCCGCATGATTAAATCCTTCAGCTACAAAGTCTGAGGTAGAAACAAGTCCCTCAAGCCAGCACCGCCGAAGAGAAGTTTGCTGAAATCTTGCTTAGCTCTGCTAGCATTGCCAAAGGTACACAGAAAATTCAACGAGGCTAAGAACAGGCTACCTTATCTCTCCGTATAATCAAAATAGACCTTGAGAAAATTTCATTCCTACGATCAAATACCAAGGCAACAAACTTAAAATTATTTTGTGGCAGCAAGTCACGTGGCGCCCAACATAATTAGAAAAAAATAATATCCCAACTAGGGAGAAATCAAAGAAACAAGTCTTTAAAAAACACAAATAAGAGAAAATCACCTTGGTGTTGTATTTGTGAGAGAAACTCGGCATTCTCGCCCCGTCCTCAAGCGGTTTGTATATCAGCGTATACGCTGCAATCTTAGGCGAGGGTTGTGTAGGTGATACACCATCCTTCGGAGGGATATAAAGCAGTTGATCCCTTGTCTATTAAATGTTAGGCAACTAAAATATCCCTACTCTTCGACAGGGAAAAGGTTCAACAAAATTTTTAGGTTGGGATTAGCTCGTCTCCTGGCGTCGGTGATTGGCTCTGGTAACGGAAATAGGCCGACGTTAAATAAACGATTAAAGAAAAGAATAATAAAAAGCAAACAACGGATTTAGATATGTATTTAAACTAATTGTATAACAACTGGTAAACGACGTGATTTAAGTTTCCTTGGTTGCAATATTTTACACTTCTTATTTGTACTTAGACACCTCTGGTAAAGTAAAGACAGAACAAAAAAAGGTTGGTATAGAATTCCCATTTATTAGCTCTAATCTAAGTTAGACAATTTCAGGATTGGGAATAGTTTCAAGAGTTTTATCTTAGTTAGTTTTTAGCCTCTGCTCGCAGAGCATTCATTAATTAAGGATTAATTCTTGTTCAATACAAAATCTCAAAATAATTTTAAAACATAATTTCTTACTCTATGTGCGAGAAAAATGTGCAATACAATGTTGCTCCTTATTACATTATATACCGGTTGTCACTGAGATATGGTTCCCACTTTTTTTTACATAGAAAAATGATAATATATGTAGTCAGTACACAAATAGAAAGAGACTATTTAACAAAAAAAGAAGTATTTATTACAATAAAATTTCATTTGAAACGTATGTTTCAAATTATTATAAGCTTACTGCGTTTTCTGCATTTAATAATAACATCGCTAATAATAACAAAAACAAAAGCCAAATACTCAAGTATGTCACCTTGCCTAACTCAGAATTGAATGCTCCATCCAAAACTGTATAAATATACAAGGAGTCATGATAAAAATAGAAAGTTGCCATTTCTGTTAAAACCGGAAGTGATAAATACTTTTTCTCTGTCATGTAATGTCTTTTTATTTGTGTATTGACTATATGTAGTATCAACTTAAAAATAAAATAAAAAGAAAAGGGGTATGAACCATATTTCAGTGACTCGCGGTATGGTAATAATGTAAGGTGAACTAACGTAATTCTAATATATATTTTGCATAGTGCAATTTCAAATAGCCTTTAAACTTTAATTTTCGCTTCAATAAATGTATAATAAATTGTGTGAGACGTTTAGATTGTGTACTTTGTGCCAATAAAATAAAGATTTGGTCAAATAATTTTAACAATAATATGTAAACATATTACATGTTCCCCATGAAAAGGAGCAAATATAAATAATCAGCTGTCAGCATAGTTATGTTAAACTTTAAAATCTGATATGGAGCAAATGGGAAAAGAATTTCAACTTTGAATTTTTAAGTTTCAAGATAAAATACAAGTTACAAAGTTTTATGCAAAAAAAACAATAACTAAACACGCTATATATATATTGCAAAAACATCCCAAACAAGTATCTGTAAGGTTATTAACATTTTTTACAAAGGTTAAGACCATTAAATCTGAGTTTAAAAGTCAGTTTAAATGCAGCAGTTTGGGGGGGGGTATAAAACTTTAATAGAAAGAGATTATTTAACAAAAAAAAGTATTTATTACAGTAAAACTTCATTTGAAACGTATGTTTCAAATTATTATAAGCCTACTGCGTTTTCTGCATTTAATAATAACATCGCTAATAATAACAAAAACAAAAGTCAAACACTCAAGTATGTCACCTTGCCTAACTCATAATTGAATGCTCCAACCAAAACTGTAAAAATATACAAGGAGTCATGATAAAAATAGAAAGTTGTCATTTCTGTTGAAACCGGAAGTGATAAATACTTTTTCTCTGTCATATAATGTCTTTTTATTTGTGTATTGACTATATGTAGTATCAACTTAAAAATGAAACAAAAGAAAAGGGGTTATGAACCATATTTCAGTGACACGCGGTATAGTAATAATGTAAGGTGAACTAGCGTAATTCTAATATATATTTTGCATAGTGCAATTTCAAACAGCCTTTAAACTTTAATTTTCGCTTCAATAAATGTATAATAAATTGTGTGAGAGGTATAGATTGTGTACTTTGTGCCAATAAAATAAAGATTTGGTCAAATAATTTTAACAATAATATGTAAACATATTACATGTTCCCCATGAAAAGGAGCAAATATAAATAATCAGCTGTCAGCATAGTTATGTTAAACTTTAAAATCTAATATGGAGCAAATGGGAAAAGAATTTCAACTTTGAATTTTTTAAGTTTCAAGATAAAATACAAGTTACAAAGTTTTATGCAAAAAAAAAACAATAACTAAACACGATATATATATATATATATATATATATATATATATATATATATATATATATATATATATATATATATATATATATATATATATATATATATATATATATATATATATATATTGCAAAAACATCCCAAACAAGTATCTGTAAGGTTATTAACATTTTTTACAAAGGTTAAGACCATTAAATCTGAGTTTAAAAGTCAGTTTAAATGCAGCAGTTTGGGGGGGGGGGGGTATAAAACTTTAAAGCTGTCCACAAAGTCTTCGTCATCAACAGCAGGCCAGGAAAATTTGTTTCTTCTTGAATCTAAGGGAGTATCAAGAAAGCGAGTATTCTCCGAATCAGATTCATCAGATTCCTGCATATCTCTCAAGATCTTTTCTAACTTATTATACAATATCTGATCATCATCTGTTTCACTAGCAGAACTGTCTTGAATAATCGCTGATCTCTTTTTTTTTGGTATGTGCCATAGATGCCACTGATGCTTTGAACAGGTTGAAGACTGCAAGGAGTTCTGTTGTTTATTAAAAAATATCAAATTAATCAACTAACAATTAAAATAAAATGAAAAGAGTTAAAGTTAAATAATAATAATAATAATAATAAATTGCCTTTATTTAATCATGAGCATTGTAATATACAATACTCGTATACAAAGAAAAGGGCGAAGTCTAGCCGAAGCTACTCTACTTAACCCTATTAAAACCTAACAATTTACATCTAATTATAAGCAGATGACTTATACAAGAAAACAAAATTAAGCTAGTTAAATATTTTACAGCGTATGCTAGTACATATAAAATTAATGTTAATTTATAAACTTAAATGAAAAAAGAACAATAAAAACAATGGAAAAACAACAACAGGATAATATAGCAAAAGTAATAAAAAAAAAAAGTGAAAAGTGAAAAATCGAACTATTGTGAGTTAGGAGAATTAACATTAACTAATTTTGAGTGTCTGAGGATTTCCAGAGGTTCTAAATAATTTAGGAAACCTTTATTTACCTGATGTAAAATTTTATATAAATTACATTCAATTTAATTTTTAAGTTCTGTTCTCGCGAAGGTGCCAATGTTAAATTAACTATTGCACCAAAGTCAAAACTTTTAATGTACTTTAGTATTTGTTTAATATACCAAGTGACAATGAGATGCCTATATCTTTTTGTTTTTGAACCAATTTGGATGAAATTTGGTAGAAGGGTATTAGGTATAATTTTCAAATGACAGTCAAAATGGACGATTCCGGTGTCACATGAGGTGGTATTAACTTTGTTCTTTAAATGGATCTTCGTGTATGTTTTATGTTTTTCGGAATCTACAACTCAAACTAATATTTAACGTATTCGCATGTATAAATACAATTTTTTGGTTTTTGGACCTACTGGTTTAGTCTTCGATAATATATATCTCAACTAGTCAAGACAATAAATAAAAAAAAGTTTTCTCTCAATCCATTAATTTTTTTAGGAAATTAGCAATATGCGGTGATGTAAAACTTTCGGAGCAGTGTGGATATAGGGTGTAACCGTTTTAAATACAGAAAATTATATAGTTAGAAATTAAGCACTTAGAAAAAAAATGTCATAACGCAAAACAAATTTATTTTTGAAAAATCTATCAACTATTCAAATTTCTGTATTTAAAACGGTTGCTTCTGGTTAAGAAATGTGAAAAAAATAATTACTATACAGGGTGTCTCAAATTTCACAAGCCAAACTTCACCAAGTGATAGAACTTTTTAAAATAAGAAAAAAGTTCTTATAAACATGGGTCCAGGAAGTGTTTAGTTTCCGACATAGCGGTTGCTCAAGTTAAAATCCTGAAAATGGTTTTATATGAATATATTCGAAACTTCTAAAGGTTCTAATGATAAAGAAATGATAATTTATACAGGTACTTATCTTTGTATGCATTATAAGGCAAAATAACAACTATGAACCAAAATCAATCAGAAGCATATAAAACTAGGGGATCTAGGTATAATTTTGCCCCAAATTTCTTATCTGTCACTTTTCTATTAACTTATGAGCAGAAATTTAAAATTTGATTTTTTTTATACAAAGAATACTTATCTCTTGCGTTTTTTTCCAAAAATTATCCGTTTTTGAGTAAAACTGATTTGACCTTTATGCGACAATGGTTTTTATAAATAATTTCGCAGTACAGAAAGAATAATGACAGGAAAATATAATTTGGTTAAACTATTTTTTTATTAGACAATGAATTTAATTAAAATAATGTAACTTAAAAATTACAGGAGATTAGCCCACAAATCTTCATATTCTTCTCGATTTCATTCAATTAATTCTTTGGTGTTTATAGTAGTTGCATTGACTTTGTCCTTTAAATAGCCCCAGACAAGAAATCAATTGTAGTCAAATCCAGTGAACGGAGTGGCCAGAGTTTTGAACCTAACCAACCGATTCACCGTTCAGGATTATTATTATTTAGCCACACACAGTTTACAACAGCATAATGTGCCGGAGCTCCATCCATTTGAAGCCAGCATTCATTTCTTAAAATAGGAAGAATATCCTCAAGATATTCGAAAAAAATGATTATTTAAAAAATCATAAATTAGTAGTCCATTTAGACGTAGAGGCAGGATGTCCACAAAGGGTCCCGTTTATAACAGCACACCACACATTAACATTGGTTGAACTCCTTTTTGAAATACCTTAGGCTAAATTGAGGGAGGATTCTCATGAGCCCAGATTCTTAAATTATAAAAATAAATCGATCCAATACGAGTAAAGGTAGCTTCGTCAGTCAAAATATTTTTGTTTACGAGGTCTTCCACAGCGTGCAGAAACCAATTACAAATATTAATACGTCTTTCGGCATCACCTGGTTGAAGGCTTTGAACTGGCGTCATCCAAAAATCTTTTCTATGGTCTTCTATCAAAATCCGATAAACTTTATTTTTGGATATATGAATAGCTTAAGCGCGCAGCTGTTGTACAGGGTTATTCATTATAAATTACCCACCCATTAAATTTTTTGGAATGATCCTCAGTTCCTAATTTCAAAAATATACCATAAGTTACCCCTAGAATATACCGTTTATCAGTTATTAAGCGTCGAATATCTTAGTTAAACTAGTTACTGTAAATATGGAAAAGTTAACATTATTAAAGTGAGCTATGAAAATGATAACTTATTATGTTTGATAAGTGACATTTCTTTAATGAAATAATCAAAATCGTTTACAGTGAGGAAGAAAAAAACCAAATATTCATACAAAATAGATAACAAAGATTTATTTAGGAAATTTAAATAGATGTCCGATGTGTCCACCATTATTGTCGATGCATTATTGAAAACGTCTTCTTATATTTACAATTGCACCGGAAATGGCTTCAATATTTACATTCAGATTGTTTATTTCAAGTGAAACCTGTCTTTAATGACTTGAATACTATTATTATTATTATTATTGACAACGTCTTTCAGAAATCCCCAAAAAAATGAATCCATAGGGGTCACAACCAGACGGCTAGGTGGCCATTTAATAGGTCCATTATTCCCTCTCCATATTGGGAATACATTATTCAAATGATCTCGAACGGGTAGGACACTATGCGGAGTTGCCCCATCCTGCATCCAAATCATATCATTAAGTTCGGCTTCCGTAAAATTCTGCAAATGAATATTTTCTGCTTCTGGGATAATTATTTCCAGACAGGTAACTCCAGTTAAAGTAAAATCATATAATATAGGCCCAACAATTTTATTTCTGAAAATTCCACACCAAACGCTAACAGTTTTTCTTCCTGATTTTTTGTTTTACCAATCTTTTTCTACTGTGCGTGTTTTCCCACGATCTTCGATTTTTCCTATTAAAAACTCCTGCCGTAGAAAAGGATGAATCATCAGTCCATAATATTTTAGTAAAAAAATCGGGATATTCATCCAACTTTTGAATCATCTGGCGGCAAAAGTTCAGCCTTTTCCTTTTATTAGCCTCTGTTAAAACTTGTACGGGTAAAATTTTATATGGTCTGTAGTTGTTATTTTTTAACGTACGTTGGATTTTGGAAAACTTTTACCTAATTTATCGACTGCATTATTTATACTACATTCAGAATTTTCTAAAAAATAATACAATGTTTCAAAAAAAGTCTATTCGCTAATAAATATGGATGGGCTTACCTTCGAAATGAAACAGTATAACTAGTTGTTCTTCCTGGTTTGCTTGAACTACACGCTTCTTTCTACTAAAACTGGAGGTATTTTGGTAAATATGTTTGAACGTATTTTCTGCTGTTGTTGGACGATTTGGATACAACACCCAATATGCTCTTTCTGCTGCACGTTTATTTTTGTTATTTTGTATATAACAAATAAAGATTTGGACTTTTTCTTCCTCACTGTAAACGATTTTGATTATTTCATTAAAGAAATGTCACTTATCAAACATAATAGTTGTCATTTTCATAGCACACTTTAATAATGTTATCTTTTCCATATCTACAGTAACTAAGATATTCGACTTTTAACAACTCAAAAACAGTATATGGTAGGCGTAACATGTGGTATATTTTTGAAATCAGGAACAAAGGATCATTCCAAAAATTTAATAATATAATATCCTATTTAAAAAAATATTTTTTTTTGTATCCCCTGAAATCTGCACGCTACTGTACTTTAGATAGCATTTTAACAAAATTTAGTCATAACCACACAACCTTTATTTAAAACGTTTTTTTTTTTCATAGGCAATATTAACCATGATAAGGGGTGGGTAATTTATAATGAATAACCCTGTACAGCTGTTTTAATACTTAATTTATAACTGTTATTAAATCTGTCCAAAATTGTGATTATGAATGTCGCCATTTCTTGGATTTCCTTTAAATCCAACATATCTATGTTCTAAGTGGGTTCGAATAAAAACATCTTTTTGATGGCTGACTCCTATTAGGAAATCTTCTATGATATCCGATTACTATGGCATTCCCGTTTCCATAACAATATCCATAAATAGAGAATATCCGCAAACTCCACATTACTAAACATAAATTTTTACTTTTGAAGTGAACGGTTTAACCAAAAAGATATACTAACACCACAAAATAGTGAATTTCAGAACACAAAAAATTGGTATCGCATGCTAGATTATTTTTCATTTGTTAAAACAGTTCATATTATTCCCACATAATAAGAATGATGGTAATAATGGTTACTGATTAATAAAGTTCAAATCAGTTTTACTCAAAAACGGATAATTTTAGAGAAAAACGCAAGATACCTTTTTTTGTGTAAAAAAAATTGTCAAGCTTTGTTCATAAACTATTGGAAAAGTGACACGTAGAATTTTACCTAGACCCCCTAGTTTTACCCACTCCTGAATGATTTTAGTTCATAGTTCTTATTCATTAAGAACTTTGCTACGAATATTTATAAGAACTTTTTTCTTATTTTGAAAAGTTCTATCACTTGCTGAAGTTTGACCTTGCAATTCGGGACACCTTGTACAACAAATGTATATAAAATTCTTTTCAGTTTGGACACCATTACGCATTTTAAATATTTTTTATTTAGCACTGCATAGTCTGAAGGGTCTTTATACCCTCCACCATGAGCCGTTAACTTTATAACTCTGCGAATTTATGTTTTAGTTACGTTACGACCATATAATACATTCTTAGGTTTTTCTTGTTTTACCAGCACAGAATAATTGCCCGTTAATGAATAATAAATAACATACAATTACCATTTCATTAAACAATTGTCCTGAGATTGCATTCCCTTTATCAAAGCAATCTGTCGAATACAATTACTTCGGTATAGTACCTACAAAAGAAATAGTATAAGTACAGTTCTTAATGGTCAAAATGCGTTTAGATTTCAATCGCCTTTTTTTGCGACATTTGCATGCTTTAAGGATTTTTCTTTGAACTTTTGTGTTATAAGTTTTAGATTGTGTTGCAGATAGGCGTATTACCGAATAAATTAGTCCTAACGTATGAATACAACCGTAATAATGAGCAAGAGAATGCAAATGTTTGATATAAAACTGTTTTTTTTTAATTTAGTCTATAACTTGCTTTTAAAAAGTTATTTATGAAAATAAGAATCCACATAGAGTTGAACAATCTGTACTTAAATTTTTTATTGAATATATAACAGAATTTATTGAATACATAATTTAATAAATTCTCTAAAGACAGGTCTAGTACACTACAGAAACGCCTTTAGTCCAGGAGTATTCTTGGTGAATGCCAATGCATGTACAAATACAAATTAAAAAAGAAAAAAGAAAGATTTTATCATGATTCTATTTAACTGACATAGTACCATCCTAATAAAAACTATTGTTCTTTACGAAACATTATTTGCGAGAAATTTTCTTTTACAACTTTCACACAAGAACACACATTTCGTGATTATGACATGGAAAATACCTTACCCAATGACCAATAAAGAGTAGATAGAGTGAAGTAATATAAATAGATGCAAATGGCTTGTGTAAATCCCCTAGAATAGTGTAGCTTTTTGGAAATAACGACGTATACCATGTCCCAAATTCGATGCTCACCATTGGGATCTCGGAAACGGTAATAGCTACAAGATTGGTTAAACGGGATAAATTTTAACAAATTTTATGCTGATTCCAAATTCGTTAAGAAATCACGCCTAACTGAAATTGTTTTTGAGATTTTACAAAAAAAAAAACAAAAATTTTGTGATTTTTCTTTTTTGGCCGCAGCCAACTAATCCTTGGTCAGCGGGTTTTAGACTTTTACAATATTAGGACACTTTTTGAAGACTAATATTTTGGTTTGGAGACGAATGCTTGATAATCTTTTGTTTTCGAGATATCCGAGGTAAATCTGGTTTTTCTTATGGCAGCCATATTGGATTTTTCATTTTTCAGATTGCGCTTAAAAAGAGCTTTCAGATTTATCACATGCCAAGGAGAAATTGTTTTTCAAGGGACTAATTTAAGAAAAGTTATCCATTGCTTAACAAAACAAAATAGTAGATCATGGAAAATCAAAAAGTTTTTGTAAAGCCAGAGCCGAATCGGTAAAGCGCTTATACCTCAGTACCGAATATCTATGGTTCGAATCCATCCCGGAGCAACAAATTTTATTTGTAATTTGCTTCGGATTAAGATGGGAGTGAACTATCGATTCCATAGTTGTGGTTCGGACTTCACAATAAACTGTAGGGCCTCGTCTCTCTTAACTCAACAGAAAACCCTAGGATTTTCTGGTAGTTACTTCAGTGACTTGAGAGACGGTTAAGAAAGCGGTTAAGAAAACGTTTAAGGAAGTTGGCTATTCAGACGGTGACTAATTGTTACCTATGTACTTAAAATCTACTGTAAATTGCTTCATTTCTAGAATTTTCTAAAAGTACCAATTTTTAGACGAGCATTAAGACTTTACTTGTCATAAAATTGTCAATAAAGTGTTCAAAATTTGAACAAAGAAATCCTCTTCATCAAGGGCATTCTTGCATGCAGAGTAGTTAATAATTAGGAAAATTTGAGAAACGCTTTTCTAGAAACGATCAAATTCACACATAACTCTCATTAAAATTTAGTGGGCTGTGGTTTAAAACAAATAGTAAGCATTACTGTTGACAGTTGTTCACCAAATAATAGTGGCATTATTGTAAATTGTTCAAGAATACTTATTATTATTGTTCAAGAGTATGATTATTGCAAAATAGCGAATAAATTCTCAAATGAAGAAATATTTGATATGTTAAAATGTTATTTAAAAGTAAATAGAAATTCGCAAAACACATCGGCTTCCTACTTAGAAACATTTCTGCAATCACATAGAAGAGTTTTTGGAAGCATTGGAAGCAATTTTTTAAATTAGGGGGAGTTTTGACAATAAAAGAGACCGGTATGATATTGATAATGTTGACTGCACAAATAATATTCTCGAAGCTGTTAATAGTCCCCGAATATCAGTACGACAAATTGCAGTCGAAATAAATATTCCTAAAACAACTGTACACAAGACATTAAAACAAAGAAAATATCATCCATACAAACCTACGATTTTGTAGAAGACTTGAATTTTGTCGTTCGCATCAGAAATGTGAAGAACAACCTGATTTTCAATCGAGAGTTATATGGATCGATGAAAGTCGTTTTATAAATTGAACAAGCACAATTATCACCTCTGGGCCACAGAAAATTCGCATGTAACTACGCAAAGAAGAATCCAAACTAGGTTTGGATTTAATGTTTGGTGCGGCATGATAGGTATTACCCTTTCCTTAATTATTATATTTAGGTCGCCATTTAATTGGTCCATTCATTTTTCCCAACAATTTAACGGAAGCAGCCTATCGTAAACTTCTAGAAAATCAAGTTTTACCCGAGATGAGACAGCTTTTTACAGAACAAGAATTAAACGAATTGTGGTTCCAACAAGATGGCTGTCCTGCAGATATTACTAATGTTAGATATTCAGGAAAATTATGCTAACCGCATAATTTCATAGAGGACCAGTATTGTGGCCTTACCGCTCGTATGATATAACCCCTCCTAATTTTTATTTGTGAGGTATGGTGAAAAATGAAGTGTATGATTTTGAAAGCCCGGAAGCTATCAATATTTTGCAAGACAGAATGAAATGCCAATACTCTCAGAAGAGTAATCGGCTCAGTTAGACGTAGATGCCAAAAATGTATTCAGCTAAATGGAGGTCATATTGAACAGTTTTATTAAACCTTCTTACTTCTTTACCGTTATTTTATTTTATTTTATTTTATTTTACATACACGAGCCCAACAGAATTTACATTCCAATTACAGGGCCGGACATGCGGTACAGCATAAATGATAATTATATACAAAGCTAAACTAAAATTAATTAAACTAAACTAAGATTAACAAGATACGATTCAAATACAGAACTTAATTTACATTAATATATTTTTCTATATAAAACAAGAATAACTAGGAAAATTTTGATTTAATTTGACTTAGTCTACTATTAAAAATGTCGACATATTTTTCAATAACCTGATAATTGCGGCACAATACAAATAATGGGGAATACTTTAAGATATTTGTGTATGTATTTGGTATATAAAATAAAGATGTAGATCGAGTTGGCCTAGAGAATGCCCTGAAGTTAATTTGAGATAATAACTGTGGGCAGTCGATTGTATTAATCAGAAGCTTATTGAGATAAATAATACTATGCATGTCCCTACGCTGCTCCATAGAGCGGTATTTGAAACGGTTTAATAATAAGTGGTGTTCATATTCTACAGGAGGATATCTATGATCAGTTTTAAAAGTAAGAAATTTTAAAAACTTTCTTTGAATGACTTCAACGCTCTTAATGTGAACATCATAGTATGGATTCCATACCACGTTTGCGTATTCTAGCTTAGGTCGCACTAGTGTGTTATATAACATCTTTGGTGTATCTATATTATAAAAATCGCGGGAATTGCGCATAATGAAACCAAGCATTCTGAGAGATAACACCACAATATTCATGTGCTCTTTAAACGAGAGCGGATAGTCAAACGTGACACCTAGATCTTTAAAACTGTTGCGGCGATCCAAGATAATTCCATGCAAGTTGTAATCTAACTATACGTTATCTATTTTCCTGGTAAATGAGACCATATTATATTTAGTTATATTTAAAGGTAACCTGTATTTATTGCACCAATTATGAAGAGTATTTAAGTCTTTCTGCAGCTTAAGACAGTGATAAACTATTAATTTTATAGTACATTTTTAAATCGTCAGCATACAAAAGAGATGAACAATGCAGATCATTTATGATTGTCTTTTACGAATATAATAAATAGCAATAGATCTATTACCGATCCCTGTGATACGCCTGAGAGTGATATAAATTCATTAGACCTGTAACCATGAATTGTACAAATTGGTATCTGTTATGAAGATAAGACTCAAAGAAGTGAATGAACTGTGGGCTAAAGCCCAATGAATATAGTTTCGTTAATAGAACACCATGGTCTAGTCTGTCAAAGGCTTTAGAAAAATCCGTATAAATGACATCGACTTGACCGTCATCGTCTATAATTTCACATAAGTACTGTGTTATGCAAAGTAAGTTTGTAGTTGTGGAGCGTTGTGAGACAAAACCATGTTAGTTAATACATATGCTTCTATGAACTTGTGGGTAAAATGTGTTATGTAAGACAATTTCAAATAACTTGCCAAAGTTATTAATAATAGTTAGTTATTGCACGATAGTTCTCTATATCCGTCTTGTGGTTTTTTTTTGTGAATAGGGCAAATTTTCGAGACTTTCCATTTATCGGGAAAGATACTTGTTTGCAGTGACAGATTAAATATGTGACTCAATGGTGCAGCTAGGATACTCGCACAATCTTTCTTTCTTCTACTATATTAATTTGCTGTTATTAAAAAATGTTCTCCATATCGATTATGTTCAGTACCTATTTTAACAGAAAATTAAAATTATTTAAACATATCAAACTGGTAACCTTAGTATTACTGTTATTTTTTATAATGGTTGGTATTAGGTATATCCATAAAATCAAAATAACTTTTTGATTTTCCATGGCCTATTATTTTGTTTTGTTAAACAATGGAAAACTTTTCTTAAATTGAAAAACAATTTATCCTCGGTATGTGATACATCATGTAACGAAGTGATTTTGCCGTTACTAGCTTTCTATTGTAATCAGACTTACATGTTGTTTTCCTTCACTTTGGTACACCCTTTATAGGATAACTTGTGTTAATATTTCTTTTAGAACAATTTGAAAACAAAGTTAAATTTATTTTTGCAAGTTCAGTATTTGAAATAACTATTTTTTCTCTAATATAATTGTTTCAAACCGGTTTCTTTTCAGGGTAATCTTAGTTTGTTTAATATGCTAATGATAAATCGTTTATTGTATTTTGACTCAATCAGGTAAGAGGATAGTAGTTTCATTTAATTTAGTTTCATTTTCAAGCATGTTGAAACTATTTATTCATAGTAAAGAAATGCGTTTGTATTTGTTTAATAATTTACCGAATAAGTTATTAATTGATTTATTTTAAATATTAGTACATGGCTGCTTTAAATTATTACTTTTCGGGAACATAGTTTGAAAATTATAAGAAAATTATTGAAATATTTTACAAACATTTGTTTATATAAATTAACGCAGGAAATTTATTTAAATATGATGCGCCGCGATAAGATGAAATAACGTTTGCTATGGACAGCGGTCGACCCGCTTGCGCAACGCATTGAATGCCACCGCGTGAAAGAATCACTTGTCTTCGACTTGCCTGCGCCTTTCTCGACTCGTCTACATCTCCAGTGCACTCCGCATTCCGATAGTGGTAAGAAATACTTCGACCAGTTTACTCTTTTCATTTTGTATTTCTCTCATTTACCATTTGTATCCGAATTGACTGTTATGTTATTTTGTCCGAAGTGCCTGTTGTCCGAATAAACCAGAGACATTTACAAAATTCACGGATTCATTGATACAAGTAGGGTTATCTATTTAACCGCTAGCATCGAAAATCCGTGGTTATCATTTGTTGTAGATGACGTAGAAACAGAGCGCTCATACCTCGTGTGTGGTTAGAGTTCCGTCTTAGTCATAGTTTTACCACCAATACGGTTTTAACACCTCGTGTGTGGATAGGACTTTACTAGGTAAAATGCGGAGTGGCATACGTGAGATTTTAATACCTCGTGTATGGATAGAATCTCACGCCGTGCCCCGGAAGTCAGGTGCTAACCAATTAGTCCGTCAACCGTCCTCACTGGATTTAAATTGTAAAGATATGCTTGAAGTTGATGTGATAACCTATCGCCCTAAATTATAAGTAATTACCGAGCGTTAACGTTCATACATCCACGCGTATCTCTGGTATAGTTAGTTTAAGGGACAGTTTATACTAGAATACGAGTCAGTAAACTAAACTACAGTGCTATAGAATTAGAAGAGCAACAGGAATATTCGGTTGTCATTGTTTGTTGTATCCGACCTAAAGATAGAACTCTAAATCCTGGTGTGTGGATAGAGTTCCGTCTCAGTCATAGTTTCACTACCAGTAAGGTTCTAATACCTCGTGTGTAGATAAGATCTTACTAGGTAAACGTGACACACGTAGTCAATAAACCCTAAATCAGGGATACGAGGAGCTACTCTTAAACTATAGCACGCTCGCCATTATACAGTCAAATATACCGCCTGTCTCTGGACTGACCTCCTACACTTGTGTCTTGTTAGTACTCCGTAACCGGTTATCATTAACTATACTGCTGCATCGACCGCTTACCGTAATACTGCTTCATTAACCGCTTGCTGTAGCTACCAGTAGTAGTAGTTGCCGTACTCTTGCTTTAGTTTGAATCATCACTTGCTTGCTTGTGTAGACGCTTGTAGTTAACAGTTGATAGTAATACTGTAGTGGTAGCTTCCATAACTTAGCTATACTATTTACATTGTATTACAATATAACTGTTGTGTATATATTTGTTTATTTTTTATGTGTGAAGCAGTCTTAAATAAATAGAGTAAGTGAAGTTGAACTTCTGCTTTTTATTTAAAACAAAGATATAAATAATGCATTTGTTGGTACACCGAGAATCTTTTTCGCCAGGTAAGGTGAAGTTGTCCATTGCTACGCAAACGACAACCACACACACAGACAGCTTGCCATTCCGTTTCTTCACCGAGTTACCCTAGCTTCTGTCATACTACTGATAGAATAAAGTGGAGTTTCTACACTTTAAAACAGGAACTGGCGCTCGTGACCGTTACTGTAATAAAAATTTCAAAGTACCACTACTATACTGAAGGGTGCCAAAGTGACAGGTGACACACACATATACACAAACACAAATAAGCAGTGTGGTGGTAGCGATACGTCACATTCATTTGAAAGCTCTTTTTTAAGCGCAATCTGAAAAACGAAAAATCCAATATGGCTGCCATAAGAAAAACAAAAGTTCGTTTCTACACCAAAATATTAGTCTCCAAAAAGTATCATAATAATGGAAAAGTCTAAAACCTGTTTTACCAAGGATTACTTGGCTACAGCCAAAAAGAGAAATCACAAAATTTTGATTTTTTTGAAAAATCCCTAAAGCGGTTTCAGTTCAGCCGTGATTTCTTAACGAATTTGAAATCAGCTTAAAATTTGCTAAAATTTATCCCGTTTAACCGACCTTGTGGCTCTAATGTTTCTGAGATTGCAATGGTGAGCACCGAATTTGGGACACGCGGTATGAATGATCGCAATATTCTGGAGAAGAGGAATTATTTAAATATCACCGTGACCGTATCAGGCAGGCGGGGAAAGATAAAAATCTCTTGCATCTTACAGTGTTGGTGGGAATGGCACGAAATTCCTTATCCATTCTTTCATATTATCACAGAAAAATTCCCATCAGTTGAGATAATATGAAAGGTAGAAAAACGAATATATCGGGTCGTCAAAATACATTGTTTGCGCTGAAACTACATTCCACAACACAACTTTAATTTGTACATTCTTTAAGTAAATTATTAATCAAAAATTGAATGGCGTCTTCTCTGTTAAACCGCCATCTGATAAAAACTTTATTAAGAAACACTGTTTCCTATCTTCAATAATAAACCTCATTTTGAAATACAAATATCATACAATCACAATGCACTGACTATTTAAGAGCAATTTTCAATCAGCGGGATATAACTTTTGACATTCTCTTTTGGGTTGCCCTTATTTCTTAATCATTTTATATGTTGTCGAAGTCTCCCTATATCTGTTATTCCAAGAAACTTTGGTAAAGTTCTGAAAGTTTGCCATTAATACGGCACTTTATAACTTAGTCACGTTTTAATGTTGCTTTTGTAACTTAATATCCTTTCAATAACTGTGAAAATTTTTTAAAAACTGAAGACCATCATTATTTCCCTAAGACGCAAACTGCTTAGTAATTTTCTCTTAAATTAATTTTCAGCTATTCTCGAACGTTATTTATTTTAATATACGTCATAAAATTCTAAACAAGAAATAATATAAGGTTACATTTAAAATATATCTACGATTAACGAGGCTTATAAATATACCACAGTGACTGCATTTTATTAAGTATGCCTATTATTACTATGTTATCATATTTATATGGAAAATTTATTGTCCATTTTATTGTATAGTCATTTACCACTTTTAATCATTTAAATATATCGTCGATCGTAGAACTGGTCAGACAATTTCTATACATGATTTATTTATTTCTAATATACAGATACGAAAAACAATCTATTAGAGAAAGATATTTGGGGAACAAAGTATTTATTATAAAGAGAGATAGGAAAGTAAGTGCGGCATGACAAAAAAATGATAGAGTGGGTACCTACCTGTTTATTTACAAATATATGATGATTTTTATTTGCTTCAAGCAAATAACACAATTTTACAATCAATTATTTTTATCAACAACCAAATAACAATTAACTGCTGAACTCGATTTATAACTTTAAGCGTTATAGAGGTCATCATATTTTCGTGCAAAAAATTTACATCCCATTTTAAACACAGTAATATTACATTTACGTTTTAAATCTCATGTAACTTCAGATTTCTGGTTTAACTATGATTTTTATCACAAATCTTATGTAATAAATTAATAATTGTAAAATTTCGAATCATTGATGAAAGGTTTTGAATATCCTTGGTGTTAATATTAATTTTTTTACGAGTCTAATATTCGACAAAAACAGGCACTGTATAGAGGCCTGTGTGCCTATAAATTATATTATTATTATTATTGTACATGAATCCAATAAATTAAAATTGCAATTGAATAACAGTATGTTTTTGTATATTGTTTTCTTGTAGCAGGTGACATAAAATAAGCTGAACAGTTTGACTTGTAACTTTTAAACGAAATATGACAATTGAACGAGCTAAAGTGCAAATCAAAGCTTTATTCTTGGTTTTTTCTTACATCATATGTGAAAAGTCATATCGGCCAAATTATCACCCACTTCTGGCTCGCAAACATATGCTCTTTGGCGTACAGTGGTCCCACTTCATATAAGGCTCTGTAAAAAATGTTTTTCTTGAGTGAAAATTAATTTTTAAATGAATTATATAGGTTAATATATACGATGGCTCTGAAGGGCCACAACAAATAGAAACAAAACTAGAAATTTCTACTTCAAAACTAGAAATTTCTACTTTTAAAGTAGAAATTTCTACTTTATAACTAGAGATTTCTACTTTTAATACTAGAAATTTCTACTTTTAAAGTAGAAATTTCTACTTTAAAACTAGAATTTTCTACTTTTAAAGTAGAAATGTCTACTTTAAAACTAGCAATTTTTACTTTTGAAACTAGAAGTTTCTAGTTTTAAAGTAGAGATTTATAGTTTTAAACTTTTTACCTTAAGAGGCGCGGCACCCAAAACGAGTTTATTGCTTTGCCTTAATCTGAGCTTCTAGGTAAAAAACGTCTTGCATAAAACTTTTAAGAACACGGAAGTTTTGTCTGAAATATTTTTTTTTGCAAGTCGAATAGACACTTATGCCATCGTAGCCATCGTAGGCTAAAGTTCTCTTTACCCAAATATTTTGTTATTTAAAGATCTCACTATTATTGTTGATGGCCTCAAAGTTGACCTTTTCGGTTAAAGGCGAAGAAACCTGAGTGCATAACTCAAAGATATGATGAAATAAAGTTATAGATTCTTAACTTTCATCAACGTATTATACATCAGTGGAAAAGGTTTTTCTTCTACTTCTTAGAATTTCTTTGTTTGTTTTCTGATATGTTACTTTTTTTATACAGTTTTTTTTCATACCCATATTTAAAATTTAAAAACTAAACTTTTAACTATTTGCCGGGTCTGCCAGGGTCAGGTGAAATACTACTTGTGAGAGCCAGCCTATCTACATACACAATACAATAAGACCCATTCTACATTTCGATGCAATGAGGGCTAACGTTTTCGGGCTCACCAGTTGGTAACACTGGTCAAGTAAGTTCATGTCAAAAGTTATTGTTGGGCACAGGAAAAGTTTATAGTATTTTATTATAATTATTTCGTACACCAGCAAATAAAAAACCTTATTAATTGTGCCTCAGTGTTGTGCAGTTCCATTTTGTTCGGAAAGAAAAGGCGGATATATGCTACCGAGAAACAAAACTCGCCTAAAACAGTGGTTGATAGAGATAACTTTACTCCTTCGAAACATTCGTGTGTTGTTAAGAAAGATTTTAATCCTGACTATTATGAGTTACCAAAGGAGTCTATTACAAATAATCGTGAGTAATAATCATGTACATTAGTTGTTTTCATCATACTCATTCTTGATATAACCTAACTTTAATGACATAAGACACTTCTGATAAGTACAATAATTTCCCAACTGAGCAAGTAAATTACTACTTTCCCCTTGTGCCAACATTGTGTTAAATGTTTTTCAGCTAATTTTTATAAAAATTACTAAAAACTAGCATTAAAAAGCCATAGTAAACATTAACGTTCAGTGACATTGACCTTTCTGTACACTAGCGCCTCTCATGGTGAATTCAAGCGTGTTAACCCTCATTATATATACCGGGTGCCTACGATATTATTACTAGCCAGCCTATAACTTCCTTGTAAAAAAAAATATCGATTTCAAATTTTGGGATGTTGTATGGTTAAATATGGTGCACAGTTTGATTGCTTCAAAATTTTTTATTTCCGAAAGTACTACGAAAAGTGATATTCAAGCTCAAATTACTTCGATATTTTTAATGGAACTGTATTGAACCTTAAATTTACATTTTACTAACCTTTCTGGATATTTTTTGTTTCTGGTGTCCCCTGTCTAAACCTAATAATTTATGAGATATCGGCGACTGAATGTTCATCTGCACTAATATATCACAAATCTGCTCAAAGCAGAAAAATAAAATAAGTATCAAAAGTGAAACACTAAAAGTAATAGGTAAGTGTAATTTATTTTAACCAAAACTTAAATGTTCAAAATGTACACCGTTGACTTCTCGACAAGAAGTAATCCTTTCTTTAAATTTCCGAAGAACATTTTCAATCTGAATTGGAGTAATAGAGTTTATCACTTGCGTAATTCTAGGACCAGGAGCATTGTCAGAGACATTGAATTACAAATACTTCCATTAAAACCGTCATTCGTAATGATACGGTGGTGCAAGTCTCTTAAAAAATACACCATCGAGTGCCACGTGTAATGTATGCTAAATCGAGAAAAATGAACGATCTTGCACGTATAAAGCCAAAACCAGAAACATTCAGATTTGGGTTATCAACTTTACACGCTTGGATCAAGTTTATAGAGTTACTTCTTCGTGCATTTTATAATCTATAATTTCAAAAGTGGTCTACGATAACCATAGAAAATAAGAGAGAAAAAGAAACTACGAAAAAACGTGTCAGGAACGTTTCCGTAAAGATTTTGGTTTAATAATAGACAAACCTCGTCAAGTTAGCGGAAATAGCAATGACGGAAATACTGTAAGAAGGTTTTTTCCAACTTTACTTGTATGTCTGAAAAAACAGGAGTTGGTGAAGATGTGATGAAAAGATTCCATATCATACTTCAAACTATGTATTATGGTAAGAAAATTAGTGGAACAAAATTTGGTTATTACACACACTACAGCTGAACTTTATGTAAGGAAATATAATTGGTACTACATGCTCTCTTCAAGTTCTGATTCACGGAGGGAACATAATTAGATACAATGCAATTTTGCCTCTTGGACAGCTATCTAAAAATGCCGAAAAATTTAGAAACAAAGATTATAAAAACATTATACTACATTATTCTAGAAAATTTTACAGGTCATTGCCCAATATAGATGTTTTCCATACTTTGCTGTGCACATCCGATCCATTTATAATGAGCATTAGAAACCAACCTTCACAACAACACAGAACTCGATGAGAAAGTTTTAACTTTACTGGATGATTAAAATTATTATTCTTCATTTTCTACAATGACACAGTTTACATTTTTTATAATTTCATTCCACAATTAATGTTAAAGGTTTCCATTAATTTGTATGAAAATTGGTAATGAGTGTCTCAAAAACCCCTAAGTACTGAGTTTAGCAAAATTTATTCAATTTTGGATTTTGAGTCCGCCATATTGGATCCGCCATTTTGAGTTTTGGAATTCTGTTTTCATTTTCAGATTCACTGATACAGAAAACCCTTAAGTACCAAGTTTCATAAATAGTGGCACAAAAGCAAAATTTGTGGCTCAAAGGGTAAATGTTCATTATTTTTTAATAAACAAATAAATAACATTTTAATGGCTTTTCATTGCTCACATTAAACTTTAACTCTTCCTTGCTCCACATACCAAATTTTATAAGAAATTCCCTTTCATTACCACATAGTGTTTTCCAAGATATCACTTACAATGTGTTTCAGGTGATATTGTAGTTAAATCGTGCCTGATGTTCTCTTTTAGGGCTTCTATAGTTTGAGCGTTATTGGCATGCACTTTATTTCTGAAATATCTCCAAAGACAATTTCTGGGGTGGTCAAATTCGGCGAACGTGGTGGCCATCTAACATCACCGATATGATGCGATTAGGAGGTCCATTGTGGCTCGAGCTGTGTGGTGAACTGTTGCGCCATTCTGTTGGAACTACACATTGTGGTCCTCCGGTAGCTGTGACGCTTGCAGCACCAAAAAAAAGAGAGATTTATGAACTTTGGGGATACCTCAAGGATAAAGTGTATGCCAATAACCCTCAAACTATAGAAACCCTAAAAGAGAACATCAGACACAAGATAACAACAATATCTTCTAAAACTCTGAGATATGTCTTGGGAAACGGCATGAGAGGAGCATATGTTTGCGAGCAAAAATGAGAGGTCGTATGGCAGATACCATTTTTCACATATAATGAAAAAAATATCCGAGAATTAAGCTCTCATTTTCTGTTTAGATCGTTCATTCATCATCATTCGTTTAAAAGTTACAGGTAAAACAAACTGTTTAGCTTATTTTGCGCCACCCGGTATATAATGAGAGAGACACTCTATATAAGGAACTACATATTGTTCGAACTAAATAATTAACACAATTAATGAAAAGCAATTTCCCAATAATCAATACTCCCAAACCAAACCATTAGTGATCTAGCGATCATAGTACATGCATGAACATTGACAGTATTTAACGCAATCATGAATCCGATCGTATATAGCGGTGGATAGCTGAAACATAAGGCAGTTATCCCACAATGATCTGTTAAGCCTTGTAACACTACGACGAATAGGAATAGAGATTGGGTTACATACTGTAAGGGCGGAATAAACAGGCTGCTGGTCCCCGTTTCCGTAGAACGGTAATGATGATATGCACTAATATACATCTCATGTTTCGAGTTCTACTAATTAATTGAATAATTTACAGCCCACGTATTGCGCAATTATTGTAGGAGTGCTAGTCCTGCAAACTCTGCATTAATAAGTAATATAAAATTACCTGTCTCTCAGCATCACCTAATTTATTAAATTATAAGTATGTTTGGTCCCAAGAAACTTCCAGTTATTTTACATCCAAATGCTTTATAAACTTCTAATATACATCTTAGTGTTTATCCATATTGTGTGACATACTTACCACCAAAATGCTTATTTTGCGTGTGTCGTGTCACTAGGCACCCTTCAGTACAGTAATGGTACTTTAAACTTTAATTACGGTAACGGTCTCGAGCGCCAGTTCCTGTTTTAAAGTGTAGGAACACCACTTTATTCTATCAACCGTGTGATCGAAGCTAGGGTAACTCAGTGAAGAAACGGAATGCCAAGCGGTCTGTGTGTGTGGTTGTCGTTTGCGTAGCAATTGACAACTTCACCTTACCTGCCGAAAATGTTTCTCGGTGTACAAGCAGATCTATATCTTTGCTATAAATAAAAGGCAGAAGTTCAACTTCACTTACTCTATTTATGTAAAATGTAAGTATAATGTACCGTTCTATGAGTTAGACTGCCTGAAACTTTACTCAAAACTTGAAACGCGCTTTTCTCGAAATTACTTTTTTCAACACGGTTGACATGATATCTCAAGTTCTAATAAACCGATTTACTTAAAATTTGGTATGGACTTTCTTTATATATCCCTCTATAGCCTCTACCAGAATTAAATCAAAATTTGATTTTTACTATTTTTAAAATTTTCCGAAAAGTCAAAAAAAAAACAGGTAAAAAATCGACCCCTTTTTCCAAACAGTCGCCATTTTGCGAGAAAATTTTTGTTCACTTTGAAGTAGGGACAACGACATCTTTACTAATTAAGATTTTTTTTTGTTTCAGATGACTAGAAGGGTTGGAATCGTGTCAACCAGGACATGCCCCTTTTTTTACCCCTCCACTTCATCAGCCTATGAATTTTAATTTTTTTTTGATAATTTTTTTGTGTATTCTTAAAACATGAATAAATAAATGATAAAAAAATGGATAATAAAAATATTTATTAGTTTTTTGTTATCGATCTTGAAAAAACGTCCTAAATTCGTCTCTCTAGACTAGATAGAATACCCCCTTAAGACTGCTTCACACATTAATAAAAAATAAATAAATATATACACAACAGTTATGTTGCAACGTAAATATTAACCTATATTACAAGTAAGCAACCAAAGAAAATCAAGCAAGAAGATATGTAATGCAAAAGCGGTGATCGGTTATATCAAGCACAGTTAAGTTACGGAAACTAATACTACGGTATTACAATCAAAAGTTTACTATTAGCATCTACAAAAGCAAGCAAGCGGTGATTCGAATTAAAGCACAGTTACGGCAGCTACTACTACTGATATTTACAGCAAGCGGTTAATGACTCTAGTCACTAATGCTTAAGACGGAATTATGGCAGGCGATTGGTGCAGTAGTAAGCGGTAGTAGAGTGCAAACAAAACACAAGTGCAGGTCAGTCTAGGGACAGACGCAGACGGAATAGATGACTGTCTAATCTCGAGCGTGCTATATATTTAGTTTAGCTATTGATGTCCTTTGTTAGGACTTCCTGACTACGTATTACGAACGGAACGATTTGTATATTGCAGCCTGGGGCACCTAGTGAGATTCTTTTCAGAGATCGAGGTATAAAAATCTCACTGATGTCACTCTGCGTGCACCCAATGAAATCCTTTTCAGAGATCGAGGTATAAAGATTTCACCGGCGCTTTAATGCAACTATGACTGAGATTGAACCCTTTTCAGAGATCGAGGTATACGTCAATACGAAATAAATATGACCACCGAATCCCGATGCTTGTTTAATTATATAGCACGGCAGTTCAGTTTTACTAACTTTGGTCTGAATTGCAAAACTGTACCTTAAACTTACTAAACCAGAGATATGCGTGAATGACTGGAGATATTCGAGGTTAACTTGCTGTACAAATTAGTTATAATGATCACGAGTATCGGACGGTACGGTTTTTGCATTACCTCCCTGGGCCCTTAGTGAGATTTTTTTTTTTCAGAAATCGAGGCATAGGAACCTCACTGGTGTCACTGCGTATGCACCTGATGAAATCCTTTTCAGAGATCGAGGTATAAAGATTTCACTGGCACTTTAATGCAAATACGACTGAGATTGGACTCTTTTCATACATCAAGGCATAAAAGTCCTATTTTTACGTCAATATACAATAAAATGACAACCGACAAATTTTGATGCTTATCATTGAATACATAACTCAACTATATCGATGAATCACGGAATTTCCCGTATATCTCTGACTTAAGCGGAAAGCAGGTACTTCGGACAACACAACATGGCAGTAAATTGGGGCACAAACGGTAAAATGGCGGAAATACAAATAAAAACACTAAAACGGTAAAAATTATTCTTACCACTACCTAGTTGCGTAGTGCACTGGAGATCAGGAGCTGATTGCTTCTTACTAGAGCATTCACCGGAGCAGAAGTGATTCTTCCAAGCTGTGTCCATCGTTTTGTTCCCATCGGACTGCGCGGAAAGTGACGTGATTCTCTGTGCGAGAATCAAAAGTGCCGTTGCTGTAGAGGGGCAAAATTCTTAAAGCTAGCTTAGCGAAAAAACGTTAAAACTAATTCCCTGCGGCATTTAATATAAACAAATGATTATCAAATATACTAAGGCTGGGAATCACTTCCTTATAATTTTCAAACTACATTTCCGAAAAGAAATACTTTAAAACGCCCAAGTACTAATAGTTAAAAATAAATCAATTAATAACTTATTAGGTAAATTATTAAACAAATAGAAACATATTTCTTTATCACGAATGCATGATTTCAACTTGCCTTGAAATCAAACTAAATTATATTCACCTACTTTTCTCTTACTTGATTGAGTACAAACACAATAAATGCTTTATCATTAGAATCATAAACTACCTAAGATTATTCTGGAAAGAAACCGGTTTGAAACAATTATATTTGAGAAATAATTGTTATTCCCAATTTGCAAACTAAATTTAACTTTGTTTCAAAACGTTTTTAAAAGAAATATTACCACAAGTTATGGTGTACAGGGTGTACCAAAGTGAACGAAAGACCCATTTCAGTCTGGTTGCAATAAAAAATTATTACCGAAAAAAAACACTTCGTTACAATTGAACACAACGAATATTTTTAGGAAAACTTTGAATTTACGTTTTTCAAATCATGTATTACTAAACATTTGCAAATTTTGGGTAATATTAACAAAAAGACATGCACAATGCACGTGCACACATGCATATAAACTTTTTTCCATTTTTGAGATCAAGGCATGTCAAAAGAATTTTACTGTACATTATTTCCCCAATTTTCAAAGAAATTTAATTGATTTTAAAAATATAATATACTTTAAATATATTGCTTTTCAAATAAATCGCATCACCTAGAATTTATGAAAATATTAAATTTAGTTATTTAACCGTCTTAACCTGCCTGCATGGACTACGACTCATAGTCAACATAAAAACCCGTCTTAAGTATGGAACTGCAATTTTCATTGTGAGTTTTTTGAAAAACGGTATAATATGTTATATTTTCCTGCATATTCTTTGGGTATGAAGTCAATGTCTTAAAAATTATTCAAAAAATTTATTAAATAAATCTCCACCAAAGGGATGCCAGTTTTTTTGAAAAATTTACAAAATTTGTAAATGTGAATGAAATATTAATCATACTATTTATTATGGGATTTTGAAAATAAAATGAAAAAGAAAGTTACACAAGAAGTATACATAATAACTTTTTTTTTATTAAACTGTAATTGTAGTAGTATTAAAAATAATTAGGGGAAGCTAGCGTCTGGTAAGTAAGCCGTAGACGATCTCTTTTTACGAACCCCCTATTGTCCCCTCTACTCCATCTGTTCCGTGGTCAAACCTCCTTGGCCTTCTAATAAAAGTCAAAATGTGTTTCCACCTCTTCCTTCACAAGCGTCCCAGATTTCATGCCTGAGCTACCCGAACGCCTCACACTGCGCCAAGTAATGATAGGACGTTTCCTCGTCTCTCCCGCATCTCGAGTAGGTAGGATCAATCTATTCAGAGTCTTCCAACGCTGTCCAAGTAGTTAGGACGACCGCTATTTATTTGGCCCAGTTAAAAAGTCCCGAGGTTGTCTGCAGCCACTGTCTATTCTCCAATGCATTGAGGGAGCATTGGGCAGGTTGCGACGGCCGTCGTAACCTGCCTAATTGTTTGCTCCAAGTCTAGCCAATTTGTCGGCCTGGGATCTCACTATGATCCAAGACCGCACAATTTTTATCTTTTTGTGATTAGCATGGTCTTCCAAAGCAGCGCCACATTCCCCACACTCCTGAACAAGAGCCGGTATTGTTCTAGGAGAGCCGATCGCCCCCAGAGCCGTTTGGCCGTCAGAGCAAATATATCCACTTCGCTTCATATTACTAATAACTCCTTCCTTGCTTTTAACTCCTTCATTGCTTGTCACTCCACATGGAAGACTATGCTATATACCTCCAGTGCAAAGCTCTCTAGAAATTCCCTACCCTCCAGGTATATTCCCGTTCCCTTAGACTGTCCAGCAGCCACACAAGAATCATCTATGTAGCACACTATAGAATCCAGGGGGAAGTTTATTTTCCTTTCCTTCCACTCTTCTCTACTTAGAAGAGTGAGGGTGTACCGCCTCTTCGAATTTAGCTAATCCTTCGTTTTCGTCGCCTGAAATGAGGAAATAGGAATTTCCATGTCCGCCAATCCAGCGATTGCCGCATGCATGATCTTCAGCTCTGCCGCTATACCGCCAACTGAGTGCCGCATTTTTAGGTGAGCCACCGTAGCTTCCCTCTTTATCCATGAGAAAAGCACAGACAGACCAGCATGAACTCTAGGGCAGTTGTAGATATTATCCTCATCGCACCTGTGATCCTAGACAGGCTAGTTTTTTTACTGTTGCCAGTCTTCGAGATGTGGTAAACCGACCTATAGACGGCCACCAGACCACCGACCCGTCTTGGAGCCTGGGCCTGACTACAGGGGTGTAGAGCCAATGCAAGCTGTGGGTTGAGGTCCCAGTTTCTGCCTAGTTTAATTAATTAAACAGTGATAAATGTGTATTAATCCAGTCGGTACGGACAAAAAAAAAGCCTTTGTCTTACAAAAAGTGGGGTAGACATCATTTTGTTTAGATCTGGACCCTGATGAAACATTCAAGTTTTCAACTTTGGAGGAAACGAAAGTTGCAAAAAATTGTTTTATTTTCAATATAACTCCGCAACGGTTGATCTAGCGTCAAAAATGCCACTGACAAAGTTAAATAAGACAAAATTCCATTTCCAACGGCAGAAAGGCAAATACAATAATGAAAAATGCGAATTTCATTTAAGCAAATCAGGACTGAGTGTCCGATATGGTGCTGTAAAAAGGAAAAATTAGTTTAAAAAGCCCGCTCATAATTGCATATGTCTGATTCATCATATGATATGAGGTGAGGGGCGGGGACGATAATTGGAACGATGGAAAAGTAAATACGTGTGGGTGATCTGGACATAAAAGAAATTGTGGGAAAATATCAAAGGCAGGTTTATTGTTATGGGGGTTATCGGGAAGGGGAAAATTTTACTCCGGTCCATAAAATTTTCCTAGGCCAAATCGACCCCATACCTACTACCCATTCTCTTCGACCAATACAAAAGAAAAAAGGAAGATGAGAGACGGTCTATATCTGCTCTAGGAAACATCTCCTCCAAAAAAACATGGTAATGGTGATGGTAATGGTGGGGGAGGCTGACGCCAGGCAAGTAGGCCACATACGGGCCTTTTTTACCAACCCCCAGCTGTCCCCACAGCCATGTGCTTCTCTTGCTCCCTCATCGAATCTTTCCGACCTTCTGATGAAGGTCAGGATGTCACTCATTGCGAGGGAGCTCATCTCCTCCCTTAGAAGCGCCTCAGAACCGAAGATACTTTGTCTCAGGTGCCCAAATTCTTCACATTGTCCCAGGAAGTGGTAAGATGTCTCTTCATCACTCCTGCATCTTGGATATGTAGGGTCTTCCTCAATACCTATCAATGATAAATGCCTCCTAAGTATGCAGTGGCCTGTCAGAACACCAATTAAGAGATTCAGAGTTTTCCGACTTCGTCCCAGCAACCAGGCCGATCTCGATTTGTTCGGCCCCGTCACAAAATCTCGGGTCTGACTGCAGGCCCTGTTGGTCCACCAGTGCGTCCTCAGTGTCTCGTGGGCCCACTCATTGAGAGCTGTTGTGGCCTGCCTTCTTGAAATACCTAACATAGGCTCAGGCCCGTGACAGGGTTCTTCGGCTCCGAGTCTAGCCAATTCATCGGCCTTCTCGTTGCCTGGAACTCCCATATGTCCCGGGACCCTCCTGGATAAGAGCTGATCTCGTCCTGGGGGGAGCACACTGCCTTTAGAGCAGCCTGGCTGTCGGAGCAGATGTATATTATCTGTTCTGCCCCATTCCTAACCTCAGCCCTATCTGCCACCGCTAGGATGGCGTAAACATCTGCCTGGAAGACCGTGGTGTACGAGCCTAGAGCAAAACTCTCCTGTACTTCTTTGCCTTCCAGATATATTCCCGCCCCGAAAGACGGTCTAGTGGCCACCCGAGATCCATCTGTGTAACAAACCAGAGAGTCTGAGCGGAAGTCAATTCTTCCTTCACTCCACTCCTCCCTACTGGGAAGAGTGAGAGTGTAATTCCTTTCCAACCTTAGCTGATCTTTCGCTTCTCTCACCTTCAGGACAGAGAAAGAAACATAGAATTAAGCTTGAAATATCCATACACTAATATTATTCTGTACTAATTTTTTCCATCGCGGCGCGGTAAGTAATTCTGTAATTTGATATAAGCTTCGCTATATAATCTTATTATGGTGTGGAAAAACGTTAAATAATAAAGCGCAACTTGTTCTTAACAAAATTTATCAACAAAAATGGAGGTTGACGATTTTTTTTGCATATGTTCATCTTTCCGCCGCTGTAACTCATTAGATATTAGACACAAAAAAAAAAAATTAAAGAATTTTATCTCCTTTAACTTTGTTATAGACATTTTTGTCGGATCAACCGTTGCGGAGCTATTTAAAAAAAAATAATTTTTCGCACCTCTTATTCAAGATGGTGCCTTGCGCCTCCTCCTCCTAATGTCGAAAACTTGGATTTTTCATCACGGTCCCTTTTGTTACATATGAGTTAAATTGAATTTAGATGTGTTTAGAAAATTGGATAGTTAATGATTTTATTGAACTGTCTAAATTTAACGCAAAATGTCATTAAATTTTAACCTGAAATTTTTGCGGTCCCAATATTGATCCTTGAGGAACTTCTTAGTTAAAATAAGTGATTGTGAAAAAAACGTTTTAAAAAAGCATTTGAAAGAAGATACACTTAATCAATAAATCCATAATACATTAATTTGAAAATTACTAATTCATCATTTATAGTGTTGAATGTCTTTGAAAAATCAAGTAAGATAAAAACTCCAATCTTTCTGTTATTAAATATGATTTGAACGAAACAACTACTCAGCGGGCAAATACCCCGACCTGCATTAGATTATACCTTCAAATCATGATAGGTCGGTAGCCAATATCATTTGTCAATTCCTAACCAGACATAGACCGGTTGCGAACTTATTAGTTCTCTTCAGTAAGCCATAGGTTATGGAACAGACAAGTGATAGTGGCCAACCTGCTAGTCATATACTGACTAAGGTAAATTGAGTAGTGGTGAGAGGTATGTGAAACTTCTCATATGGTCCAAATGCTACTCTCCGACCGACATCACAGATGTATCTGTGGCGGATAGCGACTTGCGAAGCAAGTACCGAGAGCGGCGACCTCTAGCCCAGGTGGACTAAACTACTGTTATTAAATATGATTTGAACGAAACAACTACTCAACGGGCAAATACCCCGATTTGAAGGTATAATCCAATGCAGGTCGTCAAAGTGACTTTTTTTGAAACGTCAAAAAATGTGACTTTTTGAAACGTCAACAATTACTTTTATCATAAACACCACCACACGTTAAGTTTTACTACGGTGAGGAAGTTCTGATCCCCAAGTAATTGACAGCGATTTTTAAATATTGCATTCTCCTAAACTAAAAGCAAAGTGAGATATTACCTCACTTTCCCCATCGACGAACCGCCACTGAATGTAACCACTCTCAAAATAGCACAAACACATCTAGAATTTGTCTAATTTTCATCAGTATTCAGTCTTAAGACATATTACTAATAATAATATTGGTGATAGATGTGCGAACTTCGACACGTTACATCAAACAGTAATTTTCTCATTATGAGGTGAAATACAAATAGCTGCAAGCGTACATTTATAATCGGTGACTATATACACAATAGGTAGCTGTACGAAATTCGTGGGTAAACCACCATCTGTTCGAAATCAATTATTCAACCCATTCATGCAAAATCATATCACGCACAACCTGAATAATTAGTTAAAAATGCTAATAACACTCGATGCTAATGGAAGAATGAAATATGCAGTTGTTATTTAGCTGCTGGAAAACGTGCATTTCATTGTTTTTGCTACGGTTTTTGACACATTTCAAGAGAAATATAATGAAATTTATTGATCATTAAAGTAGTCCAAAAATTCCCGCGAAAATTGTGACTAATGAATAGAACACCTGAAATTTAATGCATCTGATAATACAATATATTCGAGAAAAAAAATCATTTTTAAAAACTGAAATTTAAAACGAATAAAACATTTACATAAAATTCTTTAATTGTAACTGAGATCGAAATGACAATCTTAGGATATGTACAGAGTCATCACGAGAGAATACATACACCCCCATCCATTTTACATTTTAATTTAGAAAAAAAAACTGTTATTACGGAAATTTAACAAAATGTCCCTGCGAATTCAACGTATTTATCAGAAAGCCAATCAATCATCGCGTTTTAGAAGTACAAACCGAATATATTTTTTAATGGAATGTCCTGTACATTTTTGGATTTTCGAAATCTCCGCTCTCTTCTGATTCTGGCAATCGCCAGCGTAAGCATATTTCCTTCATTCATTTATATGATACAGTCCTCGTCAAAATTAATCCATAATTTAAAATTAATCATAAGTTTGATGTTCAATATGTTTTGAACCATTTTCCCGATATTGATATTATTTCTTTTGTATTGTGGAGTCATTCGTAATATTGTTTTGTTTGTATACCAGATGTTATATTGACATTGTACTTTTTTCTAGCAATTTAAAACATGCTGTGGAGTACACTAGCGACCTCAGAAACTTTCAAACAACATGAAACTTTAGTCTTACCTTTTGTTAACATTTTCTTTTTTGAATCATCTTCTTGTCATTCTTATCAGAGGAGATACACGTTCTTATATCCCTATATGTCTTTATCGACCCTGACCTGCTCTTCCATATTCCTCCCTGTTTTATTATGACGCTGCAACATTCTAGAAATGCTTGACTGAGCCACATAAAACCGCTGAGCTAACTGAGTTTGATTATAACATTCTTCGTAAAGGGCAACAACTATAGCTCAATCAGGTTTCGAAAGCTTACAATTTTCTTTTGAAATTGGCATAATTTGAAAAGAAAAACTCAAAATAAAATGCAGAAAGCAAACCTAATACAATCTATTTGCACATTTGTCTAATGGTCACAAATTGTGACATTAAATTTGAATGTTTTTTTTTTAACAAAGCCTACTAGAACCGCGATTATTTTCGTACGTGTGCATAAAAAGAGAAGTCAATAAAACCATAGAGGGATATAAAAATGTGTATCTCCTTTAATAAGAGTAAAAGAAGGTAATTAAAAAAAAATTAACAAAGAATAAGACTAAAGTGTCATTTTTGTTGGAACTTTCTGAGGTCACTAGTGCACTCCACAGGGTCTTTTAAATTTCCTGGAAAAAGAATAGTATCAGTATAACATTCGGTATATCAGCAAAATAGTATTATAATGACTCCACAATGCAAAAAACCGCTGCCAATTATTTGGGGATCAGAATTTCCTCACTGTAGTAAAACTCGACGTGTGGTGGAGTTTATAATAAAAGTTTGTAAGAGTTTGTAATAAAAGCAATTTTTGTAGTTTTGAAAAAAGTCACATTGGTGGAATGTCACTAATATATATTTTTTAAAAAGTAATTTTTGCGTTTCAAAAAAGTCACATTGGTGGAATGTCACTATTTCTTTTTTGACATTTCAAATTGACGTTTCAAAAAAGTTACATTGGTGGAATGTCACTAATAATTTAAAATTTGAGATGTCAAAAAAAATTGACATTTCAAATTGACGTTTCAAAAATGTCACTAATATTTTTTTTGACATTTCAAATTTTAAGAACCGATTTTGCTTATGAACAAACTCAATCTCTTCCTTGACCTATAGAATCTGTGTACCAAATTTGAAAGCTTTATCTCAAAAACTGTAGTGCTATCGCGAACCACACAGACAGACAGACACAGACAGAACATTTTTTTTTGCCTGAAATTTTGCGTATCATCATAATTCCTCGAGATTCGTCCAGAAATGCAATAAAAATTTTCAAAATTTTTTTCACGAATATATACCTTCCTCACTTTGAGGGGTGAGGAAGTAAAAAGAACATCCAAATCGAGAAAATGGTTCAGAAAATAGTGAACATGAAACTTAAAGTAAATTCAAATTATGCGTTAATTTTGCCGAGGAGTGTATTATGCATTAAATTTTTTT
Organism: Rhamnusium bicolor; assembly: GCA_029963845.1. Taxonomy (NCBI): domain Eukaryota; kingdom Metazoa; phylum Arthropoda; class Insecta; order Coleoptera; family Cerambycidae; genus Rhamnusium; species Rhamnusium bicolor. The sequence goes on from JANEYF010002295.1 coordinate 323,863, forward strand.
CAAGGATGTCTTGGAATAAAACAAGGGAATTGAACGCATGCCACTATAGGTTAATGTAAAAATATTTTTATATACCGCAGAATGTTTTACTGTGATGAAATTTTGAAAATACATTATACTAACCAACCGTGGTATGAAATGCTAGAAACATATCTAAAATATGAAAAAAAACCTGTCGTAGTAAGCGCAGAATGAGAAACATTAAAATTGTTCTAATCAAAATAATGTTTGTATAATTCAAATAATGCCTTCCTACTATTCAACTCGTCGAGAATATGTTGAACAGTATCATGGCAAAGCACCTGCCTCCGTTTAAACATTTCGACAAAAAGTCTTGAAATTACGGATACACAAAATATGAAGCGTATTCCATGAAATATGGAAGACAGAGACCTAGATATTGTGTTATTTTTCCGAGAAAACTCTAACAAGTTATGCAAAATCATAAGACAGTTAGGCTTTTCCTTTGGTGTAATCCAAAAGATTTTGAAATGACACAAATTTTTCCCTTACAATATCAGATCTGTGGAGGTGCTTAGAGCAGCTTAAATAATTGAAAATCGGCTGAATTGCTCTACATATAAATATAACTAAAGACCGTGAGTAAATAATAGATTCTAGGTTTGTCCATACATCATATCGTACATAAGTATACAACATGTTCAATAGTAAATAAGAAATTCCATTTAAATTTTTGCTCGTTATTATATTAATACCATAATTTCAGCAATATGTAGATATCTGAAGTGTGGTATGTGGCAGTTGATTTCAAATGCAAGTGTTTCATGAAATTGTCTAGCAGCTACAATTTATGTCATTATGGTGAAACACAGTACATGAGCAACTTATGCGTTCAACTAAATATCACATTTAAATAATCATTGCAGGGTTTACGTTCAACTCTTATTTACAAGAAAAAAAATAAAAACATTACTAAATAAAACACATAATGCACTGCACACATTGTTATGCGAAGCATAAAAAATGCATGCATGCTGAATTAATTTTCTTGTAGTAATTTACCCCAAGCTCCAAATAAAATGAAATAATTAAATTTCGGTCATTAGCTTAATGTTGTACAGTGTTACGTTGTAAAAAGTAATTGATGTTATATAAAAAGTGATTCTGGTTCGCATTTACTTGTCGTTTAATTTAAAGATAAATCCAGAGAGTATTATCTTCACAGCAGTTCATTTAACAGTCTTGCATATTAGCAGTGCAAATAGTCTGCACACCATCTCTGTTTTATCTAGACAGAACAAAGAAGTAATAATAGAGAAATGAGATGAAAATTAATTCGGAATGTAGTGCTTTAATTATTAGATATCACATTTTTGCTCAAATATTACAGAGACTGTCATAAAATAGCTACTTTAGTTGTCATATCTAAATTAGAGTACACCAAGAAGTGACAATGTATTATTTTAGAAAAAACCGAATTGGAATTAAGAATTATGATTACTAGTTAGTCCACAAATTAATTAATTCATGAGAAACATATAATTTTCAGTGTATATATTTGTAAAATTTTTGACTATTTTAACAGTATGTGATGGAATGTATCCTGGGATTATCGGTCAATTATATTACAGTATTTAATATGATTTGAAGGAAACAACTACTCAGCGGGCAAATACCCCGACCTGCATTGGATTATACCTTCAAACCATGATAGATCGATAGCCAATATCATTTGTCAATTCCTAACCAGACATAGACCGGTTTCGAACTTATTTGTTCTCCTCAGTATGCCATAGATTATGGAACAGACAAATGATAGTGGCCAATCTGCTAGTCATATACTAACTAAGGTAAATTATATAGTGGTGAGAGGTATGAAACTTCTCGTATGGTCTAAATGCTACTATCCGACCGACATCATAGATGTCTCTGTTTCGGATAGCGACTTGTGCAGCAAGTACCGAGGGCTAGAGGTCGCGCTCTCGGTACTTGCTGCACAAGTCGCTATCCGAAACAGAGACATTTATGATGTCGGTCGAATAGTAGCATTTAGACCATACAAGAAGTTTTATACCTCTCACCACTATTACAGTATTTATTTTATATTGCATTTTTTTCACCTTAAACAATTAAATACTTTATTCTTAGTTGTCTACACATGTTTATAAATAATTTTTTTTCAAAGTTCTCCAAAAAGTAATTCTATTCAGATCGTAGCTTCTTGGAGACCATATTTCCTCGTTTAGATATCCAAATAGAATTACGCTAATTTAGGAAGGTCACTACTTCGCTGGTACTAATTATTGGTAGAAACAGTTACCTTCTTGAATCAGTGCACATTTGGATATGTGAACCATTCATGGATATCATTCCTCGTCCTCGACAAAGGTTCGGATTATAACCAGTAGATTTTTTTTTCATAGTAAACTTATTTTAAATTCTTAGTATTAGTTTTATCTTTGGAAACATGTGGGGCACTATTACATAAAAAAATGTTTTTTTGGCCCCTGTAAACTAGATATTGAAAAATTTTGTTTTTAATCTGTGAGGAAAATTATATTAGATTTATAAGGACGACGCTTCACTAATAGGCGTTTAAGCTGGCCATATCTTTACCCGAAATTGTATATATTTTCAAAGAACTTTAAACTAGGAAATGTTTAAAATTGCCGTAAACAAAAAAAAATAGCCCAACATTGGACACAGAAATTTCAATTTAGGAGTAGCTGGTATTTATATTGTTTGATAGAAAAAACATCCATGTACAATTTTAGTGGTCTAAACATGATACTTCAACAATAATTACTTATAAAATAATAACTGGACAAATGTGCAGTCGTCCAGGTCAAGATAGAACGATGTGGGGTGATTTCCGAAGTTTGCGCAGATCGCAGGCGGAAGCTTCCGCAACATTTGGATGCCAGAGACGCGCCGGGTGTACAACATGACATCCTGGATGTGAAAGAAATAAAAGATTCTCTACGCGGCAAGTACAGACATCTACTCCGAAATATTTAGTCTTATAAACTTTCGGGGTATAGCAAGATTCTGCAATAAACTTGCTTGCCATTCCAGTTCTGCTCTACTCTTTTGGAGTAGTAAAGTGGGCACTGAATGAGCTGATTCAACTACACAGAGGTACTCAGATACACAGAAATATTAATTCTAGATGGCCCGTTCCTCATGCGTACCTCCCACGTCTGGATTGTATGCATGGCGGAGTAGTATTGAGTACGGAATGTAACATCTTCAAAAGCTAGGATTCCCTCTTCTGGTTTATAAAATATCATGAAACTGTAAGCGTGAGCGTAGGATTGTTCAAGGCGGTAAAATGAGTTTCATAGGTCTCATGTTCGACACCAGGCGAGGAGACAGTCGACGTGCTGATGTTGAGTTAGTCACAGCTTCAGCTAAATTTCCTGAAAGCCCAAATTAAAGCTGCCGAAAAGGTACATCTGTTTCAGCCACGTTGATAAATCCCAGTAACTATACTGGGGTTTATCGGTGTCTTCTATAGGAACATAGAAGCACTGGATATATCGACTAGGTTGATATTCAGCCGGGCTTATTTCGGAGACCGAATTACGAGAAGAGTCTCGAAGGAGGAAGAACCCATATCAAGTACGCGATCGGTACGAGCACTAAATGCTTTACCCAGGCTAGTTGGTCAAGATGATCGTCCTAATAATCGGTGTTCTCGGTGGGATAAATTTTACGCTGCTCTCAGAATTGAAGACCACGGGCCTTCCAAAAAACAAGCAGGCAAAATGCAGAAGGTGGTTCTTCTAGGTTCTCTCTATCTGCTTAGGGCACATTATTCTTGAATCTAAAGCCTACCCATCCTGCGGGATGTGGTAAGTGGCCGTAGTTAATTTGTTGGCGCGACTTCCGTGAGATATGGAGGCCACAGGAATTTTTAAATGTGTAGCTGCCAATAGCAGAATGTCGAATTCCAATAAATTCTAGTTAGCAAATGTATGATAATAAACATTACTTTTCAAACTACTTGCATCCTCAACTCCCTCATTCTTAATTCAATGATATCAAGCCGCTTCCGTAACCAGATAGTTGCAACTTTTAACTTTTAAAATAAAAGTAAGTAAATATTCTGAAGAATATTCGTTAAAACTTACATAAATCTTTTTGAGTAACGACAAAGAGAACTAATCTCATAGCTAAATATTATATTTTAAGTTATTCCACAGAAGAACTCTTCGTTTTAAAATTATTTGCAATTCAAATTGAATTGTTAATTTATGTAATTTTATCCTTATCGTATGTTTTACAGGATTTGTATAAGTATATTTGATTTAAAATTCACTCAGTTTGGAACCAAATGGGTCTATTCAACATGTTTTATATTTACTAACTTTAAAAGTACACAGAAGTATGCAATTTATTTAAAAAGAATTAATAAAAAAAAGTTGTATTTAGGCCAGCGCTTCTGGTCTTGATTATCACCGTCTTCTCTTCTGAAATCGACTGGATTTCTTAATTTGATTATGTTATATTACTATATACAAATATTGAATCCCTTCCAGGTAAACATAGTCGTCATTATTAAGGATAACTACATGCGTGCATTCCACATTGAAATATACCACCCAACAGATATGTTTTTGAAATGTTTTTCTCGAAACTTGGTTCCCTCTCGATTGTCGAAGTCTTGGTACTTAAATGTAGAATACCCTGTATATAGGGTTTTGTTCAGGCTTAACAGTTTTTGTGTTTACAATAAAAAAACTGAAAAGTATAGTTTATTACTTTTTGTTGATTCTCTGAGTATTTCTTTCTGTGTGTTGTTGTCAACAACAAAATGGTGCAAGTTTCTGACCAACGAAGAATTGAAATATTAATGATGTTTGGTCTTGGATAAAAATGAGACATTAAAAAATTTCATTTATTTTCTTTACACGCATGCTATGATTAAAGAATACACATTTGAAATTCATATTGCTCCTGCTAAGCTAAAGATTTACAAACATTTCAATCAGAAATTTGTTATATTGTGAAAAGGAAATGATAAAAAAGTGTAAAATTTTATATATTATTTCCTTATCGCGGTTCATGTTTCAAACCTTAGTACTGTGTTCTAAACACGCACACTCGATATATAAATGTCAAAACCAACCCATGGCTCACACGATGTGTATGTCAGGAAAATAGGGGCAAGTTGGGAATAAAGAATCATAACATGCTGAATTTAGAAATACTGCTCTTTAAGAAAACCTGAAATAGTATGAAAGGAGCAAAAATAAATTAAGTACCTATCAGTGGCCATTTCAGATGAATGAGTCTTTCTGCTATGTTCAATGTAGTAATTGATTTGCCAATGCTATTATTTTACTTCAAATAATTATTACTGTTTGTATTAATATGTACTTTAAATAAATATGTAACTACTATGCGCTTCAGCAGCATTAAACCCTGAATTAGATCCTCTACGAAAAATATTAGGAGACTGAATTAGGTCATTTTTTCACATGTCGGTACATATACTGTTTAATATGTGTAAAAATTTTATAAAAATGGGTGTTATAGCTTTTGAAATATTGAATAATGATAGAAAAATATACAGAATTTCTGCATTATTTTCGATATAACATAAGTACATTATATTTTTAGTTGAGAAATAAGCCTTTCTGTACATTTGTGGTGTTTTGCAAAAAGAAACGTCAGTTACTAAAAAAATTTCGCTAATTAGTATTTTCGTTATTATTATTAATATAAATAAATTATAGTTTTATCAAATACATATTAACGAAATATCACAAGAAATGAATAATCGGAAAAGGACAAACTCGACCGTTTCCGGAATGGAAGGTAAGGATCGTATGCATTTGCAACGCAAACATTCTTATTGTTTCTCCATGATAATAAAAATAATTTTTTTTCAAATATTTTATACTCACTTTTCATTGTGACTTTACACATTTATTCCAAATATTGAAACCTAATTATTATAAAATATTGAAATTTATGAATTATTTCATTTAAGATAAAATACAGTGATACAACACAATATTTCTTTTTGTGGAAATTATTGGCCTTCAGGTGAAACTTTTTAGGCCGTGAGAAAACAAACATAAAATCCTATCTTTACCCTAAATTTTGGTCAAATATCTTAATAATTCATGAAGGTATACGTAATTAAAAATTAATGTATCCAGAAATATCGTACAGAACTCTATATATAATGCCAAACTTAGCAAGATTAAAACATAAAATATAATAAACTTATTTTCAAGCAATAACCTCTATTTCTTTCAAAATGTTTAGCTCCTCAATATTTTTGTAATTCGCATTCAAAGTGAGGGCTCAATATTTTTGAAACTCATAGTAGTGTTAAATTTAGAATCATTGTAAATGTGTTGTTGATTTTATTGGAAAGGTAGGAACTGACCAAACATAAATTCTATTTGGTATAGATGTGGTATGGTTTTCATTTTTTAAATTTAGATTTGGAAGTTAAACGTACAGCTCAGATCGTTCAAGGTTATAAGTGGCATAGTTTTTGGTTTGAAGGAAAAAAGCATGTATCGATAATTCTGTGACCCTTCCAAGGCTTTTACTTGCGATTTTTACAGATGGTTGATGGAATTGGTAGTGTGAAATATGCGGTTTAACGTTAACTCCGGTAATGACCTATTGGTTGAAATCAGTGAGTTTTATGTAAGAACATTTCACTCTAAGCAAATATTGTGTCATGTTGTCTTTAAGTTTCTGTCCTAGGATATTAGTAGTATTAATGATTTAATGACGTTATTCTGTTTACCAACCAAAAAATGTAATATTTGTTGATGAGATGGTTGTAGTTTGCTTGATAAAAGTAATAATAATCTGGTTAATAAATAATATCGTGCAAAAAAGACTGAAATTAATTTTAGATGAAGATGATTTTTTATCATCTTTTACTGTTCTTTTAGGTCCAGAACTTTATGTGCCAATTAACTAAACATCTACTTTTAGAATGCGAATTTTTTTAAGTTTTGTATTTATTTTTGAAGTAGTCATAGTAACAAATATTATTGGAGTTAACTTTAGTTGAAATATTTTTTATCGGGATTTGATCGATTTTTATTAAGAATGTAGTACTTTCTAACCTCCAGTTAGTAGTTAACTGATACACAAAGCAGCAGCCCTTAGTTTGTTAGAAATACACAAGAGTATATTATTCATCCGAATTTTTATGTCAGAATAAAAAAATCGGTAAATCTAACTTCTTATAATGTTATGCATCCTTATTATTTTCGGTAGGTTGCCACAAATGGATGTTTTAATTTAAGGAGCTTTTCAAAATGGCCTTCACTGACTTCTATATATTAATATAAATTACTTTTAAAGAGAGAATGAAAACTTGAAATATTTGTGTCGTCAACTGACGACATACTTCAGTCATTCTCTGTTTAGGACCTTCAATGTTTGCCAGATGTGTTGCATGAACTTTATGTTTCTGATTCCCCGATGGGAAAAATCCAACGGAGATAAGTTAGGTAATCTAGCCGGCAATACGACAGAACCACGACTTCCAATCCAGCGTCCAGCAAATTGATTGTTCAAAAATTGTAACATGGGAGCTACTTAGTGAGGAGGTGTATCATTTTGAAGCAAATGTTCATCATAATCCAGTAACGAATCAACAGTGATTTCAAGAAGCTCAAGATACTTATTCCCATCACTAAAAAGAACCAATAATGTGACCAAACATTGAGTTTCTATATATTTTGGATATGGATTTTCTTAAGTATATACGGATTTGTATCAGACCAATACCAACAGTTATGTCTGTTTACTTCTCCACCCAAAGAAAACATATACGCGTCACTTAAACAGATATCGTACTAGTTCACAATGTTCATAAGGTTATTAATATTCATATGAAATTTGGATGTTATGATGTGAATAACATCCCTTTCTAAATTTTTTGTATATACTTACACATTTGTAAACACATTGTCAGAAATTACAGTTTATATTTTATTACTATCATATCGCGCATTTTTCGGGATATAGTTAGGACTACATTCTGTCTCTGGGATGATATCCAAATTCCATATGTCTATTTATTAGTAATAACTTCCGAAAATTGTAGTCCACGATTATTGGCGCAGCTATTGAAGAAGTTTTATGTTGTACGGGCGAAATTTGCTTTTTAATATTTTAAATACTGCTTAGAGAAACTTCCGAAGCCTGGGTAAGCTTACTTAAAAATTTATTGTTATCCATTGTAATGTACCCCAAAACTGCTAACTTCAACAGGTTCATTAGTTATTGATCTTTCTATATGATGTTTTTTGTTTGTTACTGAAGCAATTTTCATGAATTTTCGTTGTATACCATTAAGATGAGCACTTGCTTTTTCGTTTTTCTTTTTTTTATTTACTGGTAGTAGTAGTACAGTTATTGTAATTTATAACGTAATGGCTCTAAATGTTTGTATTTAAGTGACATGTGTGATTTGGAAATTAAATGTAATAAAAGTTTGTCATCATAGTTGAATTTTTAATGTTAAATTTTCGCTGTTGAATATTCAGTGTGCAATTTTCAATGTAATTTATCGATAATTGCACATGTCTTATAGGCATTTTCACGCATGAGATGAGATAAACTAGCATTTTGCATTGCGAAAAATATTGAATATTTTTCGCAAACATCGTACCAACCCGACGCGACGATAAGAAAGATGCCGTTTCATTTTCTATTAGCTGATTTTTTTTAATCTAACGTTTGTAGCAAAAAAATAATTAAATCCTATCTATATTCCTAATTTTCAATTTTTGCACTGTTCGAGCTCACTTAGTCAAAGGAAATAAACAATGTACATTGTAAATACTTATTTTTTTGTATTCTATAAATCTACTAGGAATTGGAAGGATTGAATTGTTACAACTATTTCTTATTTCATGTTAGTTCTTGATAGTTTTAAATTAAATGTAAAGGGTAATATATTTGCGAAAAAAAGTGTCAAATAAACCTTTACTACAAAATGTGGGACAAATGTACTCAGCTCTTGCAAATGCCAAAGTATAAAAGAACCATAATTTGGAAGGGATAAATTATACATATTTGTATATACTCTGATGTTATTTTGAAAGATATGTCACTGTCATTTCAAAAGATAACAGTCATTTTATAGCAATAGAAGTAGTAGTTTTTTATAAAGAGAATACAATGTGAATCAAGGAGAAATTTATGAAATTTAAAGCAAAAAAGATTGATATAATCTTTATATTCATAATTCTCTGTTATATATACCAGAAAAGCAACCATGCTAGCCTAGAAAAAAAGTTTCAAAACTTTTTTAGATTTCAAAAAAAAACATAATAAAATAATTATTGGGCATTACGAAAGCATTCTTTTAAACCTAACATAATGATAATAATAATAAACACCTATAGTTTTTTATATTTTATTTTGTCATTCTTATCTGAATGCGCCGGTATAATAGTTTTAGGTATATAATATATCAAAAATAATACCTCCTATACATTTTATCAAAGAAACCATTAAAACAACTACCCAGTCTAGAAGCAAGAACTGCATTGAAGTAAATAACAGTATTCCTAGTATTAGAAGCAAAAAAATATTGAGATTAAAAAATATTAACTTACTAAAAAAAGGAATATTTTACACTTAATAAATGATTTTCTCCAGTTGCAATACAAAAGTGATAACCGTAGTCCGTGGTATATCTATTTTTATTCTTCCCGAACTCTTTAGGGGATTGGTCTGCGAATAAATTATTTATAAAAATACTTAAATTAGATAATTCAAAATATGAACATTTGTCATATTTCACATTTCAAATTGAAAGACAATATCTAGATTATTTATTATAACTTTAGTAATCATAAAAACATTCATGACATCTAACCTAACCCAAATAAGCCCATTCTTCCCAATGGGAACACATTATTGTTTAAACATTTATATAACATCAATTAACGTTTGCGTAACGTTAATTAACGTAATAAACGTAAAACAACAATGTGTTCCCAGTGGGTTTTCATACGTTTAAAAAAATCTGACATATTATTGCTTCGCATTTATGCATTTCTAGACAAAAAATAATAAAATAATTATTGGGTTTACCTACTAAAGCAATCTTTCAAACCTAAATGATAATAATAATAAACACCTATAGTTTTTATATTTTATATTGTCATTCTTATCTTAAGTGTAAAAGTATAACTTTTTTTGGTAAGTTAATATTTTTTTTAATCTCAATATTTTTTTGCTCTAATATTAAGAAGAACACTGTTATTTAATTCAATGCAGTTCTTGCTCCTAGATTGAGTAGTTGTCTTAATGGTCTCTATGATAAAATGTATTGGAGGTATTGTATTTTGGTTTATTATACAGTTTTTACGAGCTGAGACATTCATTAATTAAACCACAAGAATAAAAATTTTTACCACTAGAGCAAACAAAGTATTGTACAAATTATTTTGTTATACAAACTAATTATTCATATTTCAGCGTTATTCATTATAAATTACCCACCCCTTATCATCGTTATTATTGCCTAAAGAAAAAAGTTTTAAATAAAAGTAGTGTGGTTCTGACTAGATTTTGTTAAAATGCTATGAAAAGTACAGTAGCGTGCAGATTCCAGGGGATACAAAAAATAATATTTTTTTTAAATGGGATACTCTGTATATTATTAAATTTTTGGAATGATGCTTTGTTCCTGATTTCAAAAATATACCATATATTACCCCTACCATATACCGTTTTTGAGTTATTAAATGTCGAATATCTTAGTTAAATTAGTTACTGTAAATATGGAAAAGTTAACATTATTAAAGTGAGCTACGAAAATGACAACTATTATGTTTGATAAGTGGCATTTCTTTAATGAAATATTCAAAACGGTTTACAATGAGGAAAAAAAACCAAACATTTATATAAAATAGATAAAGATTTATGTAAGAAATTTAAATATAAATAAATGATAACTCATCAAAGATGTTCGATGTGTCACCATTATTGTCAATTCATAATTGATAACGTCTTCTTATATTTATAATTGCACCGGAAATGGATTCATTATTACATTCAGATTGTTTATTTCAGGTCAGTCCTCCCGTGGACTCCGACGCCTCACGGGAGTCGCGCCGGCGCATCAACTACAGCCACTCCCCACATCCCGCAGGGTTAGTGACTGTAGATACCAGAATCATGTGCCCTAAGCAGACGGAGAGAACCCAGAATGACCGCCTTCTGCATTTCGCCTGCCAGCCACTCGGCTGATTTTTGGCAGGCCGGTATGATCTTCAGTTCCGAGAGCAGCGTAGGCTTTATCCCTCCGAGTACACCAATTATAAAGACGACCATTTTTACCGAGTAGCCTGGGTACAGCACTTGGAGCTCGTACCGGAGATCGCGATATTTGATCCGTTTCTCCTCCTCCTTCAAGGTGACGTTTTTCTCTGCAGGTGCCGAGAACTCGATGACATACGTCACCTTGAGTTGATGGTCGAGGAGGACTATGTCAGGCTTGTTGGCTTGGATTAGCCTGACAGTCGGGAACGAGTAGTTCCAGTAAATCCAGCATTTCTCGTTCTCGGCAACGGACTCAATATCTCCGGGGACGTAAGGCAGCACTGATTATCCGGACTGTTAGGTGGTCATTTAATATGTCGATTATTGGCTATCCATATTGGGAATACATTAATCAAATGATCTCGAACGGGTAGGACACTATGCGGAGTTGCCCCATCCTGCATCCAAATCATATCATGAAGTTCGGCTTCCGGAAAATTCTGCAAAAGAATATTTTCTACTTCTGGGATAATTATTTCCAGATAGGTAACTCCAGTGAAAATATAATCATAAAATATAGGCCCAACAATTTTGTTTCTGAAAATTTTTCACCAAACGCTAACAGTTGTTCTTCCTGATTTTTTTATTTGTTTTACCAATCTTTTTCTGTTGTGTTGTTTCCCCACGACCCTCGATTTTTCCTATAAAAACTCCTGCCGTAGAAAAGGATGATTCATCAGTGCATAATATTTTAGTAAAAAATCGGGATCTTCATCCAACTTTTGAATCATCAGGCGGCAAAAGTTCAGCCTTTTCCTTTTATGCGCCTCTGTTAAAACTTGTATGCGTAAAATTTTATATGGTGTGTAGCTGTTATTTTTTAACGTACGTTGAATTTTGGAATAACTTTCACGTAATTGATCGACTGCATTATTTATAATACATTCAGAATTTTCTAAAAAATAATATAATGTTTGGTTTGCTTGAACTACATGAATTTTTGTACTAAAACTGGAGGTATTATTCACCTTTCAGTAAATATTTTTGAACGTATTTTCTGATGGTGTTGGACGATTTGGATACAACACCCTATATGCTTCTTTTGCATTTATTTTTGTTATTTGGTATATAACAAGTAAAAATTGGACTTTTTCTTCCTCACTGTAAACCATTTTGATTATTTCATTAAAGAAATACCACTTATCAAACATAATAGTTGTCATTTTCATAGCTCACTTAAATAATGTTAACTTTTCCATATTTACAGTAACTAGTTTAACTAAGATATTCGACGTTTAATAACTCAAAAACGGTATATGGTAGGGGTAACATAATATGGTATATTTTTGAAACCAAGAATAAAGTATCATTCCAAAAATTTAATAATATATAGGTTATCCCTTTAAAAAAATATATTAATTTTATGTATCCCCTGAAATCTGCGTGTTACGGTACTTTTGATAGCATTTTAACAAAGTTCAGTCATAATCACACAACTTTTATTTAAAACTTTTTTTTCTATAGGCAATAGTAACGATGATATGGGGTGGGTAATTTATAATGAGTAACTCTGTACAACTGAGACATCATAATCATATTATTCATTGTTATATTGTACTTTGTATTTTCTTAAGACTATTTAATATTGAAACTGTCATAAAAGCACATACAGAGGTTGTACATTTAGGGGCTAAAAGTAGTCATACATATTTATAAATATGATGTCATTTTTTATGTAATTACAATAATTAATCGATAAATAAATAAAAAATAAAAATACAATAAAGTACACTATCTTTCACAAACACGTTCTGTACTTAGTTACTTATGATCTTAACGTAGGTGGCAGGCACCGCATTGTGTAAATTGAAATTAGTCGTTTTTGAATTTAATCGAATTTAAACGCCATTGATCCTTTATAAAAATATTTACATGGTTTTGAATCTTACTGAGAAATTTAAACTTTATTTTATAACGGATTTTAGTTGGTTTCACGTATAATTGAATATAACATAGATGCGTATAATATGTACGAAAGATATGGCGCAAAAAACTCAATTTTTTTTTAATGGATTTAGCCATTTTTGAATCTAGCTAGAGGTCCCACTTAAAGTAACACAACAAACTATAGACAATTTTAATATTCGAAAGTTTAAGTCTTCTTCTGGATTAACGACTAAAATAATTGAAATTAAATTTAATATTTAATGAGAGAGCAGTCTAAAACTTTGGTAAAATTATACGTATGTGAACGTTTATGTCTAAATATTAAACACGTCCTTTGCAGGACTTTACAAAGTTGAGGACATTAAGGCGACTAATTAAATTAGAGAATGTTGTTTACCGGAATATTTAATTCTTTGTAGATAAAAGTAATCATGTAATCCTCATATCTGCACGTAAGACATATACGTTGAAAATATGATATCATATAATAATTATAATATGATATAATAATTATTATTGAAACGTTTTCTTCATTTTGTCTACAGAGTGAGTTTTAAATGCGTAGTTGTATTTTAACCCTCAATATATTTCGTCGTGTACAATTGATTGGCACGGTCAACAAATTTTTTTGAAAAAAAAAAAGAATTTTTAATATCTGATAATCTTTTCGTCCTCCAGCAACTGACATTTTAATAGTCACTGGATAACTTTGTAAATGCCGTTCACAGAAATGAAGTAACTGAAGGCAGTGTTGCCATTGCCAGAGTTCGTCATCACAATTATCCTATAATTGCATGCATTGCATGAATTGCAAATTTTGAATTTTTCAAAAAAATTTTTACCCTTTTTGTTACGGACATTTTGTGGGACGATATTAGATTTATTTAATATCAGTGTAGACGCCACACCAAAACAAATATACTTAATAGTTTATAAAACATTGAGCTCTTTTTCAGAAAGCATTATATCTGTACGCACTGACCGAAAATAAGAAATAAACCTCAAGGCGTCCAAGGCGCCATTGATTAGTCCTTTGTGGAAAAAGACACTTGTCACTTGTAGCTTGCTCTTAAAATAAAAGGTGTTAAAAGTATCTGTTTATCTAATTTTGCTTGTAAAATTAGGTAACCCTGACACTTTTTTTATAAATATACAGAACTCGTCCTGTAAGCACCAAATATTAAAAATATGCAATACTTTTTCTGTGTATTTTAAATTGTTATTATTGTCTCTAATTTATAGTTTAAGTTTAATATGGTTTATTTCTAAAAATGAATCAAATACTTTAAAAGAACGAAAAAGCATTAGAATAATATTAGTCGCTATGGTTAATCACTACTTTTCACAAAATGAACCACCAAAGGAACAAATTATAAATGATAAATTTCAGTGACATAGTAACTCAAAACTTCGAATCACAAATTTAATCACAAAAAACTATAATTAAACACATTTTTGTAAATGCTAATGCAGACAGGTACGCGAACACTCGGGAACTATCAATAACACTAATTTTTACATGTTATAGTGTTGCCAGATGTGTCAGATTTTCACATAGGTTATAAATTTCGTTATAAATAAATCATGATGCTTTTCAAAAATTTTCAATTGATCTAACTGACGGTTAATTTAGCTAACTGACCATTGAAAAAACGGATCCTACCATCGCAACAGAAACAACAGAAAACAGCAAAAGACTATTATTTATTTGGGCTTGCACAACTAGCGCTGTTTACGCGAGGTTTCGTTTTATAAAGATCTACGTACACGGTATAAAATTTAATTCAATTTACTCTTTCTTAATGGAAGAACTGACCGAGGTCGGGGCTGACGACCTAAATTTGACTATTTTTATTAACTTGTTAATATTGGTGTAAAATAGTAGAAATTTTTAAATAATAGTTTTATTACTTAAAAAAAAGTACAGGTACACAAGGGAAATTAATAGTATAAATACCATGAAAATGGTATGTCTGGCAACACTGATTAGGTGCGTGGTTAGATGTGTGAAGATCATAGGTTACATATGCCACGCTAATATCACAGTTCACATTATGGCGTGGTTGAATTTTTATCATGTAATGGCCTATCCCGAATAAAATGCTGATTTCTTAAGAAATAATGGGCCTTTTCACAATTTTTTTTTATTGCTTTATGTGATAGTGTTTTATAAAAAAAACTTGCCGTATTTTTTTTTTTTTTTTTTGAGCACGATTTCTATCGAAAAAAAAATAACAAAAGTGCCGAAATAATGCGCGCGCTTTTACGTGACGTCACGCAACCCACCTTAGTGACGTCAAAGGGACTACGACCTTGAACATGACACATCGGAATATTGCAAAGTTGGTTCCTTGCTTTTTGACAGTTGATGTCGAAATTGACTTTGACAGTCGTTGCTTTTTAGTTTGGATTGTTGTGTGTGGAATATGTTTAAAAAGTGCTTTGTACCAACATGTACAAATAACAACATGAATTGTCCAGTCAAAATTTTCGTTTACGTTCCACCAGATGAAAATAGACGAAAAGCATGGTTTAAAATAGCCAAAGTTGAGAAGCAGTTGACGAAAACGAGAAACATTTACTGTTGTGAAGATCATTTTGATGTAAGAAAAGTAGTTGTATTTAGAAATTGATGCTAAATTATTGAAATTTTACAGTTAAAAGAAGATTCAGAAAACTGGTGTTACTATAAAACCATTGGTTCCAAACTTATTCTTAAAAAAGATGCTGTGCCCCATCGCAACTTGGAAGCAAAGGTTGGACACGTTCAGTCTCCAGACCAGTCGTCACAATTAACGCCATCAGCAAGAAAAAGAAAGAGTGAAACCGTAATAAGTCTATCGTCCATTAAAAGTGCAAAGAAACAGTTATTTAGTGTACATGATGACATACCATCCACTTCTAGACAACAGCAGACTCGACTTAAATTTATGGTTGCATAAAAATACATCATTTTATTCCACTTGTGGAACAGATTAAGTTAGTTCCTACAATTTGTGTAAAATTTTTAAATATATTGTGAAGGTTTCCTAAACAAACTTTCGCATCTAAACCTCTTCACTTGTAAAACATATTTACAAAAAATAGTGCTCTTAAATGACACAATGTTTATAGTTTTTTAAGAGAGTATGTTTTTAGTTTTCCACAATTTCTAAATGAGAAATCTACAGATTGCGTAATTTCGCGACACGCGTTACCTATATGCTTAACGTGGCGGGCGCGACCTCTACAATTTTTTAACCAATAGCAGTATAGAATGATTATCTTTATGTGAAACAAATGAAACAATCATGCAAAATTTTATAACAATATCGCCAAATTCATTGTGAATAGTAGTATGTTATTAAATTACCCAGTTTGTGAGGGCGGCATCGATAAAATTAGGCATAGATTACTATTATTGTTTAACGGAAATAAATACGTTGGGGCCCATACTTTGACAAATTTGTCAGTATCCGTTTATAAAATCACATCTTTATGTTACACAATTTGTACAAACCTTTTAAACAGTTACTTAAAACTAACTGTAAATAGAATGGTAACAAAATATATAGTTTAGGGACACGCTTAACAATAAATTAAGCCTAATTTGCTATAACTTGTTGAATAAAAATAAATAAATTTGACTCTAAATTTCGCGAATTTGTTAGTCGAAGTTTCCAACAAATTCATTGTAACTAAATCTTTATATTGGATACATAAAACGTACAAGAATTATGCACAATTAAAATGTATAAAACTATATAACGTTGTGCCTTGAAATTATACAATTGTTTAAAAAAAATGCAACAAGACGTTGTTCCACAACATTGTGCAAAATGTTCCAAAGGGATTTCTCTCTGTGTAGAATGTTACAACTTGGGAAATATCGCAACTTTCCAAAATGATTGAGCCGCTTCCATCAAATTAAAACAAATATTTTCGTCAAAAGCAACTTCTTTAATTTGTAAGTCCCTGCTTTGTTCAAAATTAGGTGCCGCAACACAAAACAAACCCCTTGTCCTTTTACTGAATAGCATTTGCAGTTGCATTTGCGCTAAGTATTTTTGGTTCACTATACCATCACTTATATAATTTTTAATAGTTTTTTCTGAATATGGACACTTCACTTCGATGCAATGTTCATCAGTGAGTCCATCAGGCGAAGCACCAAACAACGGAAAGTCCTTATCCAATAATAGCCCACACTTCTGGATTTTTAACTTCCTTATTTTTTCCATTTCTTTTAAAACTTTGTCCTCCAGTAACAGTCCTCGTTTAATCGGTTCTGTAACGATTGGTTTTGTTGCACCCAAAATTTTTTCCATTAGAGCACCCTCAGTCGTTTGACACCTGGAAGCCTCAAATAGTCGGGAAGCAGTGATCCTACCAAATCTCAGTTCGTGCCAAACTGTTGATTTGTACTGGTCCCCTGGTAAGCAATTCTCCCCCTCTGACAATCAACATCTGTCATAGTACGCTTCATGAACTCTATGAAGTCATCCGCAGTTATCAAATTTTCGTTTTCTTTGAATTTTAAAGCTAGCTGGTACATTGATGTATTCAAAAACGCTGGTGCCTTCACATAACTAAAAATACCGCCGCTTGCGTTCAGGGTTTTTACTTTTTCTAGAAAAATTCCAGTCTTTGGCCTCAAATCAGGGATTTTCTTCCCAGTCAGTGCCTGCAGGTCCATTACTTTTGTCTCCTTCACTGCTTTGGACAAGGCAGATTTCCTCCAGTAGCAATCTTGCGAAGTTACTGATGGTTCTTCACTACGACGGTGAACCCACTTCAAAAATGCTATTGCATGTTTACATCCACCTGAAAATAAATAAAAATTTGAATGTCACCGTTGGAAACTAAAACAGAAACTCACCTGCTGAAGCTGAACAGTCAAGGCACTTGCATTCCAGTATTTTTTCTTCCTGTTCCTCGACTTTCATTATAATACTATAATTTTTCTTGTGTACACTGTGTTCTGGTGTAATTCTACCTTTTACTACACAAATTGCTCCATCACGCTTTACTTGCACATAAGCAACTGCGTTGTCACCGTACGATGCTCTTGTTGACCTGGAAATTATTAGACATTAGTAAGTATAATTGAAATAGGAAAAAAATATTGTAACAACAATTATTGCATGTTAAAATAATGGTAGTTCCATTATATTTATAAATAAATTACACGAAAATAAGATTACTACTGACTTACCGTTTTGTTTTAATATTCCTGACTTCTGCTGATAAATAATCCAAATTTGACATGTAAAACTCGTCCACCATAATAAAGTCAACTTTCGGCAGATTTTCTGCATTTCTTTTAGAAAATCCTGGCTCCATTTTCTTCCAATAATGTGCAGAAACAAAGCAAAACACAATTCGTAAATGAACACGCCGAACATAACCACAAAACTAACCGTAAACAATGTAAAATGTGTCAGTTGTGGTGTGATGTTAGGCGTTCTGGCAAATGCTACCAACATGATTCCGGTCTGTGTGACGTCACTCAGCTTCAAGGTCAAATGAGTGTTCAGATTGCCATTATAAATGTTTATTTTTTTATTAAACAATGGGAGACTTATATTTCAAACAGAGTTGCACAAGGTGAATATCTATCAGTTAGCTTTCAAATAAACATATTTGTTTTGAGATTTAAGAAGTAGTGAAAAGGCCCATTGATCTTTTTTTATAAAAAATGACGTATACTATCCTCCTAACCGTTCAGAGTATAATGGAGGAAAAAAATGTAAACTGTTAGTTATGACCAGTATAAAAAGTGACAGAAGTGTGTGAAAATACTGCAAATTATTTTCCATCACCTGATTGTTATTGTGTTGCGCCTTCAGTGTTTTACTATTAGAGGCCAATTAAAATAGTAGAGAGCTGATTTATTCCTTGAACCCCTACACATTTCAAATTATTGTAATAGCAGAGGGTAAGTACCTATACTATACAACAGTTGCAAAACAGTTTCATCATATTTTTTTGAAAGTCGATAACTTAGTTACACGTGGAAATTTAAAAAAAAATTGTCAGAGGGTTTCTACAGATGTCAAGAATCGGTGGTTTAAATATAACTACACACTTAAGACTCACCCTGTATGAAACAACTCAGACCAATACAAATTCCCCTCAAAGACGTAGAAGAAAATAACTTTTAAAGAAAAACGGACTTAAAGACTAAAATAATAAATTATGCGTCACAAACAGAAAAAACTAAGGACAAATAATGACAAATTAAATCAGATTACAACACCTGTTCAATGGACTATGCCCAAAAAAGTTAATAACTTACAGAGGGTTGTAATGTGGCTGACAAATACTTTGAATTGCTCGGACAGACCACCACACAAATTGAGGTAGACACTTTAATATTGGCCATCTGTTCTCATTACATGCATAAACTTTTTCCAAATTGACATAAATATGACTATTTTACTTGCTTTCCTGTAACTCACAATTTAGTTTTTCAGAATGTTTGACTTTAAATCTTGCATTCTTCATTTAACACACTTCCTGACATAACCAATTGATGAAATTTTACACAGTTACTAAGGTCGGCGGACAATACAATATTCCACCATTACTTTTGCAAATATCTCAACGTAGAGGGAGCGGGGGTGAAAATTGAAAAATCTGCAATGTATTATAATAATAGCGAGCTCGGTAGTGCAGTGGGCCAGAGCGTTAAGTGACAAACATAGATGGTTTACAGCCTATCGATTCCCGGGTTCAAATCCCGGTTTTGATTCGGGCAAAGTCGAAGGATTTGGTTGTGTATATCTGCGTTTTTTTCAACTGTGTAACCCCTGTCCGTGCAGCTTCGGCTTTGATTTGGGGGTTGTCTAATTTATGTAGTGTGTTTTATGTTTATGTTTTTTATTTAATACATGATAACAATTTAATTATGTATGTATTTAATTTTTTTTAAACACTTACTTTTCTTAGTCGTATCAAATTAAAAAATAATTTCTTTGGCAAAAAAAAAAGCTAAAATAAGCAAGGCGTGCGCACTTTGTACAATCTACATACAATCATGCAAAGTGTGCACGCCTTGCTTTTTTTGGCTTTTTTTTTTTTGGTAAAGAAATTAATTTTTACTTTTTAGTACGACTAAGAAAAGCAAGTAACACTGACGTAGTTTTCCACGAAACACCAAAACACTATATACTTACTGCACCGACGCGCGTTTCGTCAATCATGTCATCTGGAGATGATCAAAACTAAACTTATGCTAAAAATCTACCCTATTTATACCTAAACTATTGTCACGGTTCACCGAACCGCCACGGTTCGGTGAACCGTGACCCACTAACCAATAAAGTGGGCAATTTTGGCCCTCTGTCACTATTTATACTATTTTTACACTTTATGATTTCCAAGCTTTCAAATGCATCTAGCTGTCTAGTATTTGTTACATTCCTAATTAATCTTAAATTGCTAATACTTATCTATTTTACGGTTGCTCTCAAACGCATGTTGGGCTACACTAGACTTATCTGTTTTACCATATTTGAGATGGGCCATATGCTCTTTGAATCTAGTTTGAATTGATCGTCTAGTCTGTCCAACATATTTTTGATTCCATTCCTTACAGCTAAATTCGTAAATCCCCGACTTTTCCTTTGTTGCAATTTTGTCTTTTGGATAGCCTAAAAGTTGTTGAAGTTTGTTTCCCAATGAATGAACCACTGTCATACCTACATTTTTAAAAATCTCACCATTACCACGGGTGAATCGAAGATCGAATGGAATCGATACAAATTTCCTATTTTCTCTTTCATTTTGAAAGGTCGAGGAATTTCGAAGCGACTCTTTAAACTTTCGTTTCCTAATTATTTTATCAATTAAACTTACACAAAATAAAAAACTCAAAAAATTAATCGGTAGTAGGTCAAAAGAAAGTGTTCCTCAAAAAGTTCTCAACGTTGTAGAAAATTATTCCTCACAGTCGTTTGATAAAGAAGAAATTAATCTCCTTAACACGGGATTAAATTTTGCCGACCCTCTGATTTGTTTTGTTTAATTACCCGTGAAGATATAAACAGCCTCGTAGTTTTCCTCTTTGGCCGCACACTACACACTTATTAGTCATTGTTTCTCCATAAATATTCACTAAAAAAATTGTTATAACTAAAAATCGATTATTAATCAGTACCCAATAATACAAACCTTTAAAATCACTTAAAAACAACAGATATTGAAATAGCAACAGAAAAATAGCATTGAAAAATACATTACTCAAGCAAACAGATACCTATTAAGTTTTAAGTTATGAAAGGCATTAAAATAAACGCTGGAGCCTGCCCTGGTTTGTTTTGGATACGTTGATATATAAACATGCAAATTGTTGTTTATGTATCGTTCATAATAATCAGTGTATCTCTTATGGGTGTTACTTATCTTTATAATATTAATCTGAGGTAAATACTATAATTAGCCTTTGAGTCAGAGTTATCGTGAAGTAATGTAAATAGTTTTTTTTGTAGTGTTATTCTCTGATGACATTTATATGAATATAACCTGTTTCATAGTTGTTGAATTTGATATATTATTTTAAAGCATCACCTTAGAACGAACCTTTATGGTAAGTTAAAGTTAAGTAGAGTAATTAATTTATTGTATTGAAATTCAGATAAACTTGGTGTAACGCCCTGAGATCTGAGCTAGTTTTATTTTGTCGTGACACTCATTAACTTATCCGGGCTAAGTAGTGTCTCGACTTGCGACATTCCCACGCCCAGTAGTTTTGTGATCACCTCTACAAGGTAGGGGTAGGAATGAAGAAAGGGTAGCAATACTTACTGAATAAGTGAAAAAAATGTTTAATTCCATTGTATTGTTTGATGTGCCAAATTAAAGAAAACTTATAGGTATACATTTAAATTGTATAATCGCAAACAGTGCAAAAGTCCAAAATAAAATGTACAAAAAAAAGAATAAATAATTCTTGTTTGATAATATATGCTATTTTGGAAGTTAATCAGAACAATAAACAACAGTGGAGTTTTCCAACAAAATGTCGAAATCGAATTGGAAATGGTTAATTATACAATTATTGGTAGAACTGGTGTCGGCAAATTTATAGGGCGTACTAGATTGCTCTGATGAATCCCACGGGTTGGGGGTTAGAGGGCGTTAGTACCAATACATACACACAATTATTCCCAATTGACATGTGATTTTGTCATGGCCACCTGTAATGACTGCTTTTAAACTTTGGTAGATCGTTCTGTTTTGTAAAGTGACAATTGATGAAGTTAATAACAAGCAATTTAATTATTCCAGCTTTCTATATCAAGTATAATCATATCTGCATGTTTAAATAATGCCATTATATAAACGTAATTATTTTTCATTGTTTAGATTCACTCAATACCAGATACGTATAACGGTCAAACCAATATTTTAGTATAATTTTCAATCGACCATTCACATGTCAATTATTTATGAAATTTTATTTCATGGTGTGCTTTATAAATTTTATAAATCAAAATGATTTTAATTAATTTCCCTTTGTAGGTCATTTTCAAATATCACATGCGAGTAAACACGCCTGGTTCATTTTCATTTCCCTACCATTAATAGAAGAAAAAATTTTATATTATCTGTTTATGTGTGATCATCAGTGTCAGGAAACTAGTCCGGAGTCCAGGACTGGTAGCTATTACTGCCTCATATGGTTGACAATTCAGTTCAAAACAATTTTATTCAGAATTATTAGAAAACAACAAGGTGTATATGTCCCCCGCCGGACACCCGCTCTGTTGACGGCCTAGCATCCCCGTGTATGGAAGCATTTGGGCAATTATTAGGTCAGGCGGAGCGGGGCCGATCCGGGCTTGAAAATATTACTTTAAACTAATACAACACCAAACTATAATTTTAATTGTATAATGGTAACAAAAACAAATCAATGCATGCAAAAGCATGCACTTATCGACTTAAAGGTAATGCTGAAAAAGATGCATATCGTATAAAATGGTGTATACAAAAATTTGGAATTTAGCGTTTGCTACGACGACGAGCCAAATTGCTAAGAGTAAAAAAAGCTCACTTTGAAACAATACTGAGATGGGGAGTGGGAATGTCTAGACTTTGCCAATTTTTACGTAGACAAATATTTGTGTATATGATATTGTTCCACATTTACTGATAGTTAACTTTGGAAAAAAAATTTTGAATAGAATTTATTACAACAAATAATATAATAATATAATTCAGAATTATTGAAATCTGCCATCGCTTTAGCATACATGGTCACAACTAATATTCGTTCTTAATTCCTGGCTGTTAAATTTGAGCGATTTGGTCTGTACACAATATATTTGTATAAGAAAAATGAACGTTCTACATCTATCAAGATTAATGGTGCAAGTTCTATATAGTTCACATGGAAAGGCACTGACAAACCGTGCAGATAATTTTTTACAAATTTTACACATTATTTTGTATTCCAGTTTTCTGTGTAAAACATTCTTTAGTTTAATGTTTCTAGACCGCTTTTGCTGCCTGACAGAAACAAAGCCTTTTGAACACTTAAAATTCTTAATATAACATTGACAACCTTATTACACCAAAAGCCAATTGTTTCATCCACTGTCACCCACAAAAATTTATTTCGTGCGTTCTCTATAATATTGCTTCAGACAATTTTATATACACTATATGCCTAGAATATTTTGTCGACAGGCAGTCGAATTTTTATGTCTTTCACAACACAGCGTATATAAAATACGTAACGTTGATTGCAAGGGGAACATAGATTATGTGAACGACCTGTTCTAAAGTTTTCAATAATTTTTTGTTGTTTATGCACAATCGGTAGTAACTACTCGATTGCTAAGAGGGTTTTATACAACAGTGTAACCACACACCACCACGAACCCGAGGGTTTATGTTGCTAAGATAACTGAACTAGGGACACCACAGGATAAATTGCCAAGCTGTCTATAAGATTTCGTAAGATAGTCCCAATTACTCGCAAAAGCCATGCATCTTTCTGTCTTGATAATAGTTATACTCATTGCATATATTACAGGTATATATAAACACACCACATGAATTTTTATGTGGTGTATTTATTTATAGTTATAAGTGTCGGCCCTGAAAAATTGAAAGTTTTCCGGCCTCTGATGATCATGATGTCTGACTGCAAAAAGTAATTATAAGTAAAGTAGACAGAGCGTAACAACGTACCCTTTGCCCTCAAAATCCATAACTGTCGTACGTTACTTTATTACACACTAAATATTAAGTTACAAATATGTATTTGCAGAAACGTCTTCTTAATTATTAATACACTGTGCACAGAGTGTTAAGACTATTTCATATTTTCATGAAAACATTGGACTAACAAAAAATCGTTATTGGGGGATTGAAAACATTATATTAATCTTTTGCATAATTTGGTTGATGAAATGAGGAAAAACAATTTTGGTTTAAGTGTTTATCCGTGGTGAACCAACAATGTTCTAAACCTATCATCTAATTACTTCAAGTATAAATATATAGATATGCTTCTGATTATATGGTCGATCATATCTTGTGGGATTTGTGCCCATAAAATGGGAAGAATATCTGACAGTTGCCTAATGTTTTCTGAAGTCGGTTGATGGCTTTGAAGTGCCTTACCTAATAAGTCCCACAAATGTTCAATAAGATTCAAGTCAGGAGAACGCGGTGGCAGAAGATCATGATTATTTCCGTGAGATTCAGGGATATTGAATATTTATTGATAACGATGGGAGCATTATCATCTATAAAAATAAAATTTTCGCAAATAGAATCTTAAAAAGTCGTCGCAATGTTACTGACAATGCTCCTCCTGCAGATACATAGATCGGTGCTTCCCCCAACACATATTCATCCGCATACCATTACACTACTTTCTCTAAAAGCTACTGTTGGTTGGATAAATCTTTGACTATCTCTCCCCTGACGTCCTCCAAATTCGTAGACATCTTCTATCGCTGTGCAAGCCAAGACGAGACTCATAGCTGAATAAAACTGAATCCATTCCATATCGCAGTTTTGATGATCGCTTATCCAGGTTAAACCGGTTGCATGATCAGCTGCACTTAACCGAGGTGCTCGATATGAAGGATGACTTGACAGGCTAAACTCCCTGAATTTATTGCGTATTGATTTGATGCTTACTGTAACCCAATATGCTGCACATAAGGCGATTCTTACTTGAGAAGCGTAAAGAGCAGGATTCCTTCTTAATGTAAGTCAAAGATAACGATCTTGTCGTGGTGTTATAGACCAGGGTCAACCACTTCTGGGCTGCTTTTGTAAAGAATCAGTGTCCAGAAATATAATCCAAAGTCTACTAATGACGCTTTTATTTTCCCTAACACTGTAGCAACATCGACTTGACGCAAGCCAGCTTGGAGCATACCAAAGGCCTTCTTGGCATTAGGTTGTGATAACTGATAAATGACGACTTGCTTCCATATTTGTTCAAAAACCTCACAGAATACATTTCAAACACACCTGAAAGCAATTAACTACAGAATGAGAATTGGTATACAGGGTGGGTCAATAGTGCGTCGGACTTCGATATCTCGAGTTCTACGATAGCTAGAAGAAAAATACAAGTAAACTAGATAAAGAAGTCTACACTGGAAATAATTTTCGAATATACAGGGCGAGCCAAGACGAAATTACAGGATCAAGTGCCTTTTTTTTTAAATGGAATGCTATGTATATCTGTACATTTTTTGAGCTTATTTCTAGACTCTTTCCTATCTTTCTCCTATCCACTTGGATGTAATGAATATTTTTGTTGAAGTAATGCCATCTGCAGATGCATATTGAAAAAATCACCAAAGTCACAATTATGGGTTTTAAGAAAAACTTATGTGCATACTAGTTACGAGACATCTAATTAATATTTTTTAATCATTTCTACTTCTTAAAAACGTACAAGGTGGCGAAACATTATTTTTCAATTAAGAACTTTAAAACTGAATTTTTTCATTTTTTTCAAATGGAACACCCTGTATATTTTTTGACGATGTGATGTAGAAATGAAAAACGTACGTTTTTTTGTAAATTTTCCTATGGTTAATTGCAATAATTTTCGTTTTATTGAGCAATAAGTATAAAATTCAAGAATAAACTTAAAAAAATAGAGGTTTCTCCAAGTAATTGATTAGAAAAAATTATAAGTGCTCCACATGTTATCCATTTTGATTGACACACGTCTCTATGCGGTTTTGAAATGAGGTTTCTACTGTTGCTAAAATTGTCGGTGTGATAGATCTAAAAGCAGTTATTATCCTTTCCTTCATATTTTGTACTGTTGTTGGTGAAATTCATTTTCGTAAGATCTGGAGATCTAGCAGGCCATTTAGTGGGTCCATTTCGTCCAATCCATTGAAGTGGGTATTATTTAAGTGGTCTCTAACTGCATTTAAATAATGTGGTGGAGCACCATCTTGCTGAAACCACATCCTATTTCGAATCCTTTTTAGGAAGATTCACCAATAATTGTCGCAGATAGTTTTCCAGAAAATGAAAATAAATAGCTTCAACCATCAAAGAAATGTGGCCCTATTACATGTTCTCCAATAATTCCTCCCCAAACGTTTATAGACCATCTGTGCTGGTTATCAATTTGCCTAAACAAATGAGGATTTTTCGAAGCATAATAATCAACGTTGTGCCTATTAACAAATCCGTTTTTATGAAAAGTTGCCTCATCAGTGAATAAAACATTACTAAAGAAGGTGACATCTTGCATTTTATCTCTGGCCCAATTACAAAACTGTAGACGCCTTTGAAAATCGTCATCAGATAGTTCCTGGTGCATTTGAATATGATATGAATGAAACTTATTTGTTTTTAAGATTCGACCAACAGACCGTCTACTTATTCCTACTAATTAGCTCACTTCTCTGTGACTAATATGGGGATTCTCAACCGCTGTCAACACCACAGAAAACTCATTTTCTTCATTCACAGCATGTTTTATTCATCCACTTTTTTTGTATTCGACATTTCCAGTTTCCACAAATCTATCGAAAAGGTTTTGGAAGCTGCTAACATCAGTAATCCTTCTTTTAGGATACCTTTGCTTATAAATTCTATTGGCAAGCAAACATTTTCTGTCTGACTCGTCTAAAACAAAAGTCATGTCTACAAATTCCGCTTTATTAAAATCATTTTGTAAAACTCGAAATAATTAATACAAATGATAACTGTCGACCAGTAAGTCCGAAAATGTTCATTTGAGCTCAGCTTAAAAGCGCACAGAGACGTGTGTCAATCAAAATGGGCAACATGTGGAGCACTTATTATAATTTTTTTAATGAATTATTTGAAGAAACCTCTATTTTTTAAGTTTATTCTCGAATTTTGTATTTATTGTTCAATAAAACGAAAATTGTTGCAATTAGCAATAGAGAAGTACTTACAAAAAATGTTCGTTTTTCATTTCTACATCACATTGTTGAAAAATTTACAGGGTGTTCCATTTGAAAAAATTGAGAAAGTTCAATTTAAAAAGTTCTTAAATGAAAAATAATTTTTGGCCACCCTGTATATTTCTAGGAAGTAAAAATGATACAAAAACATTAATTAAATGTTTCGTAACTAGTATTCACATAAGTTGTTCTTAAAACTCATAATTGTGACTCAACATGCATCTGCAGATGGCATTATTTCAACAAAAAAGTTCATTACATCCAAGTGGTTGGGAGATAATCAATAATAATATAGGAATGAATAGAGTCTAGAAGAGGCTCAAAAAATGTATATATCCATTTAGAAAAAAAGGCACTTGCTCCTGTAATTTCGTCTTGGCTTGCCTTGTATATTCGAAAATAATATCTGGTATAAACTCTTTTATCTAGTTCACTTGTATTTTTTTTTTTAATTTCTAGCTATCGTAGAAATCGAGATATCGAAGTCGCACTATTGCCCCACCCTGTATATAGGGAAATTAGGAAAACGAGAATACGATGAAAGAGAGACATAACTGTTTTATTCCGGAGATCTAAAAAACATGCAGAAGCATACACACTGAAAAATTTTTTGTAGGGACATATTCTAGTGTGATTTTTCCAATATCCTTAACTTTCTGTGCACATGAGTATCATGCTGGTGTATGAACACATTTGCTTCATTACACATATTATTAGTGGAGAGATGTAACTTACATTTGCTTAAAACACTTAGATGTTACTATGAAAAAATGTATTTTTAAAATAATATTCAACGAATTTAACAGCTACTCAAGCAACGAATTATATAACACCTAAACTACGACCCCATATTTACATTTTATTAAATATTTAAAAAAAAAAAACTGTTTTCGTTTTTTTTCTCTCCTTATTGTTTGAGTATTTGTTTTTGCTTTATGGATTAAATCACATGTGGATGTTTTTGTACTTAAAATGTATTTCAAAATGAATATTTTTCGACTGGGGTCCCTCAAGTAACCTACGTCAGTGGTACTTCATATTATAATTTAATTTCTTTGTGTTTTGTTTCAGATACATCTAGTTTAAAATTTTGAAAAGTGATAGAGAAATCTTACTTCAACAAAAACTTGAGAAATCAGTCCTCCGGTTAAGGGAAGGGTGTCAATAGTGATGAAATAAATGTTACTGATGATGATGATGATCGAGGTCTCGATTTTGTTTTTCAAGGCGATAATTCATCCGGAATGGAAAAGTACACCGTGGAACTCATTGAAAAACCTGATGATGAGATTCTTGAAAACGTGGATGAAGAATGGAAAATCTATTAGAGATAGATATGAAACTAGAACACAATAAACTGTATGCAGTAATATAAAAACGCATCTAGAACTCAGTCATTATTGCGATTAATGAAACCTGGACCAACGGAGTACATCAATTCAGCGAAAGAAATTCTTAAAGTATTCAATCTTTTTGTAACTACCAGTATTAAAAATAAGCTTTGCCAATACACTAACTAAAAAGCAAATCATGTAGTGAAAAAAGGTGGAAAAGTGTCGATAATTCACAGGCCAACATTTAATTTGAAAAAAAAAACGCCAGACTCTACCTAGGTACCCAGGGGGTTTTTGGGGTCGCTGATTCCGATGTCGAGGTCGGTTAAGCTCTATTACGTCAGGTTCAGGGTCAATTGAAGGTCAAACTTGCTTGGTTCCCAGAAAATCTGGGAGCTTTTAGTGAAGAACAGGGAGAAAGAATGCACCAGGACCTGAATGAGTTTGAACAAAGATATCAAGGTGTTTGGGGAAAGAATATGTTATCAGACTATTGCTGGAATCTAAAGAGAGACACGAAAAAAGCAGATAAAAGAAAAGCGATTCGAAGATCATTCCAGGAACAACGTAATCTTTCTCGCCCGAATTTCGATCAATACACTTATGCAGAGAGAAGCGAATTGATTTATTGAAGGCTTTCAAAAAAATTTTTTTTAATCTAGTTTTTGTGCAATCACGCAAAACCGAGAGAGGATGGTAGGCAGAAAGGTAAAAAGATAAACTGACAAAGAGGTAGACAGACTTTCAGTGGACATTTAGACGGAGGGTGGCAGGAAAACAAACAGAAATATTTGGTCATTTAGACAGATAGATAGACAAAATTACTGACAGAAAGGCAGGTAGAAAGGCAAGATGTCAGGTAGATGGACAGAGAGAAAATGCAGGCGGACGATAAATACAGACTAATAAGCAAAAAAGGTGTGAGGGTAAAAAGGCAGACAGATAAACAGTCAATAAGTTGGCAGGTGAGTATTCGTATAAATTATTTCTAATTTCTTTCACCTACTATTCTTACTTTAACCTTCAAACGAACTTGAACATGAGGTGATAGAGGTCAACTGACATCAGATTCGGACTCAGCGACCCCAAAAACCTATGTATGCATTTTTTCAGATTTCTTGACAGCTTCTCTGTTTTCTCAAATTAACCTTGAAATTAACTCAGAATGACCTTGAAATGAGCTATGAATGCCTTTTAAGAGTAAGCGAGCACCGGATTTGGACTCAGAGACCTCAAAAACCTATGTACGAAATTTTTCACATTTTTTCAACCACCTTTTCTTATTTTGACCTTCAAATGACCTTGAACTTGACGTGATAGAGCTTATCCGACCTCGGAATCGGAATCAGCGACTCTGAAACCCCTAGGTACCTAGGTAGAGTCCGGTGTTTTTGTTTCAAACTAAATGTTGGCCTGTGAATGTAGAATGTGGCATGCATGCAGGTCTGACAGTATTGGAAGTGCTTCGTTGCAGAAAAGAAAATGTAACAGAAACATGGAACCCCGAAGAACTCAATCGATGCAATATTTTCACAGGATGCATTTTTTGTGACAAGTTTATGATCAGCAATTTTGTAAGATTTATGATAAAACAAGAATAAATCGAAGACTGACGGATAAATTAGCTGTATTTATGGATATCTGGAAAGCCTTTGTAAACAAATATTAGCAATCT
Organism: Rhamnusium bicolor; assembly: GCA_029963845.1. Classification (NCBI taxonomy): domain Eukaryota; kingdom Metazoa; phylum Arthropoda; class Insecta; order Coleoptera; family Cerambycidae; genus Rhamnusium; species Rhamnusium bicolor. The sequence goes on from JANEYF010002295.1 coordinate 354,459, forward strand.
TTTATTCTCAGAGAAAAGGTAATAATGGATAAAGAACTAGTTGATTTCATGGCAAAGAAGTGCCCATTCAAATCATAACAGTAAAAGCCAGCAAAATATGAAATAAAAATTTGAGTCACTGCCGATATAGGAGCAGCATATCTTCTGAACCTATAGATTTACATTGGTAAGCTACAAAAAAAATTTTTCAGAAAAAAAAAACAAAGTTTTTCATGTAACTCACTTTTTGCGTAGTGATTAGAGGTATGTGAAACCTCTCATATGGTCCAAATGCTACTATCCGACTGACATCATAGATGTCTCTGGCGGATAGCGACTTGCAAAGCAAGTACCGAGAGCGGCGACTTCTAGCCCTGGTGGACTAACTACTGTTATTAAATATGATTTGAACGAAACAACTATTCAGCGGGCAAATACCCCGACCTGCATTGGATTATACCTTCAAATCATGATAGATCGGTAGCCAATATCATTTGTCAATTTCTGACCAGACATGCCGGTTTCGAACTTATTAGTTCTCCTCAGTATGCCATAGGTTATCGAACAGACAAATGATAGTGACCAACCTGCTAGTCATATACTGACTAAGATAAATTCAGTAGTGGTGAGAGGTATGTGAAACCGCTCATATGGTCCAAATGCTACTATCCGACTGACATCATAGGTGTCTCTGGCGACCATTTTAGAGGTTTCACATACCTCTCACCACTACTCAATTTACCTTAGTCAGTATATGACTAGCAGTTTCGCCACTATCATTTGTCTGTTCCATAACCTATGGCATACTGAGGAGAACTAATAAGTTCGAAACCAGTCTATGTCTGGTTAGGAATTGACAAATGATATTGGCTACCGATCTATCATGATTTGAAGGTATAATCCAATGCAGGTCGGGTACTTGCCCGCTGAGTAGTTGTTTCCTTCAAATCATATTTAATAACAGTAGATAGTTCACCAGGGCTAGAGGTCGCCGCTCTCGGTACTTGCTTCGCAAGTCGCTATCCGCCAGAGACATCTATGATGTCAGTCGGATAGTAGCATTTGGACCATGTGAGAGGTTTCACATACGTCTCACCATTACTCAATTTACCTTAGTCAGTATATGACTAGCAGGTTGGCGACTATCATTGGTCTGTTCCATAACCTATGGCATACTGAGGAGAACTAATAAGTTCGAAACCGGTCTATGTCTGGTTAGGAATTGACAAATGATATTGGCTACCGATCTATCATGATTTGAAGGTATAATCCAATGCAGGTCGGGGTATTTGTCCGCTGAGTAGTTGTTTCGTTCAAATCATATTTAATATCACTTTTTGCATAAAATCCACACCGATTTACAAATCTAATGTACCTTAACCTAAATCATATCAAGGTGGAAACTTTTCGTTAATTCGACTCCACATGGATAGACATATTTTATATTCATTAAAATTACCATGTTAAATATTTTTATTCCTTCCTTTATACACTATATAATCAAATAATTAGTAATATCTTCCACGACGACAACTCTATACACGTAACTGTAATTGGTTTATTTGATTACACTCAAGTGATTGACAATCGATTAGGTAGATACTATTATTTCCTTTTGCTTATCATAGCGTTACTGCTATAGTGATACAAATTTCTCATTAGCAATGATGCTCTATCAATAATACATTTTCCATAATTAATACCAGATTAATCTAAGATGTGTTATATAGTTATTAATAATAATTTGGGATTTAGGTTAGCAACATTTGTAATACATATTAATATAAATGCATCACCCTTCAACAGGATATTATTAATATCAATAATAACACAGATCTGCGATGGCAAAATTGTCTTAAATCTAATAGGTAAGTTTGATAGTTTTTTAAGTGCTGATTACAGGAAACATAGTGAAAAGAATCCATCAAGTATAGTTTTTCACAATGGACGATTTTTCCTTTGATAATAAACAAAATCCAATTAATTTAATAGTAAATAATTATATTTAATTTAACAATAATTTAATTAAGTGAAGATTTTTTGACTGTGCATTTATATTAGAAATACAATTTTTTTTTTTAAATTTTTGTGTCATAAAAAATAATATGTTGTTTGTAGCTAAAGTTGCGAATATACAAAATGGAAATACCTTGTGATGTACTAAAATGGTATTTGTGTTAAGTACCACTTTGGCACCCTTAAATACAGATGCTGAACTTTTATGTACGGTATGGTTTCGAGCACCAGTTCTTGTTTTAAAGTGTAGTAACACCACTTTCTTCCATCAGCTGTATGATAGGAGCTAGGATAACTCAGTGAAGAAACGGAATGTCCAGGCGGTCCATGTGTATGATTGTCGGTTGCGTAGTAATGGACAACTTCAGCTTTAATCATCTCCAGATTATGACAACTTGGATGGCGAAACGCGCATCGAGTGCAGTATATAGTGTTTTGGTGTTTCGTAGAAAGCTACGTCATCTTCACATTACATGTTATCTTCACATCAAAGGTTCCAACCCACTCCAGAACTTCACCTTACCTGCCGAAAATGATTCTCAGTGTATGACTAGATTGATTACTTATGTTTTAAATAAAAAGAAAGAATATCAACTTGACTTACTCTATTTTATGAAAGACTGACCTCGTAGAATAAAAACAATAAATATTAATCAGTGTAACCAATTTATACATTCAACAGAAAAAGCAGGCCAATAAACCAAGCATGAGGTAGAGATAACTCAAGCAGGAGCATCAAATGCGGCTAAGTTACGGAATCTATTACTACTAAACTGTATAATTATAAGACAAGCAGGTAAATCAAATGCAGCTATGTTACGAAAACTACTACTACTACTGGTATCTAGCAAGCGGTTAATGTGTTTAAAGCGGCTAGTGCGTAAGCGGTATTACAGCAGGCGGTGTGTGCAAAATGGTCCAGGTGCAAGGGGTTACGGTATACAAGCGTGACACTACGGCAGGATATCAATCTAGGGAGTGCTGGTTATTTGAGAAATGTCTAAACGCGAGTATACAGCTAGGTTAGCCCTTATGTCTCCTACTAAGGTAAAACGTGTTTTAACTTGCGAACTACTTAGTCAGATTCTATCCTCAAACGAGTGACTAGCTGGCTAGTAGTGTTTTCTAACTATAACACTGGGAGTGGATTCTATCCTCAACGAGTGACACTAGAATCCAATCGGTGTTTAGTATCATAAAACCTACACCGAAAAACCCGGATGATCCCAAAGGGCATCTAGTGTGTACTTTAGCGAGCGTTATATAGCTAAGTTGTTTTTTATGTCCCTTTACTGGGGTACAATCGTGTTTTAATTCGCGGACTACTTGGTCAGGTGCTATTTTCAAATGAGTGACAATAAGAATCTCGCTAGTAGTGTCTCCTAACTATAACACTGGGACTGAATTCCATCCTCAAAGAGTGTTTAGTATAATACAATCTAAATTGAAAACCGGATGTTCCTGAATTACGCCTCAACTTGATAGCACCCTAATCCTTATTAAACAAAAATGAAATAAATCAAACTATAAAAATGTCCCTAAATTGATTCGGCCTGAGATATTCGTTGGCATTTTTGTTCTCAACAGTTGGCGAGAAAGTCACGTGACTCTTGCGCGAGGAACGGAATTTCATCTGATGTGGAGGGGCTCACATTCTCTGAGCAAGCTTAGCGAAATGCGTTTAAACAAATTCCCTGCGTTATTTGATATAAACAAATATTTATAAAATATTTTGAGACTAACAATCGCTTTCTCATAATTTTAAAACTATGTTTACAAAAAGAAAATAATTAAAATGGTCATGGATAAATATTTGAACTAAATTACTTAATCTTTCATATTGAAGATTATTTATAAATAAGAGAAATATATCTACTAATAATAAAAGATTCATGTTATTTGGTTTTATGCGAGCGGTACTCAATATAAACAAAATAATTATGAAAGTAAAATAACTTAAGATTACCCTGAAAAAAAAATCAGTTTTAACCAATTGAGAAACAAAATAACATTAAATACAAATTGTTGTACACGGGGGGTACCAAAGTGAGGAACAGTCCAGATTACGTATTAAAATAACGGAAAACTAATACCAGAAAAATCACTTCGTTATACCCCATATAATTAATGTTCCTCTCTTATGATCGTAATCACCTTAATAAGCAGTTACTTGCAGATATGGTATTATTCTGTAGTATGGTAGTTTTATCCATTATAAATATATTGTATAAGTACTGACATAAGTACTAATTCTCAGAAATTAAAAGTATAAAGTTTCATTGTCGAGTGGTGAGGACACTTGCCTCTCACCCTGGAGTACCGTTTTCAAACCCTGGTCCAGAAGCTAGGATTTTTCCTAACCAGAAATTAATCCTAGCATACTCGAACATTGGGTGTGTATCTAAATGTGTATCCCTCTCCCATACAAAGTGACTTGAGGTACCCTCAGGGATACAGGGGGTTGTATGTCTTGTGGTGTTTAATTTGAATTAATCTGAAATTTGAGAAGGTAATTTATCTGCCTTTACAAACAAAATTTTGTGATCAAAATGTATTTTCAAAACTAGATAGATTTTAAATTTTTTGCTGAAATACATGTATGAATATTAAGTAGATAGTTAATACATTTCTCTCTCTCAAGATTTATTATGTTGCCATTAAAATTTAAAATTCATTATAGCTACTATTACTATTACTAGAAAAACCACTAAGAGTACATATGAAAACTACCTTTTTTACTTGTGAAATACAAATATAATGTCAGTTCATGCAGAAAATATGGTACAGAGCATTTATTGGATAAAGATATCATTGACAGAACACCTCTTGCTTCACCATATATCTGTTTTGCAGGTGGATTGATTGGTGTTTTCTTAACTTCTCTTATTAAATTCTATATTCGATGATAGGGTTCTCATAAAGGGCAGCAAACCTAAAGTAAGTATACTACATTGTAATGTAATGAGGAAATAAAAATACTTTCTGTTTATTAAAGATGAAACAGTAAACTTATTCTTTTTTTATATCATGCCGATGGCAACTTTTGTTCCGATGAGTTTTTCATATTGCAAATATTCTATGATATATAAGAAAATAAGACTCATTAAATAACACCTTTATTAAAATAATAAATTTTAATTAACAGTGCAATGAATTAATTTTTTTGCAAGTAAAAATGATTCAATAGTAGAAATACAAAATTATTAATATGAATATAAACTATAAATTAACAAAATATCAACTACGTGAATACATAAACCTCGCACAAAATAATAATCCTATTAATAACGGTGAATGGAAGAAGGTTTTTAAAAAATTGCGTAATAAGCCACCATTAATAATTGGTGATAGCACAGAAAGTAATTCTATTGTCCTAAAAGGTGTCCCAAAGAGGGAAATATTGCGCGTTTATCGAGTTGATCCCAACACGAAAACAGAATGTTTAAAAAAATGTGGAACCTAATTTTCCAATGATTGTCTGTGAGTCAACTAGCCCAAGACGTCCTAATTTGTACTTATCATTCAAAGTCAGTATTTTGGAGGAGGATTTTAAAGACGTAATAGATTCATCAAAGTGGCCCAAAAATGCTTGTCTAAGTCGTTTTTTATACCTAACGAGGAGAGGAATGAAACAAAAAGTAACTTTTAATCCCAATTTGCCTTTATTAACCATACAAAGTTTAAACATCAATAAGATAAATGAACACTTTCTAGATATGTTATACAATTTTACAAATTTAAACTTTATATGCCTGATTGTGAAGGCAGCTAAGCCAGAGACCATAAGTAATTTCTTTTTCGATGGTTATTATTTAGGAAGTAGTTATTGAAGAAGCTCATTTAATTGGGGCGGTGTAGGAATATGGGTGAAAGCAGGCTTTAATGTTAAATCTATTAATTTAGAAAATTTTTGTATTGATAAGCACATTGAAATATGTGCAGTGTCTTTTAAAAGTACACCTAATATAGAATTTATATTATTGGTATGTTACAGATCTCCTTTAGGGACTTAAATATATTTCTTGGTAAAATAGCTGACGTGTTAAATTTGGTATTTAAACCAAATTTAAATGTGATCCTCTGTGGTAATTTTAATGTAGATTCATAGAATTGCTGTAATGTTTTGGATAGTTTTAATCTCATTAGCAAGATGAGGTGGCCTACCAGGGTTTCAAGAAATTCTGTTAAAACAATTGATCACATTTTTATAATTTTCACTGCTAATGTTGTGTACAATAATATATCCAATCACAGAACTGTGCTTTATGAATTAAACTTAGAAATACCTGAACAAGGTGGTGTAACATCTCATAAAGAAGTTATGATGAAAATACAATCAGCCATTTTGAGTCACTTCTTCAAAAAGAAGATTGGTCATATCTTTATTCTTTACAAGATAACAATCATGCAAATTACTTTTTTAATATCTTTTTCTATTATTTTAATATCTGCTTTCCTTTGAGAAGGAACTATAATCTTACCTCAAATAAAAAATGGGTAAATGAAAAAGTTAAAATCTCTAATTCCTTTTTAAAAAATTGGCATGCTTTAAGTAACATATTTCCTGAGCTTAAACCTGTTTACCAGTATGCAAGTGAGTGTCATAAGTAACTTTTGGACGAGAACAAAGAAAGAGTAAATAGTAAATTCAGAAAACATTACCAAAACTGCGTGGAATGTAGTTTCTGAATTGTCCAATAATCTAGTGACAACTACGACAATTTACAGATAAAAATAAACTAAATTTTAACTAATGATCCAACAATCATATCTATTGAATTTAATAATTTTTTTATAAGTAAACCTAAAAATATGGTACCACGAATTGTGCCTAACTATAGTGAAGTAAATACGTTTGAGGACAAGTTAATTTCACGACAAAACAAGTTATTTCTTACTCCGTTTACTAAAAATGAGTTATTTGAGCCGATGAAATGAATATTAAAAAAATTAAAGTTCATCTGGTCATGTTGATATATCAGTTTTTATTGTAAAGAAAATTATATATACAATTGCACAACCATTTACATATATAGTTAACCTCACTTTTTGTACGGACATATTTCCGGAGTATTTAAAAGAAGGGAAATTTCACCAGTATTCAAAAAAAAGATCCATATAATATTGTTAACTGACTGTACTTACAGTATTTTCTAAAATATTAGAATTTTTTTTTTTTGAATAGGCTAGAGATATTTTTAAACACTTTCAATTTCTTCTGCACAGCTGCTTCAAATTTAGTTGGCTACGTACCAAATAACCTAAATCTAAGCCATTTTATAGAAAATCCAATTCTATATATCTGATGAAAGTGACAGAGAGTGAAGTCTCAGACATAATAAAAAATCTAAAAAGCAAATACTCTACGGACTACGACAATATAAGTAATACATTAATAAAACAAATAAGCCAGTATATAATTGAACCAATAACTTATATTTTAAATTAATCTCTTACACATGGTGTTTTCCTGAAAGACTAAAGCTAACTATTGTTATCCCCATTTATAAAAGGGAGACCGATTTTCAATGGAAAATCACAGACTAATTAGTCTATTGTCTAGTTTTTCAAAATTATTTGAAATTGTAATACATAGCAGACTCATTTCATTTCTAGATAATTCAAACCTCCTAAATGTAAACCAGCATGGCTTTCAGAAAAATAAATCTACAGCAACAGCAATTTTCAGTTTTATCGAGAGAACTTTACACTTTTTGGACAATGGCCAACTGGCACTGGGCATTTTTCTCGACTTGTTAATGGCTTTCGACTGTGAAAATCATCAAACACTTTTATGCAATTTAGAAAAAATAAGTATCCGTGGACCAGCATATCACTAGTTTAAGTCCTATCTAACGAACTGAACACAAAGAGTTTGTGATAACACCATCAAATATCTTTCAGAATCAAGACTCATAACCATGGGGTTCCTCAAGGGAGCATACTTGGACCATTACTGTTTCTGATTTACGTAAACGATTTACCGACACTATTTCATAATACAGATCTAACATTAACTACTTATGCAGATGGCACAAATGTTTTAGTTTCTGGAATATCCTATAATGTATTGCAAAACAAAACAAACGAAATAACCACAAATATGACATATGACATACTGGTTTCAAGAAAACTCATTCATATTAAATTCCGAAAAAACAAACTGCGTCTTATTTAGACATTCCAGAAATGAAACGCAGTACCCCACACAGCTCAGTCTAAATGATGTTATAGTACAACACTCTGAATCGTTTAAATTTTTAGGGGTGACAATCGATGTGCATTTGGATTGGCTGGAACACGTACAAGTACTATGCGCCAGACTTCATAAAGCTTGCTATGCTCTTAAAGAATTAAAAAAATAATGGGACAGTCAACTCTTGTCACAGCCTACTATGGACACTTTTATTCTATTATGAGTTGTGGTATTTTATTTTGGGGCAATTCCAATCATAATAATAAAATATTTAAAGTTCAGAAAAGAGCAGGATATTGGCAACCTTACAAAAAAATTACTCAAGCAGAGGCTTTTTCAAAAAACTTAATTTTCTAACCCTAACTAGAGTATTTGTTTATGAGTGTATTTGTTTTGTTGACAAAAATAAAGATCTTTTTAAAACTTATTTAAATGATCATACTTTCAATACACGGCACAGAGGGAAATTTCTGCTATCCAGTGCACAAAACAACTTTGTTTGAGAAAGGTTGTTGTTATAACAGTTTGCATATGTTCAACTTGCTTCCATTTCACATCAGAGAAATAAAATCTTTTGACATATTTAAGAAAACTGTTAAAAAAATATTTGATTTTAGCTGAGTCTTACAATTATCAGAAGTCACCAAACGTATCTTTAATTAAACATATTCATATTTCTGTGAATTTAAATTCGTTTTTATATTCCATTTGTTTTTATCTTTGTATGTAAGTAATTAGGTCTAAGACCTCTTGTATTTTATGTAACTAATGATATAATCATGTAGGAATTTGACGTGTACTATACAAATATATTTTGTCGCTTGTACGAAATAAATGCTATTCTATTCTATTCTAATGAATCAACATGGTTTTCGTTGAAGATAGTCTACAATTACAGCGATGCATTCATTTTATAATACTATTTCTGAATTTATCGACGTAGGCGGTGTCCTGTTGGGACCTTTGGTGGTCTTAGCAGGGCATTCGACTGTGTTGATCATAACAAGTTACTTTTCAAACTCTTGGAATATGGAATATTTGAAGCCGCATTAAGTTGGATAAGTTCATTTTTAAAAGGACGTGGCGAATAATATGTAAGTATTGGTACTATTATAAAAGTAATAAAGCAATAACAAAATCTGAACATACAGACGTTAATATGGGTGCCCCACAGGGATCAATATTGGGTCCCGCGTTGTTTTTATTTTACATGAATGAAATAGATACACTAATACCTAATGCACATTTTACTAATAATTATGCCGATGATACTTCAGCCATTATTTCAAATAAATTAGAAGGAACTTTAGGAATCATGCGTAAATTATGATATTAGAAAAAATGAGCATTTGGTTTAATGAAAATTCTTTGTATTTAATTTAGAAAAAACACAGTGCATTAAATTCCATAATTGGCAAAAAAATTTCAGATTATCAATAATACTAAAATACACAGCCAATTGCGGAAAATTTTTGGGAATGTACATAGACGACTGCTTATATTGGAAAACTCACTGTGAGCATTTGGTTTTTAAGTTTAATTCTATAGCTTATATGTTTCGAAATTTATGAACAATTCTTACCATGGAACAGTTAATAATGGTATATTACTAACAAGTAGTCTCGATTTAGGAATGAAGTCTGCTTTTGGGGATGGTCCTCTTTATCATGCGAAGTATTCGTAGCACAAAAGCAAATTTTAAGGTGTATAATGGGGGTATCTAGTATTCATATATTTAAAAACATTTTTAAGAATTTTAATCTTTTGACACTGCCTTCTCTATACATTTTTGAATTATGTGTTTATGTTATCTATGTTTATGTGTTTATGTTTTTATTAATTATTATATTAATAAAGATAAAGTCAACCTAAATAAAGATATTCATAATATAAATACCAGACGATTTTCGCATCCCACGTTGTAAATTCTCTGTTACGTACAAATCGCCATGTAGTTTGGGTTTAAAAGCTTTTAATTGCTTACCTGCTAATATAGGATTGTAACACGATTATTTTATTTAAGACATCCCTTAAGAAAATTTTATTAGATAAGTGTTTTTCTAATGTTAGTGACCATCTGTGAAAAGTGTAATAATTTGTTGTATACCTATACCTATATATGTATGTATGTTTTTACTGTAGTGTGCTTTTTTTTAGATTAAGTTTTTAATTGTATGTTTGACTATTCCTACACAATTGTATTAATTGTCATAAAGCAAGATAAAGAAAACTAAAAGGTAGATTCGGTAAAATACATAGACGTAATAGGTAGGTATAATTCTTTTCGCTATAAGATAATTATTATAATATAACCTTACTACTATAGAAATACTAGAAATACTTCTTACTATATTAAACTGTACTAAAAGTTAACTAGTTTGTTATTCTATTTTTGAATACAATATTTAATTTATTAGCATTTAAGCCTAAAATTACTTTGTTATTTGTTTTTAATTGCAGATCAGTAGTATTAATTATTTAGTAGTACATTTACTAATTACTGCCATTAGAAATTTCCTTTAATCAGGGTATGCTTTGTTGTAGTGATAGATTCGTGTTTATAGTAATGTAATAATAAACAATCTCGTAAATAATAAACACTTGGAACACGAAAATTAAGTTATATACCACGTCATATGCTAGATATGCACAAAAATTGAGGTCTGTTCAATTCATGCCCTAGCTGCGCTAGTGCAAATTTGTTTCCCTTAAACATTCTGTATTTGCATTGACGGCATCTGTGTTTATTTACGCTAAACTACAATATTTGATATAAGTGAAAAAATACCATGTCCAACTGAACGAGTTTTGCAACTGCTGATTTTATTGGTTATTTACCACATATACGATCATAGACATTTGATGACCAAACGCAAAAAAAATGGGGGTAAGCAAAAAAACAATTCCTAAACCTATCAGATTGGGCGAAGTGAACTGTCTTTATCCTTAGTTTTTGCTATGACTGTAGCCATAGCCTACGGTGAGCAACTCCTGTGATCACTGATCATTACAGTTAACGGCAGTAGTAGCTTTTACCTTGAGAAACGCATTTAGGAATGAGCAAATCCGTATACTATTCAGTGTAGCCGCAGTCAGTTTGTATTGTAAAATCAGTGCTTATTCCACTGTTTCGTAGTGAGCCGCATTCCCAACATATTAAAATTGTGGTAGGATATTAAACGGCGATCATTCGCTAGTTCTGATTGGCAGACAGGTCGTAAACAGACTCGCTTACGAGCTACCGCGATCTAACTTATTCTGCCAGAAGCGTCGCATATAGAAAGTAGGTGAATAAATACGAGAAAGGCAAATCACAATATAAATATATGTATCATATCAAAGTATGCATTGATTAAAATAATTATTTCCTCTTGAAAATATATAAAATAACTAAAAATTGCCATAAATTGAAAAAAAAAATTAAAGTAAATAAAACGCAACAAAAACAGTCATTTTTTTAAAACAGTTAAGAATACAATAAAAAATATATAACAATAATTACTATACAAAACAGAACAACAACTGAATATTAAAAAAACCTATATCACAACAAAGAACGAAAACACAAAACATAAAAATAAATAGTGAAGCTCGTAAAAAAAATATAATATCAGAACAAAAAAATATACATATATATTGTGTCCTCCGATTGAGAATAGGTGAAATGGACCATAAGTTTTGGATTTTTTTTTTAAATTTGAGGGTTCATCCATAGTTATCTGAAAATTAATTTTTGGTGTACTTTTGTTTTATTTTTAACCACGTAGGCTATAGTACTTAAGCAAAAACTACTTTCTTGTTAGTTAAAGTACATTTTCTGTAAAAGACAACAAAATGTCAGTAAAGAATGATATTCAGATTAATAAGTTATACTCGTATGCAACACTTTAAAAGACCCACCTGCTTTGATGATTTTGACCATTTTCTACTAAGTATATCTGCATTTTACGCTAAAATAATTTACCTAAGTAACTGAATAAATTTTTTTCGAAATCGACATACTTAGTGTTGTAAAACGACGGCTATAATTCACCAACAACATAACAAATTTTTGTTACTAAAGCTGGCAATTCGTGCGGTGGTTCAGTGAAGCAGGCCGCGAGACTCTATTGTGGACATTTTAGTCCATTGTTATGTGTCGTGGTGTGTTTGAGTGTTAATTTCTTTTATTACTCTTATTATGATGCGTATTCCTATATTTCGCCGCACATTTCAGCCGGCCTTGATTATTAATAACTCCAAATTTTGCAAAAACTATTATTAATAAAACAATATCAGTCTTGAAGTCTTTAAAAATGAAATTAAAATAAATAATTTTTGAAGTATAAATCTTAAGGAGTTATTACTCCTTAAGGCTGCGTTAGCATGCCCTTGTCACCAGGATAGCCAGCAGAAAACTTTATATCACCACCAAAATTTTTCTATTGATGAGAACGAAAAATGAGAACATGGCATGATTCATCTTAAACACCATATGGAATTAATATATAAAGTTACAGGCAATACTGATGCCTAGTTTTTTATTAATAACAAATACGAACATTTTATTTGGTGTCATTTATTTTTATGAAACAAAATAGTCGTATTTCCTGTTAATGGAAAAATACGCATCAATATTTATTGCCTATATGTTTATATATTAAATAGTATGTTCATTTTTCGACATTACTAAGATAGAAAAATTTTAACAGTGATTTATAGATTTAAGCTGGATATCTGGTGAAAATGCAGCTTTAAAATACAACTGAGCTGGAGTTTGTATATGACACTGCTCTTAATAGATAATCCCTGTGTGAGCTATCTAATCAAATAAACAAAACATTTTTCAATAAAAAAAATCAAAAATTGGGAAAACGTACCCATTTTAATTCGATAATTACTCTGCTTCTTCTTCCAGTCACATATTAGACAAAATCAGGAATCGGCTTGTTTTGACCGTCATAATGAAAATGACGTCGTCAAATTAATATTTGACACAAGTGACTATTTAGGCATTCTGTCGTCACAATGCAAAATGACGTGATGGTCATTTTCATTATGACTGTGTCGTGTATTTAAGCTCACATCACTACACTTAATAATGATTTTTAATGTAATTAATTATTTTCGAATACCTATAATATACGCGATTAGACGCCGCCTGTGGCCTGGAATTCTTTCAAGGTTAAAGCTACTACTGCCAGTATCAATACTGATCATGCATATTATTCACTACACATTTAATAACAAATAGGATATATGCCAATATTAATGCGATAATACAGTTTTGCTGAAAATACAAATATAAATGGAATAGGAAAAGTATTGTTTATAATATGTGCTAGCTGATGTAATGATATTAATTTATTTTGCGTGACAATGAATAATTGTGCATAATAAATACATCTCCACTGGGATACATATGGTATGAATAGCTCAAATGATATGTTTATTACCAGATGTAAATAATTACATTAACTGTTATAATCACATCATATTTAAAATTTGATTTATTACAATATCCTAAAATTGTTATTATATGCATTGTTAGTATTTTACAAATGATCATAAAATTTTAACAATGATTATTTATCTTTGGTAATAAAAGAGATTTATTGGTAATGTTATTTATACCATATGTTACAAAAGTAAATTTTTGTTATATTTTATACAAATTGTATAGTAAGTAATAAGTTTTACTTAAACTAGTGCCAGTAAAAATGGTTTAAAACAGGAAAATAGAAATAAATTTCAGTTATATTTTAATGTTTAATTGTATACAAACGTTTTTTATCAATAGCATTCTTCATTACACATAAGAAAAGTATATATTAAGCCAATAAATGTTTTTTTTAATTTATTTATTTAACATCGTCCTATTTCCGCTTCCAGGACCATTCACCGACGCCAGGATACGAGCTATCCATGGAAATTTTGCCAAACGTCTTCTCTATCGAAGAGTAGGTTTTTTTGCTTGTCTAACATCTAATAGACAAGGGACTGAGTACTTTACGTCCCCTCCGAAGGCGGGTATATGACCTACACAACTCTCACCTAAAACTTTTCTACTAGCGCATTCAGATAATAATGACTGTGTAAAATGTAAGAAACTATAAGTGTTTTATTGTTATCATATGAGGCTTGAAATCTTTTTTTTCCTAGAAATACATAATTACAAACAATCAAAATGTCAGATTTTTTAAAATACATAAAAGAATGGGTTCATATACTGCCCTCATAAGCAGAAATGCCTTAAATATTATTTTGACGTTTGTGCAGAAATTGAGGACTTCATGATTTCGTCATAAAATTGTTAAAAATACCTTTTTTTCATTATTTTTTCAAAACAACATAAATATTCAGACATTCAGTATATAACAAGTGCCTCATATTAACCAAATATGGATGTTTCAATATTTTAAAAATCATTAATTTATTTTAGTCTCACACTCTATATTAGTTTTTTATGCCTATATGATACTAAACACTAAACAGCCTTATGTTTAATACATAAGGCTTTTTTAGTATCACATAATCACACAAAACTAACATGGAGTATTTCAATCTCAAACTGCATGTTAGTTTTGTATGTCTATATGAGACTAAAAAGCCTTATGTATTAACATAAGGCCTTTTTTAATCAAATACAAAACTACATACAAAACTAACATGCAGTTTGAGACTAAAATAAATTGATGGCTTTTAAAATATTAAGTCATCCATAGCATTTTTGTAACTCTTATGTTCTACAAACAGGAAACATGTTATGTACATTTTTATTTATGAATATTTTAACAAATCCATAATGAAATAATGAAAATTGCAATTTCTGAGCAAATGCCAAAAGAAGATTTTTTGACGTTAAAGTTTTTCGTTTAATTTATAAATTTCATATTACACAAATTCACACATCTTAAATCGTCATACACTTTTTAAGCAAGAACGCCTTATGTCTATACTAGAAGTGTTTTAGCTTCGAACTGCGTATATATTGAGTACATATCTATAAACAAGAATACCTTATATCTGACTTAATGTGTTCTTGCTTAAAAATTCATATATAATACGCAAAAGTACCTTATAATATCAGCTTAAGGCGCTCTTACTTATGACACTGTGGATGTTAGTAATCATGGGGTAATATTATATCAATAAATAATGTCTTATTTAAAAAAAAAGATTTTTTCCGGTTAATTATGATGTAAAATCACATAAACAGACGATTTAAATAATTATCTCATTTTTTACAAAAAATCGACTTAAGGCATTTCTGCTTATGAGGGCAGTATAGGTTAGGATAGATGGCATAATTGTCGTTGTGATTACCAAAGTTACAAGTCAGTATAAAATGTCAAAATAAATATGACAAATGTTTATATTTTGATTTATGTAATTAATAATATTTTATATAACAAGTCCCGAAAATTGTGTTTTTTTTACAAGTGGGGCGTTTATAGTACGAGTCGAAGGCGAGTGCTATAAACCACACGAGTAAAAAAAAACATTTTATTCTCGAGTTATATACAATATTTTTATATCGCCATTCGAAATTAGAAAACAGTATAATTTTGTAAAAATACGGCAAACTGACAAAGTTACCTTGTCGTATTGACTAAATTCTATTGCTGTTTCCGTACAAATCAATAATAAAACAATTAAATATTGAACGTCGCCATTGACACATTCTACTTTACAGTAATTATTATCTGGAACAAAAGAGTGATAGTGAGGAAGATTTTTTTCCTGGTACTCCTTCGAAAATCAGGGAGCAAGCAATTGCTGTAACTTTAGATTTATTACCAGCGAAATCTAGAAAATTGTACGAAAAACAATATGATTTATTTATGCACTGGTGTAAGCAGAAAACTGTGAGTAACATATCTGAGTCTGTTCTTTTCACTTGTCTACCTGAAAAAGCATAAACTTTAAAATATTCAAGTCTCTGGTCTAAGTTTTCGATGGTTAAAGAAGTTTTAAATGTAAAGAATAATGTAGCTGTATCCAATTATTAAAAAGTAAAAGCTTTTTTGAAAAGACAATCCACTGGGTATAGGGCTAAGAAATCTAAAGTTTGTGACAGCAGATGTCGAACGTTTTTTACTAGAAGCACCAGATGAAAAATTTTTAATGTTGAACGTTGTATTAATAATGGGCTTGGCTGGCACTTGTTGTCGAGAGGAACTCTACAGTACGACCATTGATGTCATTGTGAGAAAAGATTGCATGCTGGTTGTTATAGTACCTGAATCGAAGACCCACATTGAAAGGACTTTTACGGTAATTGGTGAGACAATTAATGGAATAAATCCACTAAATATTTATGACAAATATGCAGCTATTCGCCCTACTCATGTGAATCATAAAGGGGTTTTTCTTCAATATCGAGGAGAAAAATGTACGGTCCAATGAGTTGGTATTAATACATTTTCAAAAATACCAGGTGTTATAGCTAAATATCTTAACTTATCTAATCCTGAGCAACATACGGGTCACAGCTTTAGGAGATCTTCGGTTCTGGAGCTGATATTCTTACCTTAAAACGTCATGGGGGATGGAATTCCTCATCAGTTGCTGAGGGATATATTGAAGATAGCATCCAGAACAAAAAGAAAATTTTAAAACATATTTTCAAACAATACTACAGAAGAGACTAACCACCATATTAAAATAAATGGATCAAATATATTTTTCGCACATCTAAACCTGTAATTCCAGGAATAAATATAAATAATATTAGTAACAGTACTATTCATATAAATTTTCGTTAAATTATGAATAAAATTGTTCATGAAAATTGTGAATAATTAATAAAAGTTTGTTGTAACAACTTTAATTTGTTGTCTGTTGACTATTAAGTTTTATTTTACATTGTGAAATAAAATTTCTTTATTTCACACTTTTTTCTTTATTTTTCACTTGTCAATAATGACATTGTTTTGGTTCATTGAAACTGTCCAATAAATGTCATTTTAGGATATGGCGTAACAAAAAAATATTTTTTTTAAATAATATGTTCCCTGAGGATTTCCGAAAGAACGAAAGACATTACGTTAGCGCATCAGTTTTGACGAAAAAAAAAACGGGGATTTAAATAGCTGTACACTGTTGAAAACCAAGAACAGGCGACACTGGCAATATACGAAGTCCGCAATGTTCTATACAACAGCATGCGTCAATACTGAATTTATCAAGTACAAGTGTTCAGTGAATAGCATACAAAATGAAATACTGTCTTTTCAAAATGGCTCTTGTACGAGAATTATCAGAAAATGATAAACTTGCCCAACTTCAGTTTTATACGTGTTTCTTAAGGGAATAATATGCTGTTGTCGTGGAACGTCTCTTTATGAGCGTTCAAGCACATTTTCACTTAAATGGTTACATTAGCAGGTAATACTTTCGTTACTGGCCTATGAAAAATTTATGTAAAATTCACCAAAGACCACTCCATTCATCTAAAGTCACGGTATGATGCGCAATTTTAAACTCACAGATTATTGACCCTTACTTCTTCAAGGAAAATGGCCAATCGGTTAGTGTAACTTCTTAAAGATACACCAATATGTTACAAAATGTTTTTAGGCCTGTAGTTGAACAATTGCCTGAAGAATATTGGTTCCAATAAGATAGCGCTATAAGTCATACGGCAAGAATTACCATTAAAATCGTGGGGGAACTTTTCCCGCAATGATTAATTTCACGGGTGGAGATTTGACGTGGCCGGCGAGATCGCCCGATCTCACTATATCTTATTTATTTTGGGGTTATCTCAAGAATAAGATATATAAAAACAAAACAGGCCAAGAACTCTTGATGGCGTCAAAAGAAATATAGAAGATGAAATTCGCATAATGTAATGGATAATTTTGTACAGTGTTTAGAGTGTGCGTTGCCGAAATTTGCTATATATCATTTTTCATTAATAAACCTCTCATCATCTTTGAATGTTTTTATGTTACAGTTGTTTATGTGCATTAAGCAATTTTGTTAAGTTACAAAATGATAACAGGTATTTGGCTCTCTCTATATGTCTAAAAATTACACCAAATTTCAATAAAGTGCCTAGATTTTTGAAAAGCAACCAAATTTTTGAAAACTTCAGCATCATATATTTCAAAAACTAATTGGAAGTCATTTAGGTCAAGTGCTTATACCAACTTTTTTCACCTCCCTGAAATGAGTCACGAAATCAATTACTTAATTATAGTGATATGTTTAGAGACACCCTATTTATTACAAAATATTGATCCATCAAATGCGTTATCTGATTTGGTATATATAGTTCTTATTCTGCATGGAGATGAGAGATAGTTTTTTGTAGTATACCAATAAAATCTATGACACTGATACTAACTTTTATCATATTTTTTTTATGACTTTCTGTTCAGTAGAATTATTTCATTCGTATGGTATATGCAAATGTGGTTATTTGTTATTCTCATATATATCTTTTCAAGTCCTTCGTAGTCAAATAGCCGAAAAGTTTTTATTACAAAATATCTATTTGCCTTAATGACAATAAATGCAGACTTCTACCATGATAATTTATACAATGCTACAACCGTCTTATCTTTTTTATTTAGAGTACTTGATTTGTGGATATTATACTTATCGTAGGATAGTGAATATTAAATTTAACAAATTTACCCGATGGTAAATATACCTCAAGGTTATGGGTTAACAAAACGCACTCGACTAGCTATTTTTTGTGTGTCGAGGAGCGCAAAGTGGGGTTGGGAAAAGTTGGTGCCAGATCACGTAGTATGATCAGAAAGAAGAAAACTATATTAAATATACGATGTATTTATTACTTATTACCTTGTAATATAAAACATATAATAAGAAAAAAATTGAATAATCGAAAAGGTTTAAAAGTATAAAAAGCTAAAGTTATGCGTTAATCGTAAAAATAATTATCACACGGTTATAAATGGGTTAGTAAAACTTTAAGATAATTACTATAGTACAAATTTGCTCTACGAGCATCAATTTTGCTCAGAAAGGAGTGATTTAAATATAATTATCTTGCACTAAGAATAAATTTTCTCTATAAAGTAGTATAAAGAAAATGGTATGGACTATGTGTCAGAATTATCTCTACTATACGGGTATGCTAAATGCAGAAAAAGTAAATACACAGTGACTTTTATATCACAATATGAAGCGTACTTTCAAAACAAGTGGCATGCTCAATGTATCAAGCCTGAATCGAGAATAAAGTCAAAATGCAACTTTATTTGAAAAATAATACGTAACCGTATCGATAGTTACAACAAAAGGCAATTTACTGACAGTAAAGGCATATGGCAACTTCACTATCAAATTCATGAAATCGAAAATAAAGGCAAAAGGCAACTTTACTCGAAAAACACTAATCTATCTTAACTTGTCTAACTCGACATTATTCTAAAATACCTAACATAAAAAAATTATAATTTAGCATTGGGCATCATTTACATGTGCTTGTTTCTACGCTACCTCTTATCTAACTATACAAGATGTTAAAATTAGAGAAAAACCTTTTACAGCGAGAATCTTTTACGAAGAATTAATATTTTTATTTACAGTATATCAAGTATTAGAATCAAGTGTCTCTTAGTAAATTAATGTATAGTTCGCTTTAAGGCAATAAAGGTAATTTCGTAAATTTCCTTTTACAAGGCAAAAGTTAGGTGACAAAAAGTTCCTTATCTTGTATTTTACTCCACGACGAAAAAAGGTACATCTACTGAGCAGAGCACAGGGTGTATTTTACTACTTTAGGATCATTTACAAAGGATTGAATCGTCTTATTGGCCAGTCTCCGCCGGGTGCGTTTGTGAAAAATTGTCCTAATAATTTTCCATAAATTACGTTCCATACAATTTTTCTCAGTCAATATCAGCCGTTACGTTACCCATAGAATTGCTCGATGTTCATAAATGGATACTTAGCTTCAAATACTTCCTCATTTCCCCGACATCGGTGGATATCACTGCTTCCAGCTACTTTCTAACATATCAAAATTTACACTTGTGTAAAATAACGATAAAAACTACCATTTATGAGTGGAGAAAATTGCCATATGCGACAACATCTTGTATGTACGGATTTTTAAGACATGACATTTACAGGTATATCAATCCTCATTACAGGAGTAATTATAAAGTTTACTTCGATTTATAATCTATAAAAAATGATTTAAAAGGAATGTTCAAAAAAAATGTGCTTTCTTAAGTTAATGGCACAATTTTTTTTTTTTTCGTTTTTTGTCCAGCCAAAGCTGAAGCCACTTGTGTGGTATCCAAATGACTATTTTTGTTCCTCATAAATCGAAAGAATACAATTTTCAAAAATTATTAATACACTTGTTGTATAACTTGCGACAATACATCACTATATTATCTGTTAATTCTATGTTCATAAATGCATTATTACTAGGCATTTTTAAACAAATTAGTAACTGAAAAGAGAAAACTTATACTAGTATTGGAAACTGTAGAAAGTTTTTAAAGATACAATTCTTGCCATGATATTTTCAATCTCGATTTTCTCGAAAATGACTGAACAAATGAAATGGATAAATATTGCATTTTCACGAGGAATTAGTTCCTTTGTCACAACTCATAATTTAAATTCTGACACATGTTAATGTTAGAACCTTCGTGGATACAACAAGATGATCTATATATTGTCATCGAGGGTGGACAATTATGTTCAGTTTCATAAATAACGGAATTGTGCTAAATTTAAAAAATGCACATCTAATGAAATCTTGAAATATGGTCAAAAACCGAAAAAACTTCCTAAGGAAGCACATTTTATTTTGGTATATTTGGGTAAAGGCTATATTGACGTGGCGATGTCGCTCCTGATTTATGTATCATTAATTACATGACAACCTATATAATTAAAGGTATTTACTTAAAATTAAAAATAACCTCATTTGAGGGGTGAGGAAGTAATACGTTTATGTAAATACTTGATTCTTCATTATTACCTATACGACCTTGTTTCTAAAACACACACGTATTCTAACTTAGTAATTTTAGAAAATAAACTATGTGCTGCTGACTTTAGACAGTGAAAAGAAAAGTGACAAGGAATATTGGAATAACGTATGTAACAAAAGTTGTGGTAAATTTTTCAAACGATAGTAAAGACGTATTACGTTTTAACGTTTCCTTAAAATTATATTATTTAGGAAAATTAGTACATATAATGGCAACATAATAAATATTTAAACCACAGAATAATAGTCCATGTATTTTAACAGCCTGCAATAATTTTCAGCGAACCTGTACAAAAATTTTATGTGCACGAACAAAGTGGGGAATTTTTGCCAAAACTATTGTTATCTACCTTCGTTATTAAATTTGTTATAACTGTGGTCAGATAATTTTCAAAGGATTGATTCTAAAGGGGGCGCCTGCTGATGAAACTATATTACCTAATAAAGAAAATCTCATTGAAGAAAAAATGAAAGAAAAAATCCAAAGCAGGATTTAGACTTCGCTAAACTTGGAGCCAACTGACAAGAGGAGACTCTTGTCAAAAAACAACAAAGTGAAAACCAAATTAAGCACAAAAGAGCTTTTTAATATTAAAAACCAATAATAATAAGTGAAATTGTCAAATGTATGTGGTGTGCTTTATGTTTTTTTTAATAAGAATTATTTCCATAACGTCTATGTACTAATTAAACTGGGTGCCTCTTTTAAGTAGCTCAATCAGTCTTCGTTTGGATTAGCACCAAAAATATTTTTTCTTAGCTCAAAAGAACACACAGAAAATACATTTAGAACAATTAATTTACACAGTCTTGTTTTCTAGAATATTGCAATCAACTTTCGTTGTGTAAATTTTTCTTGTCATGCGTTATGGAATAACAAGAAATGTTTACTAGAAAATTATAGGCAATTGAAAATTATAAATTTTTGTGCTTTTACCATGTTTTCAAAAGATGGTTTCTACACAGGCTTCGTTTTTAGTTAAAACATTATTTTCAGGGTCCAAATATTTTGAGTGAACTGGTTAAAACAGACACCCGGTATATGAAAATCAAATATATCTGCAAATGAATAAAAACACTTTTGCTTCTTACATACGTTTTATAACATGTTTAAATAAATATATTCTTTCAGGTTTATAAGTATAACGTACATTTAAGTTATAATTTAATTCCTGGAAATACAATAGGACGGCTTTAAGAGGCGTTAATAACGCGCCATATTGGACAAAATGCGGTTTAAATAACTTTATTAACGCAGATTTTTAAATCTGATTTTCCGAGTTGCTTTAATTGATTCGCAGAATGCTCGAGTTAGAAAAAATTTCATTTTTTAATTTCTTCCCTCTTGTTTTAAATTGGACGTTATTGACTTCCCAGAATTCCTTGTAATCAAATAGAGATTTATCGCCATAAACATTTTAAAAATAGAGACTATCTAAACAATCAAAAAAAGTTAAAAAGTGGCGAAATGTTCATCTACTACCTAAAATACAGTTTAATACAATTTAATATAATCGTAGGAAGAACACCTTAAAAAATTCTTAAGTTTTATGACTATTATTGTTACATCAATAATGGGGATAATTTATTATCTCGACATTTCAAATAATATATTCTTGCATTTCTGTCATCGTCTGGAGCTGAATAAAACTTAGTTTCATCATCTCCAGATGATGCCAACTTGATTGACAAAACGCTCGTCGAATGCAGTATATGGTGTTTCAATGTTTTGTGGAAAACTACGTAACATCAAATGTTCCAACTCGCTTCAGGAACAAGTACCTGATTTTTTAAGATTTAAATCACTTATTCATGAATTAATCTAAAGCTGCTAGATCAAAATAAATTGTCCGTGGTACCATTGAAATAATTTTTCAAGTGCTTTTCAATGACACATCACAAGCAGGGGTTGTTATTTAAGATTTTTAAGTTGAGACGGCTGGGTAGAGAGTAGGTGGGGGTGCATCACTTAGTACAGTATTTGAGTTCCCACTTCATACCACCGAAATGGTTCCGAGCGATTTTTGATAACTTCATTACTTCCGGAAATATAGCAAGTGCAAGTTTGCCACCCTGTATATGATAAGAGTTAAATACACAAGATGAGAAGCCTCTAAAGAAAACTATTTATCTAATGATCTACCGATAAGAGGGTAAGGTGAAAGAATTTTCATTTGCCAAATTCTGCCGCCGTAAGAATAAAAACCACCGCAAAAAAATAACCCAACTGACGCAAGCTATTACAGGGCTTTAGTATTTTTTCTTTTCTTTGTACTCCATTTTCTCAGTGAGATCTTTCAGGTTTAATATTACATTATTAAAATAGTAAAGCTAGGCATACTACTAAATCTGGAAGACTAAATCCAGATCATAATAAATAACAAAAGTTCGTATCTAGAAAATTTAATTAATATTCTTATTTTCAACAAATATTCAAGATACAAAACAGCATTAAATTATTTACTAATTCCAGGTGTACACCAACTTTAAACACCAACTTTGCACTTAGGTGTATTATTAAAATGTTTAATTTAAATTCATTCCCAGCTTAACAAAGACACAACTTTACTTTGCATTCTCTTATCGTCTCACAATATTTGCCCTTTAACTATGTCTAAAGAAATAAGTTTTAAACTTCCAATCTCTTGTAATACCCTACGTATATCAAGCTGAAAGTGACGACCATTTCTCCATCTGACGTAAGTAATGTGATTTCACATAAAGTCTTAGCAGGAGTGTCAGGAATACATATATCAATTTTGTGTGGCAATGATTTTAGACTATTTGTAACAGCAAAGTCTTATATAGTCTGATGTTATTTATGCATCGTTTGTTTTTGCTTTGCAGTATTTGAATAGAACCTATCCAAAAATGAATGGATTTTTAGTGGTCTGTAGTCTTAACTAGGTTAAGTATTGTGTAGAGCCCGTATCTTGGATTGCATTGATGTAAAAGTCAGGTCAGATGGGAGGATCGTAAGAAATTATAAAAATTCTTATCTCTTTTTGTGGTTTATTGCTGATTCAACTGGAGGAAATTATACGTAGTGGTCGGTGCATCACCGTCGATATTGCTACGACCCCTAAGCGGGTGAATAAAGGTAAATGTATTTTCACAAATTCCTCAACACCTCTTAGACTGAATGAGATATCGCCGACTTGGTTTTGGCTCACAAAGGTTACCCATACAAGTATCTAGAAAATAAGGCAGCGCAGAAAGGTGAGTGAAATCAGAAGATTGTTAAATCGACGAGAGGCAACGAAGAAAAAAGAGCTAAATCGGACAATGTTTTTTGTACGATTTTCCTTATAATTCGTGAACGGCTAAATTCTGTAAACACATTTGAATTTATTGATGCATGTAATATTAACACATATACAGGGTGTCCCAACCAAAATTAGACATCCTGAATAACTTTGGAGATAAAAATTTTTTGAAACATTGGTGAAACACGTTGACCTTGTTTCCAAGGGGACATATTTTAATGTAGTACTTGTATATCTATCATCATCCCTCTACCCTACATGGCCACCCCCTCAAAAAAATTCAAATGGCAAGGGGGGGTCGAGTGATACATCTTTTGAAAGGTCTTCCAATTCCCTATATAACTGTGTATTTCTTTAAACTTTTATCGATTCGTTCTTAAGGAAAACAATTTTATTTTTGATAATTACACGCAATCGTAATCGTTCAAAAAAATCTAAAATACACGACACTGGGTATTGGAATTTTATAAAAAAAACTACATTTTTTAGTGCTCTCAAATCAACACGAGTTTTTCGACAAAAAAACTCTTTCCCTGTCTGTTTAGTTTTAGAATAATAAAAGGCTCATAAGTATTTGATAGTCCTTGACATTAATTTGTTTACAACCAATTTTAAATCGAGATACATTTTACCAGAGTGAGTTCTCAAAATGGTTATACCCTTCAGGAGAAAATAGAAATTGTCAGCATTTATTTTAAAAACGATATTTGTGCTAGAGCTGCGGAGCGCATATCAAATAGAAATCACCCAGATAGAAGGATTGGTTCTCAGTATGTTTTACAATTGTTGACAAAATTTATGGAAACAGGTTCTGTAGGAAACAAAAAGCATGAACCTCAGCAACCGATTAGGAATGAACAGTCGACGTGGCAGTTCTGGGTCATTTGCAGGTGGATAATCAATCGATCAGGAAAGTAACTGAGGCTTCCGGTGTATCACGAAGCAATGTTCATCGAATTATAAAGGCCCACAAATTTCATCCATATAAATTTAAACTGGTACACGAATTAAACGAAAATGATCCCGATTGTCGGCTTGAATTCTGTGAGATTTTAGTGAACAATTAAACGGTAATGCCAATCTACTTTACAATACGTGTTTTTCTGATGAATCGACATTTCAACTAAATGGGGCGGTAAACAAACACAATTATTGTAGGTATTGGAGTGAAACCAATCCACATTTGTTCATGGAAACTCATACCCAAAGGCCTCAGAAGTTAATTAGGGATCACATTGTCGGGCCGTTTTTTATTCCTGACAATTTAAATGGCGAAAAGTACCTCGATCTGTTATAAAATAACATCGACCCAATGATTACCCAAATCCTTGAAAAAGACGATAATCTTTTAGAGGGCGAATTGTTTTTTCAACAGGATGGAGCACCCCACATTTTTGGATAATCGGTTTCCTGAGCGATGGATTGAAAGAAGAGGTCCTGTGGAGTGGCCCGCTAGGTCACCCGATTTAACTCTCTTGGATTTCGTTCTGTGGGGACATTTGAAATCGAAGGTATTTGCAACAAAACCCGCAACTCTGGAAGAGTTACGTGAAAGAATTTTCCGAGAATGCCGTTTATTGAGTCCAGATGTGTTCAGAAATGTTCGTACAGAATTTCAAGATAGATTATACTACTGTATGGAAGTCGGTGATAATAAAATGCAAATGTCATCCGAGATACGGACGCAAGTAAAGCCGGCTTCAGAGAGCAACAACTGTCGCTACCACACTTCCCCTTCTACCTGTTATTTAGAAAACGCTGTGTAGGTGTTCTCTCGCTACCACAAATTCTCTATGTTGTGACATAAAAACAACACATAACCTTTGTTATTCTGGCGACACTTCGACGTGTAGTTTGTAGTTAGCAAATTCTATCATCACGGTGACAGATTTCCTGTCGCGGACAAAATGAGGGAAATACAGGTACGTGACGATATGTCTAAATACTATTGGCAGAAATTACTGTCGCCAGCAACAGTTGTTGCTCTCCGAGGCCGGCTTTATGTGGTTAATTGTATGACATAAAATACAGGATCGGATTTAATAAAATTTTTGGTTTTAAATCAAAATATTTTTTTTGTCATTTTTTTATAGTCACAAAAAGAGGTACTATTATCGTAATTTATTTACGAATATAATTATTAAAAATATTGAAAACAGAAAATACGAAAAATCTAATGCGTATCTTACAGCACAATAAGGTAGGGGAAAACGGATTTGATTTGGAAATAATGGTGTTGATTTTGACTTAAGTTAGTAGCAAGTTGATAATTTTCGTCCTCATGCTATTGCTGATCATCACAAAGCTGAGTGTCATTGCTGTTCCAATCTTGGGGCTCCTTCTCCTCAACATGCTATCTAAGATATTCCAACATTATACCTATTAAAGAGTGTCTAAAAATCCGTAATATTTTTTACACCAAAAAAAAGAATACGTTAATCAACGTTAAATATTTTAGAAAGCCATGTAAAACAAAACCAAAAAAAAAAAATATGTAACACTGTCTACGATTTAAAAACGTAGTGTACCAAAATTTGGCTTTCCTTGGTTATCATTATTTCATGAGGATCAGATTCTGATTCTGACCCTGAAGTATCAGAATCAGACTCAGATTCATCTAAAGAAATAAAGATTGGAGGAGTGCTTTCAAAGTTAGCATCCCCCATCTATTCAGTCCTCGCGTATTAAATTTTCACAATGCTTAATTAAGTTAGTCCACATGTCTGTAGTAAAAGTAGACAAAACCTTTCACCATAAATTCAAAGCTCTATCTTTCGATGGAGGCTCGTCATTTATGTGCTAGTTATAATAGATCTTAGTGACTCCCAGACCATTTTAGTAGAGTTATATTGACAATGGTATGAGGGCAGCCTAAGATATTCATGGCTATGTCTGCCTAAAATTTCTCATATTTTTTGCTCTCTGCATGCTTAAATGATTTAATTAAACCCGTCAAGTCCGCCATCAAAAGATATTTTGTTTTGTCAAAAACTCCTGCCTTGTTTTTTTATTAAACGAAAAACTTGGTGGTTTATGGATATAAGCATTGATTGATATGACGCGTTATCCATAATCACCACGCATTTCCTATCTAATATAGATAATGCAGAAATTAATTGATTATCTACCCACTTCGAAATATATACCCAGTCATTGCTTTGTAATAGTCTTTGTCTCTATTGCCAGAATCTAAAAGCAAATCAGAACCATTCAAAAATCTCAAAGTACATCCTGCATGTAACCGTAACTAAGCCATCTTCCGTACCCCTTAATTTTCGAAGGGTTACTTTTAGAATCGGTGTCATGGGTCCATTGGCGAACAGGCGAATCGTTCTGATACAACTAATAAATTCTGAAATTCCAAAAAAAAATTTTGCGGTGTTATAAGCAAATTTTTTCGAGTTATTTGATGAACATACTAACATTTATACCAACTCTATATCTGAATAACTTGTTCAAAATTAGAGCAATATGTCCTGATAATCTCTGGTATAAAATTTTTCAAAAATCAACTTTTAGACTTGTTCAATCTGAGAGTTTTCAAATCCTTATGCCATATATCCTTATAATCTCTGGTATAAAATTTTTCAAAAAATCAACTTTTAGACTTGTTCAATCTGAAAGTTTTCAAACCCTTCTTGAGATGTTTGAAGTGACATACGGTCCTTTACTAATTGTAAGTAAGTAATGTTTTTAACAATTTATTATAGTTTCCTAACATATTTCTTATGAGTAGCAGGAATTAACTTCTTTTTTAATTATTTGAGCTGCTTGATGATGAGAAAAGATAACGAGATTTTTGATTTAGTTAATAACTTGTACTATGAAAGATTTTAGGGAAATTAGTCTACTTTGATGAAACCAGAATGAGTCATTCTATATTATTGATCTAAAAAAAAAAATGTTTTTTGTTGCTCCACTATTTTAGATTTTGCTTAAAATTTGTGAGAATCTTCTTTAGGGTTCCAAAAAAAAGGAAATCAACCGTCATTTAATTTTCGCATGCGTCAGTTCCTGCCTGCCCGAATTGAAGCATTTAAAAAAACGTCATTTCTATGCTTTAATATTTTTAGCTGAAAAAAATTTTCTATTAAAGATATCTATACGTTCAAGATGGCATTTCAAAGCTAAAAGACAGTAGTTTTTGTACAAAGAATACAAATTTACACAATCAATACTCCCGAAAAATAACATGGTGCTGAAAAAAATATGTGTATTTTGTTGCATTTTATTGTATTCTGCACCGTGTTATTTTTCAGGGGTATTGATTGTGTGAATTTATATTCTTTGCACAAAAACTACTATCTTTTAGCTTTGAAATGTCATCTTGAACGTGTAGATATCTTTAATAGAAAAATGTTTACATCTAAAAATATTATAGCATAAAAATGACGTTTTTTAAATGCTTTAATTCGAGCAGGCAGAAACTGACGCATGCGAAAATTAAATGACGGTGGATTTCCTTCATTGGAATCCTAAAGAAGATTCTCATAAAGTTTGAGCAAAATTTAAAATAAGATTGCTTTACCGATTAGTCGATTTCATATGGAATGACTCATATAGTAAGTAGTCTCATTTCTAATCACGAAATTTAAAAAAAAATATATTCATAATGCAAAATTATACTGCAATGCATAATCGACCTGAAATAAAAAAAATACGTGACGAACGGAGACTACCTACTTTGTCGGTTTCATCAGAGTAGGCTGATATTCCTGAAATTTTTCAAAAAGCCGTTCTGAACAACTTTTCTTAATAACATTTTGCAGTACTTATTATGATTGGATAAGGTAGTTTACTTGACAAACAAATTGTTTTTTCTTAGGTGTCATGACCCCTTTGATTTAAAAAATATCGAAAATTTTCTTAAAATTAGTTTCAAACCAAACAGGGCTTAATCCCAATATATAAAATTGAAATGTAAAAATTTCTAGTCACTTTCATCTTTTGTAACATCAATCCTGGGTCACACTGCGCATACAAAAAAATGTTAATATTTCCAAAACTGTTAGAAATAAATAATGTAATATAGGTTTGTTCCAGCAGAACGATTCTGAATTTGATATTCTTACTTAATCGATCAAGGTAACTAATTATAGTTCGAGGTCCTTTAAACTAACCAATTATTTTGTGACGTCAAATTCTGAACTGTTCCGGATTGTCTGCTGGGACGGATTTAATGTGTTGTATGGTAATCAGAATTAAATTCTGAATTGAGCCGTGCAATAAAATATATTCTAATTTCAATTGTTATTTTTTTTTCGATGTAACCACTGCAATTTTATTAAAAACGTTTTCATGCAACTATAAAAGTAACAGAAAAAACAGGGGTGGAAATTATCAAGAACTCGCCCTATACATAGTCAACGTGTAAAATTTTTCCTTCCATTTTCTTAGAATAGGTAAATCTTTAATGTGTAAATCCTCCATTATACCTCCTAAAGTTTGCCTAACATATTTCGATGCACCAACATCTGAAGTCCAACTTCTTGCGGACACGACTTTGTTAAACATCGTCACAATGCATCTATTTACGCCCGTATTAACAACTCTATGAATAACATTATTCCACTTAGATACTGATTCCGTAGATCAGCTTCCTGTCTTTTGTTTGGTTACCTGATAACGTAGTAACACGAAACACTAGAACTGTTACACTTGGAAATTTAAGAGGAGTAAGTAAATGTATATTAAATTAAAATAGTAATATTCTAGAGCACAGCAACAAACAGTGTAACTTTAACCATTATTATATATTTTTATTCACACATTGGACAAATGTACCTTTTATGTATGTACCTAGTGCAGGAAAGGCGAATTGCATCCAGGATTCAGTTTCATGGATTTGACAAAAATTGTACCAAGTGATGTATTTTTCAATTATTATAAATTTATAGAGTATTTTAATTTGAATTTATTCACTTTATATCGTCAGTAATTAGCATACATTTATAAATATTTGTTCATATTATAACAGGGTATGGTAAAAAGAAATAAGAGAACAGATTTCAAATGGTCGACGTTTTGTCTTTACTGAAAGACATCCTCAGGATTATTTAATTTAGGTTTTCCTTATACAGTTGTTTATACCTTGTTTATATTTAAAATGATATAGTGAAATGAGTGATAGGGCATACTTGGCTGAATTTAGAACACACCCCAACTTACCCTTGACTATTAACCGTTTTTGAGAGGTTGTTTTGTGGTTTTCGACTAAAACTGTAATCAGCCATATCTCTTGAACGACTGTAAATATTTGCATAAAATTTGGTACAAATATTTTAGTCCAATCAAAAGCCTATTTACTTTGAAGAAGTTCAAGGACTACACTGAGGGAAATATCTGGCTTGGAAATGACTAAGAAGCCTTAGTTTTTTTCAGTTTAATAAATATTTATTTTTCTGCATTATATTTAATTCAGGCAAATAATTATTTTCCATAATTTTATTATAATAAGCATATTTCGAAGATTGGATTAATTGACAAAATGGTTTATTTCAGGAATTCTCTTGGTATTTATTTTTTATAATTAAATAATTATTTATAAGAAGTAAATTTACTCATGAATAACACATTTTTTGTATCTGTCACATTTATTACATATTTATATTTATTTCATAGAAAGAAATATTTACTATTAAAGTTTATACCCTAATAGCGGAAATAAATATTTAATTCTAATAATAAATATTTATTAATCATTAATTTTGTTTCTGAGAACTAAATGTTGGCCCTCTACCGGCGAAACCGCGGTAGCGCATTAGACAAGATTCAACAAGACGCCATTGTTCCCTTTTCCTCTTATTAAGAGCTTTGTGTTAAGTGTTGTGTCCCTTTCGGTAGATGTATAGTTTATTAGAAGAATATGGGGGCTAGAAAGCGTCAAAGAAACTTTTAAATGTAAGTTTTTAATGTTTGTACGTGATAATTTGTTTATCATAGCATATTAAAGGACCTAACCTAGCCAAAAACTGTTTAGTTGTGAAAATTTGTTCAGAGTTATTTATTTTTGTTATTTTTTTAATAAATATGAGTAAATATTTTTCATTTATTTAATTTTGTTTACCTTTAACACAGACATTTGTTTGTCTGTATCCTTAACCTGACACATCAATTAAAAATTACAATAAACAAGCGGTAAAGAAAATTGAAAATTAATCTTTATTTGAACTTTCTACTATTATTTCTAACTTAATAATAAACTCACTTATTTGGTATTTTTTAAAATTTCCAGTTAAGCACATTACAGGCAAAATAAGAAAAGAATTAAAGGAAAATCTGTACTCAAATATATCGGTTTAGAATGTTCTTTTTTAATACTTTCTTTCTTGCGTAAAAATAACTAGAATATTTTTTTAACTAGGTGTTATTTATAGACTGTATTATTTTATATTATTATTACCATACAATCTATAAGATATTTCGCAGTAATTTTCATTGTATTATTTTTTCTTGTTCGTTTACGTTTTATTTTAAAGATTATATCCTCGCATCAATTCAATGAAAAACTTTTACTCGGAATAAGCGGTTATAATGCATTTCCTGATATTTACAATTTTTCTGAATTTTCTCTTAAAATTTGACATGGAAATCCAGATTTATATATAATAAATTTGCGGTTTAACTGATTCTAATAAGACACATTAGTTAAAAAAAATTTAGAACTTTATTAAGCATGAATACCTTAACACTTACGCAAGAAGAATTAACATAATAGATATATGTTTTAACGTCATCGTGTCTATGGAGATATTATGAAATTATAATTCATGAGAGTAATTGATTATACTGATAGTGATATATTATGTACCTACATCTACGCAAAATTATATAAAAAATTATATTATGACATCTACCCTATCATTTTTTAGAATATGTTTTATTATAAACAACTCGTGAAGCATACATGTTTTTAATATAAAATACATTTTAATTTCGCAAATATATACCTACCATAACGTTGCTTTAATGAAAAAACGTCGAATGTGCAAATTTGCCGGTTTCGACTTTTCTGTTGGAAAATAATATATTTTTTTCAGTCTGCAGTGCCAAAACCGCAAATGTGGATATTGATTATTTTTGAAATATTTTTATACTAGGAAACTTATACCTATAAATAAATTACCTTTGGATATTTAACAACAAATTGAACTTTATTTCCCTTCTTCTGAAAAATTAGAAAAAGGCACATTCGTCGTTTTGGCAGTTTACCGACGATATGCTTTACAACTTGTGAAAAAAATGAAAAAAATATCTACCATAATTTTTAGCAAAATTGATTTTTTAATACATCGTACTGTAGACAAATCGTGAGGCATAAATTTTTTAATATAAATCAAATTTTTAATTTTCTATATTGATTTATTTGTTGTATCCGTATAATTTGTCTTCGAACCTTCTTTGGGTATTAAGTCGCTATTCTATATAAATTGTTTATATATTTTTTAAAATAAACCATACGTAGCAAAAGGACTGTTCAGATTGTTTTTTTCTCCAAAAAACCAACCTATGACTAATCCTTTTGGCGCAGAGATTTATTTAACAAATTCTTTAAATAATTTATAAGTAGGTGGATACCCAAAGCAGGTGCGAGGAGAAATAGTTTTCTTATTATAAATAAATTGAACAGTGTTATTAACAAAAATTAATAATTTATTTAATATTAATGAATATACGAAATTTTCATTGTTTTTGAGAAATTAATATTTGTTCACTATAAATAAATTAAAAACGGAATTAATGTATTCATCAACAATAAATCCACGAAATTTTCTGTAAAAAGTCTTATTCCTGAGAAATAAATATTTAATGCTCAGAAACAAATATTTAATGTTCAGAAACAAATGTTTAATATTCACAAATAAATATTTAATGTTCGGAAACAAATATTTCTTACAAATAAGTATTTTGATTTAATTGATAATATTAAATATTCGGCTTTTAATCAAATAAATGCCTTAATTCTCCCAATTAAATGTTTAGTTCGCCAAATACAAAGAAATCATTTATTTGGTTGAAATAAAATTTATTTCTCCCAAGTAAATCATTCTCTCAGTGTTTTAACAAAAATGAACAATTTATTTAATATTAATGAATATACCAAATTTTCCTTGTTTTTGAGAAATAAATATTTATTCACTATAAATAAATTAAAAACGGAATTAATTTTCCTGAAATTAATGTTTTCATCAACAATAAATCCACGCAATTTTCTGTAAAAAAGTCTTATTCCTGAGAAATAAATATGTAATGCTCAGAAACAAATATTTAATGTTCAGAAACAAATATTTAATGTTCACAAATAAATATTTAATGTTCAGAAACAAATATTTCTTACAAATAAATATTTTGATTTAATTGATAATATTAAATATTCGGCTTTTAATCAAATAAATGCCTTAATTCTCCCAATTAAATATTTAGTTCGCCAAATACAAATAAATCATTTACTTGGTTGAAATAAAATTTATTTCTCCCAACTAAATCATTCTATCAGTGAGACACAATTTTTATAATGTTTCCCTCAATGTCGCTAAAATCACCCTGTATATTATTGTTTGGTAAATGTTAGTAAATGTTTAAAAAAATCAATGGACCAAATTATATCCTAATATTTGATAGCACGTTTATGGTTATTCTCCAATAAATTTTCAGGGATATTGATTGACTAAATTTTAAATTCAACAAATAACGTCGCTATTTTAATAATTTTACTTAAATGCGCTACATTAATTAAGAATCTTAAATTTTTTTTGACAGAAAATACACATTTATTGAATAATTAATGGGTTGTAGGGCTGGACTCGATTATAAATTCCGTAATTAAGTAAGTTTTATTTAAATTAGTTACATAAAATAATAAGAGACTAAAAAAAGTTTATATTTAAAGAACAGTTTTTTTATATGCAGCCTTTCTAAGCTTTTTTAAGTTTGAAATTTTCAACAAAATAACATTTCTTTCATAGAAAAAAAATAGTGTTAATAATAAAGCACATATTAAAAAGCACTATTAAGTTATTAAATGCATATAGAAAATAATATTAGAAGAGGAAAGTTAACTGGTGAAGTTTATTTAACTTTTCTTAGACATTTTGCCAGAGTTATTACATGGGATGTATACTATGAGTATGTGGTCTCAGCACGATGGTGTTGGACCCATTTTCCTGTACCAGTTAGAGATCATCTGATTTAGCATTACCCTAACAGGTTGAATAGTTACGGTAAACCAAGGTTTCCTGATGTTACACCTCTGAAGTATATTTTATGTGACTTCCTTAAGTCAGAGGCATACAATGAAGAATTCGATACACGGGAGCAATTACTAGAAACAAATTATTAATGTATGTGATAACATTAGAAGTAACCCGGAAATAGATAAGTGAAAAAACCTTTTAAAATATCCTCAAAATGTGTTGACACGGGGTGGTGTTCATTTTGAAAATTCATGTAATATTAATTAATTGCACCGTTCTGTTAATTAATTTGTTTCTTTTTTAGTTGTGTCGTTAATTTGTTGCGTAATAAGTTTGTTGACTTTATTCTGTCAAAATAAAATTGCCAACGTTAGTTTTTAATACTTTAACATTATTTTCTGAAGATGTTAAAAAAATTGATTTTCAATGTGCTTGTTAACACAAGCCTTATTATTAACAATATTTTTTCCATGAAAGAAATGGAATGTATTTTGAATGGGATTATAAACTAAAAAAAAGGTTAGTATCTTATTACTGTATTTCGAAAATGATTTACATAATGTGAATAACAAATTTAAATAAAATATTTAATCCTGGAATTTATAGCTAGTGCAGTCTTCCACGCACTGCCGGTTCTTCTATGGGGTCATTTCGTCAATGAGCTCCCACATACAAATAAAAAAATAGAGCTATTTATTTTCTGAAGTTTAAAAATATATAATATATATATTTTTAATATTCTTAAAAAATATATTAAAGTTTCTAGTTCATTCTATGCACAATACTATTCAAATATCGAGCCTCTACATTCATATTCATTACATTATTCATTTATAGAATTTAAAAATCTTGGGTTAATCCACAACTTGTCCTCGAAGCTAGCTACGGACCGAATTTACAACGAATTAAAGTGAAATAGACTTATGCGCGAATCGTCAGAAAGCAAAGGAGACAGAAAACACTGGCGGGGACAATGTCCCTGACACGTTTTACGGAAACGGTAACGCACGAAGTTCAGTAAAGTAGTCTTAATGCTGACTAGGTACGCGTTGGTCGGTAAATTCTGTAGCGTTGTTTTTAATGTTTTTATTTGTGAACATTTTATTAGTAAATTTCTACTTGTCGTGAAATTAAGTAAAACAGTGATTTTGGTGTTTACTATTAAATATGAGTGTTGTACAAAATATATTAAAACTAAAAGATGGATATAAGTTGGGTTATGAAGACCGAGTGAAATTCAAAGGTGGTGGCCGTCCAAAACCTAATATGACGATAAAGCAAACATCTCTTGATAAGAAAAAAGAAGTTAATAGGTATTTTCGAAATTCAATGTACGATTTATCCGAGTGGATTTGCGGATGCGAGGTAAAAAATGCATTTTTCTGTTTCCCATGCCTGTTATTTGGTGATGATCCTGATCCTGTATGGTCCAAAATAGGTGTAACTGACTTGAAACATTTAAAAATAAAAGTACAGAAACATTCGCTCGCATCAAGTCATATGAATAACTGTTGTAGTCTAGCAACACTTGGTACAGTTGATATTAGAATGCAGTTGGACAGTGCAAAAAGTTTAAAAGCTTACAACGAAAACGTTTCTAAAAACAGATATATTTTAAATAAAATAATAGATGTTTCCAATAAAGTACAAGTTGTTTTTGTGTTTAGATACGTTTTAGACGGTGTTGTATGTGAGAGTTTTTGGAAATTTATTCAGCCTCAAGGAACGACATCGCAGCATTTGACAGATATAATTTTAAAAGAGTTAGAATGTCTGAAAATTAATGAAAGTCCTGAAAAATTGATAGCACAAAGTTACGATGAAGCATCAGTAATGAGTGGTGCTTTTGGAGGTGTACAAGCCATAATTAAAAAACTTATCTTTCGGCAAATTTTTTCACTGTTACGCTCATCAACTAAATTTAATTTTACAAAAAGCATCAAGTCAGGATAAAAGCATAAAAATGTTTTTCGCTAATTTAAGTAGCCTTTTCTTCATTCTTTGGAAAATCGCCAAAAAGAACAGCCGTGTTAGATAATGTTGTTAAGGTGAAATTACCTAAAGCGGCTCCAACACGATGGAATTTTAATACAAAGTGCATAGAGACTGTTTATACCTATCGAACAGAATTATTAGATTGTTTAGAAAAAAATCATTGATAATGAATCAGAAAACAACACTCTAAACCAAGCTATTGGTTTAAAAAACTACTTACAAAATGAACATTTCCTTTACTGGTTAAATTTTTTTCATTTAATTATGCCTCATTGTGATGTATTGTTCAATCAATTACAAAAATGTAATATCGATGTCATAACAGTAAATAAGTGTATTGGCGTTTTTAATAATAAAATTGAAGACATCAGAAATAAAATTTTGAATAACTATTTGGAGGAGACATCCATGCAGTCTGCCCAGAGATGTAAAACAGAAGAATCAAAAAGGAGAATTTCATTAGAAGTTTGTGATCAAAAACAGGTTTGGCTTCAGTAATCATTTAGCAGTGTCTCAGTTATTTCACGCAGATCGGTTTAAAGATTATAAAAAACAGCTTTCCTCAAGATATGTTTAAATTAGTTAGAACGGAATATCCAGTCATAAATCATTTGAAACTTAAAACTGAATTAGAAGTATTATATATCCTAGAAGATTTCTCCAATGGTGAAGGTGCAGTTGCTTTGTTACAGCTTTTTATTAACAATAATTTGTGCAATACTTTTTCTGAAAGTGTCTAACTATTAAGAATCTTGTGTACTCTACCTATGACTACCGTCGAAAGTGAACGTTGTTTTTCCACCTTAAAAAGAATAAAGACATTTTTAAGAAATACCGAGGGTCAGGAAAGGTTATCTTCTTTAGCTATGCTTACCATAGAAAGGACATTAATAAAGAATATAAAAGAATTTAATGAAAAAGTAATTGACTTTGCATCTCAAGAAAACCGGAGGATCGACTTGGAATTTAAATCACTTTAAAAGGTAGGTAATACAGTAAACTTTTCTAACTGACCTCACTATCTCTTGACCCACGAACCGCCACTGCTTGCACGATCATTAGTTTTTCAATAAACATGTATTTTCTGTCTGAAAAATAACGATGCTTAATAATAATAATTAGTATTATGGCAAAATCCTTATTGGAGATAACCATAAACGTGTCGTCAAATATTATGGCATAATTTAATAAACTAGTTTATTAAATATTTAAACGTTTACTAACATTTATCAAAAAACGATACATTGGTAATTTTCCAAAGTAAATTGTGCTTCTGATTGGACTAAATGAGTATAATATTTGTACCAAATTTTATTCAAATATTTACAGCTGTTCCAGATATATTTCTAACTACAAATTTTAAAACACCCTGTATCTCAAAAACCGTTAACAATCAAAGGTGAGTGTGAAGGTGTTTTAAACTCAGATGAGTGTGTTGTACCTCCCATAGTACTATGTCACTTTTAATCTGAAACCCCTTGGATATATGCTGAAATTATTATCAATTAACAAAGAAAGCTTAAATTAAATAATCCAGAGGATGTCTTTACATAAAGACGAAACGTCGAGGTGTGAAATTCACCTGACTTTCTTCTTTTTTTGACCACTTTTCAACAATTTACTAAAAATAGCATATAAGTAAGGATCACCAAACT
The DNA here is from genome assembly GCA_029963845.1 of Rhamnusium bicolor. NCBI lineage: Eukaryota > Metazoa > Arthropoda > Insecta > Coleoptera > Cerambycidae > Rhamnusium > Rhamnusium bicolor. Next base: position 392,729 of record JANEYF010002295.1, read on the forward strand.
GTTTCTAGATAAGAGGGTATATTTTGCATTACTGTGATATTTTACTAAAATTATTCGTTCTTTATTTTTAACCTAATTTACGAATTCTCACAACACAACAAACACTGAATCGCAGAATTGTATTTTGCAACCTATAATGAAAGATGTTGCCGATCAGTTTATCAATATTACATTAAATTGCTCACGAACTCTACTGTTTTTGTATAGTCTAGAAGATTATTTCACTAGCACAGTTGAGGATGAGGAGGTCAGCGTCGTAACTTAAATAGAAATTTAGTAGATCTATTATGTAGTATTGCAAACACAATTACACATTGTTGTGTGAAAGTACGAAAAATAGTGTTTCATCTGGATAAATGCTGAAATTATACTTCCAAATAATTATGGGAATTACAATACCCTAGCAGATCACTTGCCATAAAAGATTTTCGCAAAGAATATTGCTGCAAAAGGTTCAGTTTGTTTCATGTGACTTGTGGCCTGGGACACACATCATGTTGAAAATGTACTTTTTGAGGCAGTCGGATGTTTTAAAAAATCGTCCTATTGAGATTTTGCAGATTAGAGTCATTTTTGATTTCATCGCTTTTTACAAATTGAATACATGGCTGTATTCAGCAAGATCTCAGCTTTGATTTAAGCCCAACAAAAAAATCAACAATAAACAATCTCTATCCAGAGTTGTAAATATTTACAGGGGGTCATGAAATTAGAAAGAAGTTATAATTTCCGCTGAAAGCGGATAGTAAAAATATTAATAAGCAAGGATTTATAGCAAATTAATACAGAAAAATTTATTTTGTGTAAAATTATCTAAATTATTGCAAACATTTTTTAATCCTCAGAGATTCTATTCGTGTCTTCAAATATGCGAATCTATAGACCTATTATCACTATTGCCTGTTATTGAAATTTGTAAAAATTACAATCAAGATAATTAGAGTATAGATATAAATAAAATTGGTAGAGATAAGCGATGGAACATAGGCGTACACATCATAATAAGCGTAATAAGAGACATTAACTATTAACAAAAGCAATAAACTGTTACAATTTATAACAATGTATGCACAACTTACCCTCTTAACTAGCTGAATGAACTAGCTTGGTTATTACATACTGGAGAAGCTCTGTAAAAGCTTTGCAGCATCAGGTATGTGTCTATGGTTGTCTCCGTGAGTGATGTTCACTGTGGTGAAAAAATATGCTTATATATTTTGAAAACGACTGGGGTTGCACCATCAGTATCACTACAAATTTTTCTTAATCTGGTAAAACCAGTGTTTTGCTTTAACACACGTGCGAACTTCTCCTAACGGGCTCATTTTTTGCGTCACCTATAGAGTGTAGCAGTCGATTTACTTCGTCCACTATTTGCAGTGACTCCGCTAACGAAAACGCACTGTTTTGTAAGTTTTGTACGGCGTCATGCAGTCTTTTATAGTTCTTGTCAATAGTCTTTACAGCTGTTTCAACGGAAATATCTTCGAATTTTGTCTGGCTCTCCTTAATAGCTGCAGCCTCGACAGCATTGAATTGTAGTATTAGAGTTTTTATTTGTTGTAAATATTCAGCATAATAAAAAGCTGCCTTCATCCATGTTCCCCAACGTGTAAGAATCGGCTGTGGTGGTTCGGGAATAACGAGACTTTTGCTATGAAGTGGGCGAAGACGTTTAGGAGATTTAAGGAACACTTTTTTGTACTTGCTATTAATGCATATACCTATGGAAAATCTTGTCGAATAGTTTCTGCCGCAAGATGTAAAGCATGCATTTTACACGTAACATGTACTAACCTACAACCGTGTTCTTGAAGAAAACGGCCTACCAAACGCAATGTCGCGACACCATCGGTCACAGACATCAACACTTGACTTGTAGACAGATCAAATTTTTCTAACGTCTCCAGCACCACCCGCGTAATTGTTTTGCCAGTGTACTCAGTTAGTCTTTTGTTAGCTAGTAATAGTGGAAATATTTTATTTGTTTATTTATGTATTTATTTATTTATTTATTTATTTATTTATTTATTTATTTCATACACTGCCCAACAGGTACAATACCCAACTACAGGGCAGGGGGATTCTGACAGAGTTTAATACAAACAGAAATTGTAAATACAAAAAAAGTTATGACAAAAGGCACAAAGGAGTTAAAACTTAGAATTAAGAACACATGTATATAAACATTGTTTACACACTATAAACCTTAGTTTAAAATAAACACGTACAACAACGAGAAATAAAGAACGTTTTTAATAGATAAGATAACTAATAAAACAAAGAAAAACAGAGAAAAGCAAAGAAAAACAAAGACAGCATATTAGCCTGCATCATAGTAGCTTTTCAGCAATCAAATGTGTCGATATCTGTACAGATGGAGTTATGATTTTCACAGATTATGTGAATCTGACAGAGAGCATTTGTCCGAGGTGTCCCTAGGTAAAATACATTACTGTGACGTGAAGTTGTTCTTGGGATGTAAAAATATAATTTAGACACTAGTTCCTGTGCATCGATATTGTTATTAATGAGCTTATTTAAAAATATTTGAGATATACACTCACGCCTTCGACGTAAACTGTTGAAGGAATACTTATTAAGCAGCTCTTGCTGTGGAAAGCCAATCTCTGGATAGTTACCCTCGGTTCTAAAATACAGAAATTTCATACATTTACGTTGAACTTGTTCTAAGTTATTGATATATACAATACATTGTACTGAGGGGTCCAGACAACTGAGGCATATTCAAGCTTCGATCTAACATAACAACCGTAAAGCATCTCGAGTGTGTCAATATTCGAAAAATCAAATTTCTAACTACAAATCCATACGATCTGCTAGCTTCAGACACAACGGTGTTAATATGAACGTTGAATGTAAGTGATTTGTCAAAAGTAACACCTAAGTCCCGGAGTGTGTCAGGCCCATTTAGTACATCATCATTAATGCTCTACTTGAGGATAATATGCGTGTATAAGGCATAAGACATATCTATCGGTTTAATAATAAATATCGGTTTAAGAGGTTCCAGTACACGTACTATAACATTTACAATACAATTGTTTTTACGATCTGTCGTCTCGTCAACACATAACCACAGCCGTGTATTCTTTAACACACATTTGATCTTATTTACAATGTCTTCGCCTACAGTTGTTACATAGTTACTCAACGATGCGCAACTGGTAACATCACCTGGGAATTTTATTTATTCCAGAACTCCCGAAATGGTTGCTTATCGAGTATGTGTAGCGGAACATCACAGGCAATCAGCAATAACAGCAAATCGAACATAAACTATGTTTTCAAAGGCACGAAGTTTTTTTAGTTTTATGCTGCACAGTATTTATGTGACGTTTACAATTACATTTATCCCAGTACATGAAGTCTGTCTCTCACACCTTACAAGTTATTGTAGCACCATTATAGAATAAATCCGGGAATTCACTGATAAATTTATATAACTTGTCAGCGTATAGCCGCTTTTTACCCTTGCGCACGTCTGACATATTTTATTATTATAAATTAATATCAATAATAAAATACAACAAATAAAATTATCAACAATACAACAACATAAAATACAACGGAGAGGAATACATTAGCGTGTAAACATTACGACATACAACAATGGACTAGGCTCGCGGCTTGCTTTGATTTGTCCGCAAGCCGGTCATTGCCTCACCAGATATCTATCTACCTGCTGTTGCACCACTGAATAGCCGCACGACTCACCAACTATAAATAAATAATCTTAATAAAGCAAATTAATGTTTACTAAAAGTACATAACACAACAATTTACACATAGATAACAATAATTACATGGTCATAAAACTTACGACAACCGCATAGTTGTATCATGAATAAGGTAACGAGACTACTAACAGTATATTATTATTACCATAATAAATGAATCAGTGCAGCATCTCAGATGCATATTATTAAAGTTATGTTGATGCAAGAAGCTATTGTTTGAACCAAACTACCTGTCTAAGATTTTGTTACTTACAAGTTGGTTACATTTCTACAATAATGTTATTATAAACTCCAGTCTGCTAAGAAAAACATTGCTAAATAAGGATCAAAACTTGTCTAGTCTTTCTAGAAAATGAGTACAAAAGTCATAATACAAATTTCTTTGAAAATTTAGTTTTTCGTACTAAATAATAAAAGGTGGAGTAAAATAAAACTTCTTAAAGAAACAAATACTATAAATTGGAAAGAATATGAGTTAGTGGCTTTCAAACTAATTAAATAATTTGCCTTTGACATATCCATTCAGTCATTAAATAACAATTAGTTGTAAAATATTATACAAAAATATGGTATAACCAATACAGTTTGCACGAATTATCTAGCATTCAACTGATTTATGGTGAGCGATGCCATTGTAATTATCTTATATATGCATGAGGCTGTGCGGAAAAATTTAACGATCAAACGAACTTACCTATCCCAAGCAACACTCTGACGACGAACCGACGTTGCTGTTCGCAACTAAAAGTCGATGTGCGACGTACACAAAACGTCGGGATGACCCATATTTGTACTAATCTGGTCAATAAAATATGGGTCGATTCGACGTAGAGGACCGACTTTAGTCGTTGTGATTACCGACCAAATGTTCACCAAATTTTACGTCGGTTTAAGTTGGTTGTCAGCCTATTACCAACTTTATTTAAAATTTGCCCTTAATCTGACCTACAAAAGTCGGGTGTAGGTAGTGAAACTAAGCAATTTTGTATATTATTCTATGTGTCGTATCTATCTATTTATATAAAATGGATAAGGCATGTTTGTCATTGAGTACGTATTATATACAAAATAGTTCGAATAAAATTTTAATAAATTTGGTGGGGTAAAAACTGAAACGAAAGAAATTTTATTGATACATATATATAAAGTAGGTCGAAAAATATAGTGAACCCATAAGAATAATGTTTATTTTAAGAACGAAAGTACTATTTTTATTTTTTTACTTTCAAAAAAATATTTTCCGTTTCCAGAGAAAGCGCAATTGAAACATTGTTTAATTAATTTTACGAGTAAATAAAAACTTTTTTGCATACTTTATTTGAAAAAAAGAGGCAAATTTTGTGTATTTAAAATAATTGTACACATAATCAACATGGCCGCCTATTATTTCCTTCTGTGGAACCAGAAAATATGGCGAAGGCGGAATAAGTGCAACTATTTTTACTGATAGTGACTTCACGGTTAAATAATTTTACCTGCACCAACTTTTAGTAGGCTTTGGTGCAGAAATCTGCACTAACACTAACGTTCATTCCAAACAATCACGATAATATCGACCGTCTCTTGCAGTTGGTGTATAAATCTTTACTAAATATCTATCAATACCTGAATTATCGACATTGATTTTGAGGTTATGTTAGAGCAAGGACCAAAAGCCTAACACCAACGTCCAACCGACGTTGCTAGATGACTACGTCAGTCAGCAACGTCTAACCAACGTTGGAATGTTACCCAAAAATTACCTAAATCTAATTAATCAGTTACCAACGTCTAATCAACGTTGGATAATAATCTAAGAACACACTCAACGTATTAAGTAGATTTCTGACATCAAACCAATGTTGGTAAATGTGCTAGATGTAAATAGTAGGTTTGCGAGGTTCAAGCTACGTTGCTCCGACGTTGTATCATAACTATAAAATTTAAGACGATACTTGACTAATATTTGTAATAATTCTGACCTTATAATTAGTAAAAAAGTAGTCGGTAGTCGGTAAAATGTTACTTGAGATGAATGTAGCTACCTATCAAGTCGGTTACCAACGTTATACAGAAGTAGGTGTATTACCGAAAAATTAATCGGAGCTACTTAAGTTAGTCATTAACGTCTAACCAACGTTGGTTAATAACTAGAAAGGACCAAACCTATTAAGTCACTAACCAACGTCTAACCAACGTTGGCAAGTGTTCCATAACAAACTTGACCTATTCAGTTAGTCACCATCGTCTACCCCAACGTTGGTAGGTTACCCAAAATTTAACCATACCTATTTTAGTCAGTTGTCAACGTCTCATCAACGTTGGATAATGACTTGAAAACATATCAAACCTTATTAAGTCGTTTTCCAACGGCAAATCAACGTTGGTAAATCGTCCAGACTTAAGCAGTAGGTTTGCGAGGTCGGCGCAGTATTTGGTTCGACGTCGTATTACAACTACAAAATTTAAGTTATTACTCGACTACTATTTGTAATAATTCTGACGTCGGAATTAGTGAAAAAGTAGTCGGTAGTTGGTAAAATGTTGCTTGGGATGAGGTTCGATCGTGATTTAGGTAGCCTTCCAGTCTGACGATATCACTTGACCACGTAGTAGCTTCTTGAGCTCGCTCATCTACTATAATTTAAAAAAAGCCTCCCCTGTCTATTTCTTCCTGGCCCCGCGGTCCGTAGGTACGATAGACCTCATTAGTTTAAAGAATTAGACTTGCTTCCTTGCAACTGGAGAGGGAGTAACCGAGTTGTTCGGGTACGGGCGGGGAGTGATATCTTTGGACTGGAAGGCTACTAAAATCACGATAGATCCTCACAGGTAAGTTCGTTTGATCGTTCTATTTTAGTGCGCCTTCCAGTCCTCGATATCACTTGACTACGCATATGTTTAAAGAAATAGAGTTCACATGGAAGTGTACATACACATGTGGATGACATATGTGCACGGATAATAATATACTCATAATATATGTATATGTATATACAGTCCCGTCTCAAGTGGACACACCTTGATATTTCGGTTATTATTCGACAGATGATTTCAAATTTTTCTCTGTTATGAAATTCCTCAAGGCGTTCACTAAAAAATGTGATTTTTCTATATTTTACTTAGCGGTAGAGATACAGCAAAAAATAATTATTAAGAAAAGTTGTTCAGAATCAAAAAATACCCCTAGGTACTGAGTTTCATCAAAATATGCGTATTTTGATATTTTTCATAAATTTTGCAATTATTCAAAAAATTTTATTCTTAAGTATTAGACTAAAGCAACGGTTGCCGTCGAAACAAGAAAATACGGCAAGGGTCATAAAAAACGTCAAACGTGTACCTGTTTTTTTAAATTCTTCTCTTGCACAATGGCTAAACAGTGGTTGAGTCTCAATGAAAAAGTTGAGATAATTAGACTTACTGGCGAAAATAACCGTTCTACAAGAGCAGTAGCTCGAGAATTTAACATAAGACATCCACTACGTCAAATTAGTTACTCAGTTGTTGCTAGAATTAACAGAGTGGTAGTGTAATAGAAACCAAAAGAAAAAGAAATAACCAGCAGAATGTAGACCAAGTAATTCTAGACGCTTTCAATGAGAATCCTCGTAGTAGCGTACGAGATATGGCATTAAACTTGAATTTGACTCGCAACAAAAATTTGGAGGTGCCTTCGTCGATACAAATTAAAGCCATTTAAACCCAAATTTCTACACACCTTGGAGGAAGGTGATGATAACAGACGGCTTGAATACTGTTTCTGGGCTCAAGGCAATTATTTCATTGATCGACATTTTTGGGAAAAAAATATGTTTAGTGATGAAGCGACATTCACCACCAATGATGTTGTATCGTCGCAAAACTGTAGGTATTGGACAACAGAAAACCCACACTGGGTAATCAATTGTAAGCGACAGTATTCTGAAAAAGTGAACGTGTGGTGCGGTATTTTAGGAGAAAGGATAATAGGTCCTTTCATTTTCTTACAAACTTTAAATGCTACATATTTTGATTAATAAATTAATGGAGGTAATTGATTATTTTTCATTGGCAGGGCTCAGAGATATGTTTTTTCAACTGGATGGAGCATCGATTTACAACTCAATAATTTTCCGACGATGGTTGAATGTTAACTTTCCTCAAAAATGGATAGGGTGAAACAGTACTTTAATCGAGTGGCCTCCTAGATCGCCAGATATTACCCCCGCTTGATTTTTATTTTTTGAGCACCATAAAAAAAACAAAATTTACAAGACGAGGCCCCGAACTAGGCAAGAGCTTTGTGATGGAATCAGGCAAGCTTGTCAAGAAATTAACGTTCAAGAACTACGACGAGTAGCAAGAAATAATGAAAAACGCATTAAGAAATGTATTGCTATTGATGGTGGTTTAGTTGAAAAAGGCTACATTGAAGTACTTAATTACTGTGTTAATATTGTTGCATTTATGGTTATGATTTAGAATTCTTACACAATAAACTAATTTTGAGTACTTTTTTTCCGTTTCCTCGGCAATATTTGCTTAAGTCTAATACTTAAGAATTAAATTTCTGAATAATTGCAAAATTTATGAAAAATATCAAAATATACATATTTTGATGAAACTCAGTATCTAGGGGTATTTTTTAAACCTGAACTTTTCATAAAAATTTTTTATATACATATATATACATAAAATAACTTGATTTAACGGGTATGCCCGCATAAAGAATGCAAATTGGAGGAATGCAAGAAATTGCAAATGGCAGAAGAATGCAAACCGTGGACACGTGTTTCTGACTAATTTGTCGTCCTCAGCACGGTGTAGCTAAGTTAAATGATAGACATAACTTAAAAAAGAAGAAGAACACAAAGGAAAAACCACTGACAGGAAGCCAGCCGCACCTTTGTGGTTTCCACTTGGATGGCCCTATATTAGAGCATCGATCAAGCATCGCACACGCGGGCAACTATAGCAACCTGCGTGGTGTCTTCGACCCAGGAGATTATATAAGTATACAGAGAAAGAAGCTGTATCGGGGGACTATATACATTAGAGTACAAAATAACTTGATTTAACGGGTACGCCCGCATAAAGAATGCAAGGTGGAGGAATGCAATAAATTACAAATGGCAGAAGAATGCAAACCATGGACATGTATTTCTGACTAATTGGTGGTTCTCAGCACGGTGTAGCTAAGTTCTTCTTTTTAAAGTTATGTCCATCATTGAACTTAGCTACCAAACAAGATTTGCAAGTTTAATTCAATGCAGGTCGGGACTTTTGTCCGCTAGGAATATCCCTGGAATTAATAAAAATGGTAGAAGTTACTATAACCGAATTTAGAGCAACTGTCTGGTGCTTGATGCAGGCTAAAATCTGAAGAGGCCAGAATATATTGTTAATAAATCAACGCAAATTCTTGAGTACGCAGATGATATCACAATAACCGCAAGTGACTGCATCTTTAATTCAGACCTTCAACCACACACAAATAGAGGCAGATTGCAAGTAAGCTGAGCTAAAATTGCTATAAAAATCTCCCATTACAACCATCAAATGTCAACATAACCATTAAAGAAATTGAAGATATTAGGACGTCTGATTACCTTGGGGCCAAGTTCATCAACAACAGTAATGTCCAAGAGGAATATAAATCGGTAATTGTAAAAGGAAATAAGTACTATTATGTCTATTAAAAGCCAGTAGGCCAGTTGTGGTTGAGAAACTTGAATATTAACAAACAATGACGAAAATCAATTATAAATATTTAAAAGATAAATACTTAAAAGAATATCTGATGGTGTCCAAGAAAACGAATCATGAAGAATGGAATGAACCACGAAATTGACAGACTTGTATAAGGAAATGACATGTAAGGTACATAAAATGTCAAAGAATAAGATAATGGTGGCGTCACGTATGTAGAATGGATGGTGAAAAACTGTGAACCTTGAATGGAAGCCACAAAATAAAATACCAAATGGACAGTCTAAGAAAAGATGGATAGGTGATGTGGAAGAAGACCTAAGAATATTCAGAGCGGGAAACTGGAGAAGGATAATAGACTGATGTGTAGGGGAGCAAGTCAAAACTCAATCATTGTTGAGTCAATAAAAATTAACAGAAAATCTTTGTACACAGTACCCTTAATTGGAGCGAAAACATATCCAAGAACAAATCTGAAAACCTCATGTCTTTACAATGACCAGTTTTCAAATTGAAGAGATTTAATCAAACTTCATTAGTTTGTTTAATCTCTATAATTTAGTAGACGTGACTTCACAATCGCATGAAATGAGACTCATGTATTTAGTGCATGTATTAAACGTTATTTTCTGCTTATGGTTTATTTGTGAAATGTTGTAAAATGTGCTCTGCTTATAAATTGTTTGTTGATAGTTTTCCATAGTCTCCTCAGTAAATATTTATTTTATTGTAAATTAACCATTTTTTCTCAAAATAATATGACATGTTATGTATCGTTGGAAAGCATATGTAGTTTTCCAAGAAACACCAAAATACCATATATTGAATTCGACGTGCATTTCACCACCCAAGTTGACATCATCTGGAGATAATTAAAACTAACTTTATGCTAACATTGTATCCTACTTATACCTAAACTACTGTCATGGTTCGGTGAATCGTGACACACTAACCAATAAAGCGGGCTATATGGGATTGGCCCTCTATCATACTATTTTTACACTTTGTGATTTCCAAGCTTTCAAATGCATCCAGCTGTCTAGTATTTGTTACGTTCCTAATTAATATTAAATTGTTATTCTCTATTTTATGGTTGTTCTCAAACGCATGTTGGGCAACGCTAGACTTATCTGTTCTACCATATTTGAGATGGGACATATGCTCTCTGAATCTAGTTTGAATGGATCGTCTAGATTGTCCAACATACTTTTGATTACAGTCCTTACAGCTAATTTCGTAAATCCTCGACTTTTCGTTTTATTTCAATTTTGTCTTTAGGATTGCCTAAAAGTTGTAGTCCTGGAATGGGTTGGAACCTTTGATGCGAAGATAACACTGCTGTAGTTTTCCACTAAACACCAAAATATTATATACTGCACTTGACACGTGTTTCGCCAATCAAGTTGGCATCATCTGGAGATGATTAAAAACAGTTTTTAATTATCTCCAGATAATGCCAACTTGGTTGGCGAAACGCGTGTCGAGTGTAGTATATAATGATTTGGTGTATAGTGGAAAACTACATCAGTGCTAAAAGTTGTAGTTTATTTCCCGATGAACGAACCACTCATGCCTATATCTTTAAAAAATCTTACCAATACCACGGGTGAATCGAGGATCGAATGGAATCGATACAAATTTCGGATTTTCTCTTTCAGTTTGAAGGGTCGAGGAATTTCGTGACTAAATTTTCGTTTCCAAATTATTTTATCAATTAACCTTACATTATTCACAGCTATATCCTTAATCAATGCCTTTTCTTTTTGAAATCTCTCCTTATTGAGGGGGAAGCTTAATAGAAAGCATTATTGGTTAGTAGGTTACGGTTCACCTAACTGTGACAATAGTTTAGGTATAAATAAGATACATTGTTAGTATAAGGTTAGTTTTTATCATATTCAGATGATGCCCACTTGTTTGGCGAAACTAGCGTCCAGTGTAGTATCTGGTGTTTCGTGAAAAACTATGCGTTATCCTCATATCAAAGGTTCCAACCCACTTTAAGCAAATGTAAATTATAATCGAATGGTGAAACAATTTACAGGATGTTCCATTTAAAAAAAATTTACAAGGTAATTTACATACTGTATTTCAAAAAGCGCGCAGGAAATTTTATTTTTCCTCAATGGACTTTACTAAAACACATGCCTTAACAATGTTTTTTTTTGTTTTATGACCTGACACTTAGTCATAATTGAGATACAGACGTCAGCCAAAAGTGATAATTTTTTAGCAGTAGTCTTTAATGAATTTACAAATTTTTTCAAGTGTGGTAAGTCTATTTTCTCGATTTTAGGGAAGGATGTATATTTTCCTACTTTAGCCAGTATGTCATTTTTGTTGTTATATTTACTTATATTAGTTACTATTTCCTTAACACTCTAAGAAATATTTGTTAAATTCAATACATATGATATGCTATTGAGATGTTTCTAAATTATTAAATTTTACTGTGTTTCCAGGTAGTTTTCTATTATTCGGCAATATAGTTTTTAGGTTTTTCCATGTTTCTCCGGAGTTACGCTTATTCTCCTAAATTACCATGTTAAAGTAGTTAGTTAAAGTTTTTACCTTTTAAAAACGCTCTTATTATTAAGAAAAAAAATCATTAATAAATGATTAATGACAAGAAATTAATGACTCGTTATTTTTTATTAATAAAAAATAGATCGGTCCCATTAAGAAACTTTCCATAAGCCCCTAGGGAAATGAAAACTAAAAATAAAGTAAATTTTTTGAAAAAACTAAAAATATTCGTACTTCAGTAATTCAAATTTCTATTTTATTCTTTACAGAACAGTCTACAACCTTACTAATAAGTTCCCTAGCGTACTCAGTAATTTTCTTATATCACATTCATCTGACTAATTTTTTATATCACATTCATCTGACGCAGCCATTATGAAAAAAATAAAAAAATTTTCATATCTCACCTGTTTTTTGGAATTTTTTAAATCGGAAAAAACTATCGTAATGAGCATGCTTAATAAGAAACCATCAAAAAAATGTACTAGTTCTGTTTAAGAAAAAAAAAATGATGTTACTTCCAGTTCAACAGGCAGTGACGTTTTCGTTTCAAATAATCCTATTTTGTCTAATAGTCTAAGCAATAGCATGCAAATTCAACGATGAAAGGTTACCACCGCCGAAAGCTAACCTTTCATCGTCGCAATTGCTTAGAGTATAATTCATCTGCCCCAAAATACGTAATTTTACAATTCATAAATAAAAAAACAATTAAGGAAGTACATTGACTTGTCACGCCGTAAAAGTACCTATATAAAATGAACATTTACCTTATTATATAACAAGATGAATATTGAAATTATATCAGAAGTCACAAGTAACATAGTTAACATTTTCATTGTGGGCTAGTTTCTTCAACCACATTCAACAACTGGGATTTTCTATAGATGACATCTTTATTGAGGAATAGTGTTAATAATCATTTCTCATTTAATCATTTTATACTCTTTTTCCCTTGTACGCAATTTAATGAATTATTGATATTAAATTCATATTTTAAATGAAAATCGTTTCACATTTTTAATATTAACATACATTTTTTTCAAATTATGTTTTCTTGTTTCTGAAATATTTTTAACTTAGTGAACAAAAACCTTCGATACTTAAGTACCTATATGCTTATCTATAATTTTTCTGACTATAATATACAAGTTAAGTAGATAAATCGGAGAGAATCAGAGAATCAATATAAACAGCTACCACTTGTCTTCTGGCTAATACTAAGATTGATTGGATATCGTGGTACAATTCTGAGTATTTTAATTCTTTGAATCACATTAAATATTAATATATTACGTACCTAATGTTCCCGTTCCATGCCAAAATAGAATTCTTCATTCAATAAAAAAAATGATACTTAATAGAAATAAATAATATACAGGGTGTTTAAAAGTGAAATGTAAATACGTTAACTATGAACAGAAAACACTTTGGTGGTTCCAAATTACCTATCACCCATCGTTACTCAAATACAGGACGTCATAACTTTTGAACCGCCCTGTATAATCCGTTCCTACATTTTAGCCTACTACGATTAAAAAGAAAGAAAGAAAAAAAAACAAAATGCAAAAAGATATTAGGCACTTCCAAAAATTAAAAAAAAAAATTGTTAAATATCATCACCAAAGGCCAAATTGAAATTTGGTTAAAAACAGAAAAAAAATTTGGCCAAAACAAAATGAAAAACTAAAAGAATGTTTTGATCATTTTAAAAAATTTTATTAAGAAAAGTTTTTCAGATCGTCCTAGTAGACCAATTTATAAAATTTAAAAAAATGTGCATATACCGGGTGTACCACTTAAGATGTAAGCCCAAATAAACACTTTATTATCTTAGATGCAGAAAAAACTTATAAACGAAAGTTGTTGTATACAGTCGGAGTACAAAATAATGTACTCAACAGTTATACAGGATGTTCAAATTTCCCTGGACAGATAAAGTTTTACTTTTTAAATAGAACACCTTATAAAAAAAATTAAACACCACAGGTTATACAATCCCCTGTATCCTCATTATATCTCGTGTGGGAGAGGGCTACACATTTAGAGACAATGAACACACACCCAATGTCCGAGTATGCTAGGGTTAGTTTCTGGTTTAGAAAAAATCCTAGCTCCTCGACCGGAGATATATTATTATATTTTTAAAATCCTTCAAAAAAGTTCATTTCAAAAAATGTAAACATGTTAGGGTGTAACCTCAGAAAATACACATATCTGTAAGATGTGTGCTATAAAGAATACATCTTATTTGACTAGGAAAACTCCGAACACACTATATTATTTATATCAATTTGTACTTCAATTGGTTTACAACAAAATCCGTTTGATTTTTATTTCCATATTTGTAATAATGAGAATAATGTGTTACTTTAGCTATGGCTTCTGAAGGGTAAATTTGGAATGTTGGGCGCTCTATATTTCATGAGAAATTGAGATTACACCCCAACATATTTATATTTTTGAAAGGCACTATTCTCAAGGATTCCAAAAACATGATAATTATAGGCTATTATATTTAAAAAAATAAAACTGTATTTGACCAGAGAAAATTCGAGCATCCTGTATAAGCTTTAAATACATTAGTTTGTAGTTAGATTGATATACAACAACTTTTACGTAAGACTTTTTTTCTGTATCGAACATAAATGATGCCCGATGCATCTTTTTTTATTTTTCAACTATTTTAACAAAATTTTCTTTTTTTTTCTGTTCTTAACCTAATTTTGGATTTGACCTTTCGGGATGAACCTTAACAATTTTTCTTAATATTTAAGTTAAATTTTCTAAAAAAAAATTATCATAATTCTGGGTTCTAATAAAATAATGAGGTAAGATGATTCATTAAGAACACTTAAAACACCAGTGAAAGGCATAACTTTATTACATAATTTCATAGATAATTAGGATCAAGATTTATGATAATTTGTTCAGAAAAATTAACTTCGGACTATGACCGAAAATTTTTTGACATTGTTCAATTAAGAAAATGCCCTTTTAAAATATCTTTCAAATGATAGTTACACGTATGACATCATTCCCGGACCTGTATATTTTTGATATCATCATGTTATTTATGCATGATAACTACTGTTACATCCTTATGTCTTACCAATATGATGCATTTATAAACGATAAGGAATCCTATAAATATAAAATCTGGATTCCTCATCGCCAGAGCTAATTTATACTTTGTGTTATCAATAAACATATTTAGTGTGTCATTTGATTCCCAAATCCACAGTTCTTTATAGACAATGCTGCCGTACGCATGGCGCGGTAACAATTTTCTTTGGTTTCGTGTGTTTTAAGTTAATTTATTTAAAGTAAGTATTATGAATATTTTGTAAAAATGTTGTAGTTGCTGTAGCAGATTTGAATGAAAAATAGTCTGTTTTATTTAAAAAACCCTTTTTAAATATGTTGTTGAACACGACCTATTGTAACGGTAGATGTTTGATGTGGTTTAAGACATATTTGATTTTTTAAGTTATTTTTGTTGTTGAGTACGTCTTATTGTGCAAATTAATATGTGTGGTTTATGGCATATTTTTTCTAAAAAATATTATAGCACGAGCAGCAAAAATTGTAGCACTTCCTCGTAAGACAAATAATAATGAAGTAAACATTAATAATCTAAAAATTAATGTGCGGTATGAAATTTTAGTGGAAAACACAGACGATGACAATGACTTTAATAATATTATAGTGCCCGATAAAGAGAATCTTTCACAAAACCAATAAAATTTTGGCTTTGAAAATAAATGCTTTGCCGAAAAATCACAATATGAAGAAATAATACTTAATCCAAATGAAATTTACATGCAGATCGCGCCAAATAAAATTTCCCCCTAATAATTAATTGCGATAAACGAAATACATGATTTTGACAATGATCATGACATCCCCATTGAATTAGAGGATTTTTCTGAGTTTGCCATGACAAATAATAATGAAGAAGTGTACATTGCAACAAGTCAGTCTGTCCCTAATGATTTACCCCTTCTAGAAAACGATAATATAAACAATCTTGACTACATAACCACAGAAGTAGAAGAAATTCAGGAGATTACTGACCCTAAAGAAAATACGGTAGAAAATAATAATATAATAATATTACAAAATACATGTGACCATGATTCACCGTCGGAAGAAAAAGATGACAGTAATAATGATCTCAACTATATTCCTATAGAACTAAATGCAATAGACAGTGATGGAGGAAACCGAAAATGAAATTAATGAGAATACAACTAAAAGAAAGAAGCTGAAAAAAGTGGCCGATCCAGAAACATGGGGAAAAGACGTAAACAAGAAAAAGAGAATGTTGGGCAAAGACTATTAGGTACACAAAAACAAAAGACGGTGTTGTGAAACATGATATGAAAAGGTCTGAACGGGCAATGGGTCCAGCTTGCACCTCCACGTTTTGTAAAAAGGCCACCAATCGCTTTTGACATTTGTTATCTGAAGAGATTCGGCAAAATATATTTGAGACATTTTGGGCAATGAACTGGGAACAAAAGAAACTCTATGTTTTGCACATGATTTCCTATTATGCTCCTAAACGAAGTTATACAGAAAATCCCTCTAGGAGAAAACATCAGGTGTGTAAAAAATTATTTCTAAGTACACTCGGAATAAAGGAAAATATGGTAAGACAATGGGTTAGTGAAGGAAATAAGTTTGGAATGATAAAAAGACAGGAAAGTAAAAATGAAAAAAACAGTACAAAGAAGAAGCAACTCAGCAGCATCACTACAACTAGAAAAAAGAAGGAGGCATCTAGAATTATTTTTTAATGATTTACCTAAGATAGAAAGTCACTATTACCGTTCAAGATTTGGAAAACATTATTTAGAACAAGATTTTAAGACAAAAGCTGAAGTATACGATGTTTACAAAAAAGTATGTTTAGAGGAAGAGGTTTTGCCATTATCACTTTGTACGTTTTTGATATTATTTGACGAAATGAATATTGATCTTTTTAAACCTCGTAAGGACCAATGTGACCTTTGCTGTGCCTTTAAAATGAAAAACCTCGATGAAACTACATTCAATGCCCTCATATCGGCAAAAGATCATGCTCGGAAAGAGAAAAATCAGGACAAGAACAGACATGAAGAAAAACTCATCCACTGCCTTACGATGGATGTTGAAGCCGTAAAATTGTGTCCTCATCTTCAAGCAAGTTCGTTGTATTACAAAACAAAGCTGCAGGTACATAATTTTACAATTTATAATTTAGAAACACATCTAGCAATTTTGTCTGGAATGAATCTGAAGGCGAACTGTGTTCATCAGCATTTGCGACATGCGTATTTCAATTTTTACAAGCAGTTGTTGAGAAGGAAATGAGACCGATAGTGCTTTACTCCGACAGTTGTGGGTACCAAAATAAGAATCATACCCAGGCAAATGTTTTGTCACTTTTTTCGTCAAGATATAACACAATAATTGAACAAAAATACTTAGAGAAGGGTTACACTCAAATGGAGTGTGACTTTTCTCATGGTCTGATAGAAAGGCATCTCAAAGGACAAGATATATTTCTACCGACCGACTTTATATCTGTCATTCGAAATGCTAAGCGAAAACCAAAGCCATTAGATGTACAGTACCTAAATTATAGTTTCTTTTTAAATTTTGAGGATCCAGATATTACGAGGTATAAATCTTTAAGGCCTGAAAATCTCAAAAATGAGTGGTGAAATGTTTTACAAGGCACATTATAAAGACGGGTACGAGTCAATCCCACAAAGACAGAAAGCAAGATATGTCAACATTAAGCTTAAACAACTTGAAGAATGTTTCCAAAAACAAAAAAAAAATAAAAAGACTGAAGAAAATAAGAAGACTGTTTTTTCAAAAAAATACCAAAAATAAAAATAAAAAGGAAAAAATTAGACAATAAGAAAGTTTCTTGTTTTGTTTTTATTTTTAAAAAGATAATAATGCATATGTTTTTTTTTAATAAATATTTTTTAACATCTTAATTTTATTTTTCTTAGATATAATAAAATAATTAAATTATGTGTCTTTTAAATAGGAGCAAACAAGACTAAACACATTTACGTTAAATCTACAAGTTTGAACTAACAGGTCGTAATCAACAGGCAGCCATATGGGTAATAAGTCGTATGCCACCCTATAACTTGTTTTTCTATTTTAATGGTTCAAAACATAAGTACTAATGGAAAACACAAACAATACTCTTAATATAAACCACTAGGTGCTTTTAAAATAGGTCTAAATCTAAAAGAAAATATTTCTTCATCGCCCTGTAAAATTACGTTTTTTGGGATATGCCCTATGAGAATTAAGGTAACGATTTACAAGTTGGATGTTTCTGGAAAGAAATGTATTCAGTGTTGCTGCAGATTGATATTTTTTAACGCTACTTGTAGAACAAATTAAAATGGAAGTATTCAAATCGTTTTTGAGAAGAAGGGTTGAAGAATCAATCTTTCACCACCAATTGCATCTGATGAAAACGACATTGAGTTCATAATTATTATGATTAATTGCAAGTTCCAAGTATCTTCCATTTTTTATAATACACATACGAGTCATAAAACTTTTTCTGAAAAGGAACATTGGAGAAAGGTTGGTTTAAAAAAACAATCGAAACTTGTAAACATTTACACACTTTATTTCCAAATAAATTTTAAAAATTCCCGTATAATCTAAAACATAATTGAGATGAATCAGACTTAAATATTTATATTTTTATAAAATGATTGTATTCTATTTTATATACATAGTGCATAAGCATAATAAATCTTTAAAGTTTTCTGGATGACAAAGTTGTGCTACAGTTCTCACCCTTTAACAGATAAGAGTAATTTATTTTTTAACTTGCGTAAAGCGTTATATATAATCTTTATTCATATTTTAGTTGGTAATAAACAAAAATATCACATTACTTATAGATCAATATAATATACATTTATAGCCTATATACAAGTGAACGCAATGAAGGTTAACATTTTTTTCGTTATAAGAACTCATTGCTCGGATTATATTGATTACTATGTACAGAGTAAACTCGATTTGATAATGGTATTCTAATATATTTTATTTATATGAACATGCGAATTACTAAACTGTTCAAGAATGTTAAGGATATTACAAATTTGATTACTTTTAACACATTTTTTGCTCCATCAGGTAGACATAAAGCAATTCAGTTAAAAACTACTTGGCAATTACTTGGTGGAGGAATATGGGTGGTTTTTGAATCTATTTGTCAGGATATCACTAGCAGACTATAAGAATATTTCTGATTGTGAACTCGAAATAACTATGTATAGGGATAATAATAGCCTTACATCGATATGTGACGTTTAAGTTTAATGGGGATGGGCCAAGTTTTATAGAGAAGTCAATTTTTATATAGTCGACGTTTCGATTTTAATTAAATCATCCTCAGGACTATTTAAAGAAGATGATCCGTGTTTTTATATAATTAACAGTTCGAACAATCATTAGGTATAAGAAATAAAAAAAGGTTAGAAAAATCCAGTCACAAAATTATAATTTGTAATTATTTGTTCAGAGATTAACCCTTAACTTATTCGTTTCATCATTCTCATTATTGTCTGAATGGTGAAACAAATAAGTCAAAGGTTAATCTCTGGACAAATAATTAAAAATTATAACTTTGTGACTGAATTTGTTCAACCTTTCTTTTTTTTCTTATACCTAATGATTGTTCGAACTGTTATACAGTGTGGAAATTAAGTAACGCATAAATTCAGTAATTCCGTTAATATTAATTTTTTTGGAAAAAATCTCGAAGGGGTATAGCGATTTTAACTTCAGCAAATATTTTCAGTCTATTTTCAGTTTCTTATATCACTTATTTTTTTAAATTATGACGTCATCGACTTTTTTTAAATGATAACCTATATTCTTTATTATTGATTTTGGTAGTAGTTTTTATTCCGGTTCCGACTGTATAAAATTTTCAATATGTTATTATTTGGAAAAAATCGAGAAAAACAGTTTTAAAGTTCAAATAACAAAAATTCATTAAATTGGGAAAATTTATCTAGTTGCCGGTGTATCACATTAGTTCGATTTTTCAACTATTTGTATAATTTCAAAATAAAAACGAATGTGCCGTCGATAACTTTCCGTCAAACTTAGGCAACTAGATAAATTTTCCCAATTTAATGAATTTTTGTAATTTGAACTTTAACACTGTTTTTCTCGATTTTTTTCAAATATAACATATTGAAAATTTTATATGGTCAGAATCGAAATAAAAACTACTACCAAAATCAATAATAAAAAATATAGGTTGTCATTTAAAAAAAAAGTCGATGACGTCATAACTTAAAAAAATAAATGATATAAGAAACTGAAAATATTTGCTGTAGTTAAAATCGCTATACCCCTTCGAGATTTTTTCCAAAAAAATTAATATCAACGGAATTACTGAATGTATGCGTTACTTAATTTCCACACTGTATAAAAACACGGAGAACCTACTTCAAATAGTCCTGAGGATAATTTAATCAAAATCGAAAGGACTACATGAAAATTGGTTCCTCTATAAAACTTAGTGTTGCGTTGGGGTATAAATTCCCTGCAACACAGCTTCGAAAGCTCACTGCTCTCTTTTTCTTTGCGTTTCGCCACGCTCGGGAACCTTGAGTTCTCCGCATTTATGTAAGTGGTGCTGTTACCATAGGATTTAACCACCGTCTGCAATAGCCCCAGCCCCAAATGAAACTAGCTGCCACTAAACTCAACAATATATTTCTACGAGAAGAAATTACCAGGAATGTCCGTGTGTAATAACAATAACATAAATTGATTTTCTGTACACATCCAAGCAATTAATTGCTTGCCAAATGACCAGCCACTACCGGTTTTCTCTTGTCCAGAGAGTTCAAAATGTATAATTTCCCTACAAAGGGATCCAAACCAGCGCTTATTTACTAATGCGCGAATAAAAAATGCTAGAATCAAGACAACACGTCTTGTCCGATGAAACTCTGCTTCTCAACTCGTCACTTGAGTCCCGCGTTCTCGACCCCACCAAGCTGCTTGGCCTTGACTAATCTAACGACTGCTCGGCCGCTTATAAAAACATTTCTACGCTTAAAACTTTACATTTATTTAGATTTACATTATACAGGGCGACGCCAGTTTGCCAGTCATTTAACAAAAACAAAATGCAGTAGCTATAAATGAAATTAGTACAAGACTGTAGTCCTAGATTCGATCCCCTGTCGATCAACTAGGATTTTTTCTAAACCAGAAATTAATCCTAGCATACTCGAATATCGGGTGTCTGTTCATTGTTTCTAATTGTGTAGCCCTCTTCCACACAAAATACCTTGAGTTATCTTCAGAGATAAGGGGGGATTGTATACCTGTGGTGGTGTTTCAATTCGTGGTGTCGAAATCGAGTAGAGGTAGCTGCGGAATTCAATGTGCCTTAAAGTATCATTTCTCGACTTGTTTGACGGTACCAAAACATAAGAATCAACATATGAGAGAGTGGTCGTCTAAGAAAAATATGTGCAGATCAAAACTGCTAAATTTATTTAGCTGTCGATGAGAGAGATGCGGTAGCTTAAGACACATAACAGATGCGCTAGACAAAGTCATTGGCGTACTTGTATCCCTAGAAACGATTCGACAATGTTTGACAAGAGTTCTATTGACTATATATCATAAACGAGCAAAATGAATAGCATTTTGTCTTTTTACCGATGAAACTCGAGATTTTCAGATGATCGCAGTATTAGGGTATGGACTAGGCCAGGGGTAGTTAAAAATTATCGTCTATCATTAAATCTATATGGTAGTGGTTCAATCATGGTGTGGGGGAGGCATATGCTTCAATGGACGATCCGACTTGTCTATATCTGAGAGAACGAAGACAACTCAAGTTTATGTTGACAAAATCATAAACAAAATTATTCTTCAAGTTCATGGTGCCATTTGTGAGAAAATTTTTTTTCCTAAATAAAAACACCGTCATCATACTGCAAGGGTCGTTATCAATGCATTGCAAAACCTTGGAATTCTTGAACTTTCACTCCTACTGGGGTCATCAGACGTTAATCCCATTGAACACATGTGGGATATGTTCAAAAGAATTATATGTAATCTCACGAACAAACAATTTGACACCAGAGAGCGATCATTCCAGGAATTTGGTCCCTAGAAATTTGCATTTTTTTGTTTTGATTTTTTATTTTTTAAATTTATGGGATCAGACAACTTGCACTTTTGCCCCAGTTTTGCTGGGACACAAATTTTACATCTAGCATAGTCTATCATAATTAGTTTTACAGCTAGAACACCTAACCTAATGAGGTAGGGGGGAGGATGCATATTAACGCTAGTACAGTACAGATTGGCACACTCACTCCCAAAGCTAGCATATTTACAACGGTGGTCATATAAAGCCCCCTCCCCAATCACGCCCTATTTGTTTAAAATTTAATAACACAATTCCTACACTTAGCATAGACTAGCACAAGGCTGTTAACCTGAAGAAATTGATACTTTAGTAGATAATGGCCAGTCATTTCGGAGGGGGAGGGGCAAAACTGATGTAAGCCCTATTATGTAACCATATAGGTGTAGGAATTGTGTTCAATCAAATAGGGCGTGATTGGGGGGCTGAGACGAAACAGTTAACCCTTTATTTGGCCACCCTTGTAAATGTGTTAGCCTTGGGAGTGATTGTGCCAAACTGTGCTTGCTGTAGACTATTTGTGACAGAGTTTCCAAATATTAATGTGAAATGGGAGAGGGGCTAGCGCCAATCTAGTCGCCTTAAACGTAACCCTTATTTATTTATTACATGTAAAATTTGTGTGCCAGCAAAACTTGTTTTAAAAAGTAACTGATGGGGGGATAAGCTGAATGACACAAATTTATGCTTAATTTAAAGAAAAATAAATGAAAATTTACATGTTGATAAAATATACTACAGTTTCCAAACAAAAATTAATTTTCTCGCAAAATCTTTAAATTTCCTGTAGCAGTTTAGTAATTATTATTATTATGAAAAATCTTGTCTCTTTTTTAATAATAGCATATTTCTAATTAATAAAAATAATTTCTATATTTTAAGCAAACCCATTTTTTAATCCCTGTTAAATGAGCATTGTATACATACAGTTGCATTAAATTTTGTCTCTACAAGTGATTCTAAAAACAAAATAGTTTCTTAATTAAAGTTTTAAAAGTTGTACAGTAGGTCTACATAATAATCGTTCACACGTTCAAATAAATAAAACAGAATTTTTTTTTCGATTTGCATTTTTCAAGTTTTGTTTTATCTAAAAATATAATTCAAATGAAGCACCTGGTAAGTACTATTTTAATTCTAGGAAAATATAAAAAATACTTGTATTTTCTATTTATTAAAAACTATAAATATAAAGTGAAAAAGAATATAATAATAGTTTGTTTAACTAGGCAGAAAAGTAGCCCTGTTTCGCCTCGTCTATGGAACCTACCAAGGCAGTGAATCTGCTTTTATGCCCTGTTAAACATGTACAACTTACGTATCGTAGCATGGCCCCTTAGATTTAAATGCGCAATGGATTTTGCATCTACTGTCTCTACCGCATACTGGCCACTTCTTTCTAACTTGTGCGCAATTCGGGGGCCACCCTACGATGCGTGACCTGTAATATTTTCTCCGATTGATTAGAATTAACATTATTTCTGTATTATTACAATTTCTGTTTACACTAGGCGGCTAAATTTCACGTTAAATTTGACGTTACATTTAGCGTATATTTATTAAATGCTATTTCGCTTATAATAACTTGAGCTTTGGTTAAATGTATCCAATGCCCAATCAATGGAATGTAGTGAAGGTGAATTAACGTCTCCTGAAATAACAGAATTGACAATAAACGTAGAACAAAATTTATTGCTGGAAAAATCGGGAAGATTCTAAAAACAAGCTTACAGAAAGTTTATGGACTACTGTAATGATAAGAATATCTTTTTTTAGAACACGTATTGATAGCATATTTTGCTGATTTGTCGCAGAAAATGAAATCTTCGACTTTGTAGTCCACTTCCTCATTCTGAGTTGCACGGATTTTTGGTGTAGCCGGTGCGTGCAGGTGTGATAAATTACTACAAATGAAAATCGATGATATTGAAAAATAAATTATTACTCGGAGATTCTTTTTTAAAATCACAAATGGTAAAGATTCCAGACAATTAACCGATATCCATAAATTCGATGAAATGCCCAAAGGAATATTCACTTACCTTAAATTGTTGAATGTCAAAGAATACACTCGACTTTGCTTCCGCTGGACTTCTGCCACTTTGCTAGTGAAATCTGGAGCCGATATTGCCATTTTAAAGAGTTATGGTGGTTGGATATCCTCAATAGTAGCTAAGGCTACGTTGAAGAATCAATAGCTGGCAAATCAGTTGTTGGTGAGGGATTTTTCCCATAATTTCCAGTAGAGAAAAATATAATTCTGTTAATGTACCATAATAATTAAAGATTGTACAAATTTCATTGTGAATATCACTAAAATCATACATTATATTATATCAATCGGAGAAAAATACTTTAATGTTAATATTTAATTAAAAATCGCCTTGCAAAATGAGAAAAAATGATAATTTAATCAAAAGATTAAATTTCGAGGGTTTCGGTACAAAATGGTAATAATAATAACTTTAATAATTCTGTTAAATTGCTGGAGTAAATAAACAATGTCATAATGGAAATATGCATATTATGTAATTTTAACAGCTTTAATACATGTTATGATTTATACAAATTATGATAATAGGCAATTAATATCTAATAATATAAAATTGTTTTTAATTTGTAATTATTAAATCGTAAATATCAAAAAGCAATAGATTTGTGATGGATATGTGATACTATTCGACATCAAATTTAAATTCTATTTATACTCATTAGTCTACAGGATGTTTCTAAGCGTTATGCTTAAAATATACGATTAAATTTTTCTCTAGTAAATAAAAAGAGAGAAAAATATTTTTTTTAAAATTCGACGTTTCGTTTGTATTGTAAGACAATCTCAGTCTATGGATTCTTTAGATAATAAAATTGCAATATAACAAAATTTAACTTGGTAAATAATATAACAAAACATTACATTTTCAAGTATACATACACATATTAATATACCTATGCATATACACGGTGGGCCAGATTTTAATCGGTAAACTTAAGACTCGATAGAGCACGTCAAAATAATTTGATTTGTCATATAAACTTATAGCTAAATATGATTAGTTTTTGAGATAGAGGGCATTGGAATTTTAATTTATTTTCATTTTTTTCCATATTAATCGGTAAACTTAATACTCGATACAACATGTCAAAATAATATGATTAGTTTTCGAGATAGAGGGCGTTGCAATTTTAATTTATTTTCAGTTTTTCCCATATCTCCTGAAATAGTTGTTATAAAATTTGGAAGGTGAACGTTGCGTACAGCAGTACATTTCTCACCATAGTTTTCATCTCCCCTGTTGCTATATATGTCTTCTCCATATTACCTTCTATCCATACATCTAAGAAAATAGTTCATAGTGGGTACTAATATATTCAATAAGATAAATGATATAAAAATATTATAACTATAAGTAAACAAATACGCCACATTACTTCCCCCTCTTAAAAAACATCCACTTAGGCAATCTATTGTAAACCTAACTTGTTTCTTCAGAACTCTTTCATTATTACTATTTAAAGCTATAGCTTCATTATTTAACATCTTTAAATAAGCAGGTTTAACTCTATCAATGTTAATACTGATTTCTATATTTTGTTTGTTTATACAAATTACCTTATCAGTACGTGAAATAACTTTATAAGGACGTTCATATAGTTTTAAGCCTTCTACTCTGAAAAATATAATTACATGTTTATGGGCATGATAGCCTAGTGGGTAAAGCGCTTATAGCTATTTACTTGGTACCGTATATCGATGGTTCGAATCCATCCCGGAGCAACAAATTTTATTTGTAATTTGCTGCGGATTAAGATGGGAGTGAACTGTCGATGCCCTAGATGTGGTTCGGACACCACAATAACCTGTAGAGCCTCGTCACTCTTTACTCAATAGAAAATCCTAGGATTTTCTGGGAGTTACTTTGGTGACTTGAGAGGCGGTTAAGAAAACATTTCAATGTCAGAGTTGACAAATGGTTTTCTTCATGTAATTTAGAAATAAAAATAGGAATATCTCTATCGTTGTGAGAACGAATAAAAACTCCTGGAAACCGTAATGGTTGTCCGAAAACAAGTTCTGCAGACAAACATTGGAAATCCTCTTTTATTGTCTTCCTAAAATCTAGCAAAATAGTTGGAAATTCATTTTTCCCATTATGTGATTGTCTCTGGTTATTAAAATAGTTTTTAAGTTCTGTGTAATCTTTCAACCATCCCGTTACTTTGTAGATGACATGTGGTTGTATGAATTCTATGAAAACCAAGCAACTTTGCAAATTTTGAAAATAAGCGAGATTCAGATTGGACACCTTGATTAGTAGTAAAATAAAATGGAACACCAAAACGACAAATACATTGTTGAAATAAACTTTTGGGAACAGATTCTGCAGTTATGTTAGTTAACGATGAGCCTCTGGCGTGTAAAACGGTCAACTACAATGAGCATATAAGAACAACCACCAGAAAGTGGTAATGGACCTACAATATCTATTCGAACTTACCTATAGGTGTTTTTGTATGTCTATTTACTTTGGATGTTTAACAATTAATATAAGTTCTGATCCATAAGGTGACAATCTGTATTCATCTTAAGCCAGAAATACTTGTCAGTGATTAATTTTTTCATTGGCCATACACTGGAGTGAGTTAAATTATGAAAAATTTCAAAAATTGTTCGTCTAATTGATTTAGGTAAGTATATAAGGTCGAATATTAGAAGTAGAAACATCACACTAAATTTCATCGTTTGAATTTGGAATTTTAAATTTCTGTAACTCAAATTTAATTTTTTTATTTACAGAAGTTTGTATATAAGGTCGAATATTAGAAGTAGAAACATCACACTAAATTTCATCGTTTGAATTTGGAATTTTAAATTTCTGTAACTCAAATTTAATTTTTTTATTTACAGAAGTTTGTATATAAGGTTGAATATTAGAAGTAGAAACATCACACTAAATTTCATCGTTTGAATTTGGAATTTTAAATTTCTGTAACTCAAATTTATTTTTTTTTATTCACAGAAGTTTGATTTTTAAAAAATATTTCTAATTCTAAATCTCCTTTTTGTTTATCTTGTAATATCTTTAAAATAAAATCTGAAGAACTGACAAGCTATATTATTTATACTTAAGAAAATATCTATTACTTGTTCATTGCTTAGTGTTTTAACATTGAAATTTGACAAATTTATTACGTGACGGATATCAGCAACTATGTTTTGCTTACCTTCAATATATCGTATATCATTTGTGTATTGTGCAATAAATTCCATGTATCCAAATTGTCTAGGGCTCCTCTCTGTTTTAGAGAACAAAGCTGTTGTCAACAACTTATGGTCAGTAAAACAAACAAAGTTTCTGCCTTTTAATATACATCTAAAGTGTTTAACGGCAGCATATAAAGGTAACAATTCATTATCAAAAGTTGAATATTTTTGTTGCGCATTATTAAGATTTCGTGAAAAGAAAGCTAAAGGCTTATTATCTTCGATGTGTTGTTCTAATACTGCACCCATTGCAATAGTAGAGCAAAAAGAGTAATATTATATCACTATCATTTTTAGAATGTGAAAGAGTGATTGAATTGGCAAAATAATATTTTGTTGCTGTAGATATTTTCTCCATATTATCATCCATGAAAATAGTTCATAGTGATTAGTACCCATATATTCAGTAAGATACATGAAATAACACTATTATAAGTACAAGTGAGCATATACGCCACATCACCATTAACAACCAGAAGCGTAACGGTGGGGGGTTGTCGAAGATATTCCTCGCAGAAAAATGGGCACCACTGACTTAAACTATTTACTCTTTCTTTTTCAATGTATACTATTATTAATACACAAAAAAGCTTTCTTATAATTCTTTGATAAGATGCAATGTCTTTGAGATAATCCCATTTCAAAATCATTCATCCCCTACTTATCAATTAGCTGTTAATTGAGAATCATTTAAAAAAATTTCATGGTTTTGCATTTTTTCGTTAATATAATTTTGAATGGAGAGATGTTAACTATGGTTTGAAGTGTACTCAACTTGTACCTTGTGAATTTTACAACAATGTCTCAATTATTTCCGAATAAATGCGCCTCTATCTCGAAAATAAAGCATTTTTAGCTCTATAAGTTTATATGACAAATCCATATTATTTTGGGGCATTCTATATATTCTCTAAGTTTCCCGATTAACTTTTACTTCTGTAAAACCATTACTGTTGCAACCTTTCGTTCTAGATTTAATTCCGTTTTTCATTTTCTGGATCCAGCATTCGACAGCATTCTCTCTAATTCAAAAATATAACACACTTCACAGAATAAGAATGTTTTCAGGAAATTAAAAAATTGTTATAAATTATTATAAAGAAAAAAAATGGTCGAAAACCGAAAATCTCTTTTATGTTTTTTCGAATTTAGCAACTTTGCCAAATTATATTCTACAGAGCAAGAAGTAAGAGTCAAAGAAGTTTCCCCTCATTCCAGGAAAGAACCATCTCCTTTTTCAGGAAAAATAACCCTAACATTCACTTAGAGCTAGTTTTCCACATTTATGTCTTAAACAGTTAACTGAACGATAAAATTACTATACGAGAATAATTACTAAAATATTTGATGTGACCAGCACATAACTTTCTTATACCATTTTGACCTAAAAAAATCATTATATTTAATTCTTCACTTACCTCAATTAAATTTTAATAGCGTACCTTGAAATGTTTCATTAAAATTTTTAAATAATTAATCAGCAGCGTCATCCGATACTGTCAGTAATAATTCATGTCATATATTTTAATAATATTTTGTTATTGACATTGACATTTTTGTAACTAAATTAGACCTTTCAAATGTGAAACTGTTAAATTTATGCTAACCCCATTTTATGAGGACAAATGTGTAAAATATTTCAGTTTACATCAGCTTTATTTAAGTACTTGGAAAATATTTTTTATTCGCTTGATATAGTAGACATGATTTATAATCTTTCATCAAGAATATATTTTTTTTAAGTCCAATACAAAAAAAGTTTGGGTTCGATGGATCCCCTTTCAGCTGGCCAATTTTGATCATCAACGAATTCTTTATTGTCTTCGGCCTTTAGAACAAGTGTACCAAATTTGAAAGCTTTATCTCAAAAACTGTGGCTGCTATCGCGATACTATCGCGATAGATTTTTTTCATAAAGTTATGTTTTTTTATTATAATTCGTCGAGATTCGTCCAGAAATGCAATAAAATTTTTTAAATTCTTTTCTCGAAATTGTATCTTTTTTCTTCTTTCAATCATTATGTCTCTTCTGATGGTACCACATTCACCAAATTTAATGTGTCACCTAAAATATTGTTGACAAGCTTAACTGCCAAATTTAGGGAATCTCTCATTAGTATTTTTTTGAGTTATCGCGGATACACACATAAAAACGCATACATACACACACCCACATTCACACACACATTCACACACACATCTACACACAAATCCACACACACGCACCGACAGACATCATTCGGAAAATAGTCAGAATGGATTCAGGAGGGTTCAAAACGTATGTATCAATCAAAATCTCGATGTCAAAAAAAATCATGTTTACTGTACTTCTTTATATTAGGTATAAGAAAGTAATAATTTGCAATACAAAAAAGTTCTGTATATTATTTTGCTGAAAGTAATGGTTTCAGTGCAAACGTTTGTCAGATTTATATGTGGAATACCATCGGGATAAATCACTGGGCAGCCTTCTTATGTAGAAAATACCAAAGAGTCAACAAAAAATTAATCTCGGTCAATAAGATCAGTATGGCGTAGAAGTTCTGTAAATAAAAGTTGGTCACTACCCTTTATTTTGAATCACTGGATATAATCAGAAACTATTCTACCTGAGATGTATTAGTACTTCATGAGATACTTTACTACACCAAATATTATTTTATGTTTTCATCTGTTTGGAAAATATTTCAAAAAATTGTTTAAAAAATATTAATTTTAACACCCTAACACGAAAACGGTGCCCCTTGCATATTTTCTTCTAACAATAAGACTGGCTCTATTAAATACAAAAGCAGTAGTTATACCTATTACTTAGTAAGTTTCCATTTTATTAGTATGTGCAAGAAAAATTTAAATTACAATTGTTTGAAAATTTAAAGCAAAATTCAAATTATTTACAGCTTTAACAAAGTAATCGCGATGTATGTATTTCTATGATAATTTATATAAAGAATAAATGTGTTTTTGTTATTATTGTTCAAATAAATAAATTCTACTTCAATTTATGTCATTCGTTGTTTTAGAAAAAAAACAGTGTGATAATACAGATCTTAACGAAACTAAAATTAATTTGTTTAATAGCCTACACCGACGATTATAAGCATTTTACAAAATTTATTAAAATAACTTTTGAGAGGTCACAAAACACTATTGCTGTTACACTAACAGTAGTGGGAACAAAAATATATCGTGTTTCAGTTTGCATTACCATTGTACAGTTTTCATTTGAACTCCGTTTGGCCAGCAAAGGAAAATCTTATGTTTCTTCATTATGCCAGTTAATAATAAAAATACTCGCATAATGAAATGCTTATTTAAGGATGTCATTATAATTTTCTTGTGTTTCCTTCAGCCTCTAGAGTAAATTCGTTAACGAAACACTTTACTTCCGGGCAAATAATAAAATTAGCTCCCGTTGCCCCGCAGGGTTCTTTAAGGTGGTGAATAATTCATTAGGTAAATAATTAGGGCAGAGTATTATTCTAGTTGTTCGGATCAGATCATATGTTAGTCGAACAAAGGTGATTAGGTCGACTGCATTTTATGTGTTTACAATTTCCTACTTCACATTGAAGTATAAAAAAAGTGTCCTACTCAAGTGAAATATTAGAATGATTCGAAAAGAAATTAAGAATATTTAATTTTGGTTGAAATACAAATGCACATTAGTACGTAGACACCATTATGACGTTCATGTTGTAATGCTTGTTGTAATAAAATAATATTTCTACGAAAACTTCTATTCCATTAAAAAGATCTGTTTCATGTTTCGGTTAGTCGATAAAAACGTAAAATTAGGTATATACAAAAACAAAAAAATATGTTTCTGCAGTTCTTATACATTGTGGCAAGTGTATAGATCAGTCCATATGAAATTCGAAATAAACGATTAGAAAAATGCCAAAATTTGAAGGGTATATAAATTCGGTAAATTTTTTTGTGCATATTATGAAGTCATTTATCACTGTTATCGTAAAAGATATGAGGTCAAGATCATTATTTTTAATGGTAACGGTAGTTTTTGGTGTTTCTAAAAGGGAGTATTTTTCTGATTCAAAAAATTTTTCATAAGTGTGTGCCTGCATAAGAAAAATTATTGCAAATCTTAACTTTTAACCAAAAAATTTTATTTAAATGAAAATTGTGGCTCGTCGCGAACTTAAGCTCTACCCACAGATTTACATAAAATTATCATGAAAAGAAAACAAATAAAAAAAACCGCTGCCAATTATTACTTGGGGATCAGAACTTCCTCACCTGTGGTGGAGTTTATAATAAAAGTGATTTTTGATGTTTCAAAGAAGTCAAATTTTTTGACGTTTCAAAAAAGTCACATTTTAACGTTTCAAAAAAAGTCATATTGGTGGAATGTGACTAATATATTTTTTAGACATTATGACCGATTTTGCTCATCAACGAATTCAATCTCTTCCTTGACCTCTAGAATGTGTATACCAAATTTGAAAGCTTTATCTCAAAAACTGTAGCTGCTATCACAAACCACACAGACGCACAGACAGAATTTTTTTTTCTGTCTGCAATTTTGTGTATCGTCCTAATTCTTCGAGATTCGTCCAGAAATGCAATAAAAATTTTCAAAATTTTTTTCACGATTACATAACTTCCTCACTGAGGGGTGAGGAAGTAATAAAATTACTGAAAATCTTAACTTTACAAATGAGGTTACTAACGAAATGTTGACCCAAAGGACGCAATTAATATTAACTTAATTTCTCATAATTTAAATTTGTCATATATGGATTCCGCCATTTTATTTGATCTAAAAAATCTCATCGTAAGAGCATTTCAAGGGTTACTCCCACCCCAAAAAAAAAACCCTCATCGATATTATCATATTTTCACCATACGCAAAACATGAACAGGAGAGTTCAAAAAATATGTGCCATCGCTTAAGCGGAGATTCCTTACCCAATAAGATAAATAGTTCCTATCAATATGGGTCTGGCAACGCTTCGTTACTAAGATACAGGGTGTTAAACTTTTCTTATTTTTTCAGTTCTTTAGAAATATCCCCGAAACGACTAGCAATTTGATTAATATTTATACTGTGAAAAGTACTTGAAATACTAAATATTTTAGAATTAAAATGGTTTGGATACGTTCATCAGGGGAGTGCGTACTGTCTTGTAATTTAATAATTTTGGTAAAACATATGTACGCTACTGACTTTTATGTAGATAGGTAAATGCCTAAAAAAGTTACCTCTTGTTATTTTTTCTAACAATGTTTTTTTTAATTTATATGAAGCTCGATATTTAACAGCGATTAACAATTCAAATTCCCCCCAAACGAAGCTGAAATAAAAAAAATCGAAAGGTAACTCTTTCAGGGGTTTACCAGTCTACATAACTATGCAATTAAAAGTAAAGAAGTCAGTGTTGGACATATTTTTTTAACAAATTTATCAAATTGCAATCCCGTACGCATGCCTCTGATCAAGCTATCCACACCAATTGTAACGGTTCCATGTTAATTTCACGTTACAAAGTTTAATAAATATCAAATTATAAAATTCTTCCTCAATCTGATTAAAATACCGTGCTATTTTTACCACGAATTTAAATATTTTGAACTGGACTACAACAATGTAAAGGTTTGTATGCATGTAGTAAGTATAGAATTAGCGATTTTGTCGTATTCCCGAATATCAATGATGGTTTGTCTTTTCCTGTTTCTTTTTGTTAAAAATTAAATTTCGTATGTTTTCCTAAAGGGTTAAGGTCAGCAACTATATGTTTGCTTTAATGAAGGTAGTAAGCCAATTTGTTGAGTTGTTTGAGCCAGTGTTGTCATCTGGAAATACTCGATTGTCGACACTTGCCGTGGTATTTGAAATACAGGCCGCGAAAACCACGTTTTTCTTTTCTTTATTAGAATAATTTTTACAATAATTATACTAGGCAGAGGCTAGCCAATAGACACTTCAACTCTTGGTAAAGGATCCGATTGTAGTAAAATAGACCCCGTGTTCTACCTAGCTGATGTACCATCTTTCATCGTGGAGTAAAGTACATGATGCATTTTTTTGCTCTTTAACCTTTTTCCTTGTAAAGATAAATTTACAAAATTACCTTTATTGCTTTAAAGTGAACTATATATTAATTTGCACTAGATTCCAATATTTGATATATTGTAAGTCAAAACATTCATTCTCCGTTTTGTAAATCTCTTGCTGTAAAAGTTTTTTCTGTAATTTTAATATCTTGTATGATTAATTAAGAGGTAAGTATCTTTTATATATAATTATGTGTTTTATTAATCTGTTTTTCGTTGAACTTACACTGTATGTTGACTTGGTTATCAAATTATCTTTTGTTTGATAGCTCTTTATATCTGTATATTGACGACTTTTATATACATGTAATGCATGTCTACTTAAATAAAGAATGTATTATTATTACTACTATTATCGTAGAAAAAAAGAAGAAGTTCTACTTTTACTTTAAGGACATATTTTTTATTAATTCAGTTTTGTTTTCATGTATTTTTATAATGTTTAAGAAAAGTGTGACAAACCAGATGATTGAGAATATTTTTATTAACTAAAGAGATTTTTATAGTTGGCTCTGAAGAGGTTGAATAACATCAACGAAACGCGTCAGCTATAATAAATTGTATTATTTTTTCCAAACAACCCCGAAATTGACCATTACGTATGAAGCAAGTAGATGTAAGTGATGTCCACGTGATAAATTTCAATTTTTTTCATATTTTATTTTAGAATAATGTCGAGATAGACAAGAGATAAACATAAGATAAGATAAATTAGTTGCTTTCGAGTTAAGTTGCTTTTAACCTTTATTCTTGATTTCTCGATTTCATTTGTTAGTAAAGTTGCCTTCTGCCTTTACTGTCAGTGAATTGTCTTCGACAATTATATTTTTAGTGTAAATACCTTTTGTTGTGACTGTCGATACAGTTACGTACTGTTTTTCGGTTAAAGTTGCCTTTTTGCCATTATTCTCGATTTCAGGCTTGATATATTGAGTGTGCTGTTTCCTTTCAAAGTACGCTGTAGATAGTAATGTAAAAATCATGATAACATTTTTTTTTTGCTTTTGACGTACCTGTATAATAGAGAAAATTTATTCATAGTGCAAGCTAGCACTCGTTTATGTATAGATTTTATATTTTTATACCTTTTCGTATAACATATTTATATATATTTTCAATTGTTCGGTTTTTGGTAGCAAAATCGGTATTTGTAGTGCAAGCTAGCAATTAGTTATATTTAAATTACTTTATTCTGAGCAAACTAGTACTCGTAGAGTAAGTTAGCTCTAATTTGTATTATAGTAATTATATTAAAGTCATACTAACCCATTTATAACCGTGTGATAATTATGTTTAGGATTAAGGTATAACTCTCCTGTCTATATTTTTATATTTTCTCGAATATTCAATTTCTCTCTACTTATATGTTTTATATTATATTGTAAAAGTAGTGTGTAATAAATACCTCGTATATTTAATCTACTTCTCTTCCGTGATCTGGCGCCCATTTTCCCGAAACCCACCCTGCTCTCCTCGTCACACAAAAATAGCTAGCCGAGTGCTGTTTGCCAATCCATAACTTTAGGGCATATTTAACACGGGGTAGATTTGTAAAAATTTAGTAATCACTAGCCTACAATAACCGTAACTTTCACAAATCAATTATCCTAAAAATAAAAGGAGCTTGGTACTGAAATATGTTATATTTTAAGTACTTTTCACAATATAAAATATCATTCTAATTTCGTTGCGTTTCTGAGATTTTTGAAAAAACTAGAAAAAATTAGAAAACTTTAACACTTTATCTGAGAAACGTATGAAGAGTGGACCCAAGTTGATAGGAACCATTTGTTTTATTTTTGCGTGAGAAATCTCCGCTTAAGTAAAGGCACAAGTTTTATAAACACTCTGTATAGTAAAATAGATATTGTACATTTAGGCTTCACTTACCGAGATTACTAATTTCTATTAAACGCTTCAATTAAAATATTACATAAAGTCATGCAAGCTTCTGCGTGATTTTTACGGGATGTTTTAAGTAAGATGATCATTCAAAATTACGCCGGAATATGCGTGTTGTCACGTGATATTTTAAATTAAACACTTATGTTTATGTATGCTAACTGAATTAGTCCATGACTGAAATCTTGGGAATTGTTCATTTAAAGAGAAGCTTTGCGTAGAATTAATTGTCCTGGCACCCCTCAGATGTTATATAGTAGCTACATTTAAAAGCTCACAGAAAATAAATAGTTAGGTAATTATGGAAGAGCGGAATAAAGAGTAAGATATTAAAAACATTATGATTCAAGAAATGGGATTTTTGCTTTTCTGAAATTGATTGTTTCAGACAAAAACTATGGCAAACGTAAGACATGGTAAATGAAAATATCAAATAGGTACAATAAGGACAGAACCGAGGACAGAACAGTTCACATATCAAACAGTAATGGAGTGAAAAGAAATACTACAGATTAAAATTTGCTTAAAAAAAAACAAGGTCGAGAGAATACATCGTTATCTCAAACGCATCCAGCATAATGAGGTGAACTGTTTTCTTCCTCCGTTTATAGTGAAGTGTTACTTCTAGCTACTAAGAGTTATATTACTAACGGTTCTAAATGTCACTATTTACTGTCAATCTCTTCACATGTGTGTAATTTAAATAGTTTTGTCTTTATTGTACACATTATATATCCCCATTTACCATGTTTTGTGGTTACCCTACTGTAGTTTTTTTTACCAGTTAGACAAAATAAGACAAGGATTTTTGATTTATTAAGTTAGACCAATAATACATTTGATTAGCTATCTATTATTTCCTCTCATTCAAATGTCGAATTGACTGATTACACAGGTCGACAGTGATTCAGTTAACTCTGAGAAATAAAAACCTATACAAATTTTTTTGTAATTTGCGAATTATTCCGCCCCAAGCGTATCACCTCATCTATTCGTGGTGCTTTAGGTAGTTCATCTACTGTCTAATCTGGAGAAGGAAAGATCTATTTTGGAAAACTACAGAATAAAATAAGTCTGGGTATGAACGACAGACATAAACATCCTACCCTGTTAAACCAACATACCACTCACCCCAAACCTAAAATCTTCCTCAGATAACTAACCCACCGCTTACCTACCCATTCACAGTACACATTCAAAATTCCAAATTATCTTAAGCAGGTTTTTTTGTTTAGCTCTTTCCTGCAAGACAGACTACAACGCCATTTATAGTATTTTTGTTTTCTTTGAACTATCAGAAGCTTCTGCATAACATCTTAAACGTACTGTATTTTTCAGGAAAGTACCAAGAACACACAATAACTAAAGAGGCATATGTTTAGCCGTCAGGGCCACGACATCGGCCGGCCGACCGCGCCCGGGACGTTCTAGCCACGCTGGGAACCCCTGGGTAGCAGCTTTCGCTCCTTAATTGGAACGATTTACACTTCTTGCTTTTGTAAAGCCTGCTGGCTAATTTTATTATTATTATTATTTTGTACATATTTATGCTGAATTATTTACTTACTTTTAAAATTATGGCTTGGCCGTCAAAACGCATATGTTATATGGACCTAAATTATGAAGAAACTTAAAAAAATGGTAGGTATGTATGTATGTCCGTGCGTGCGTGTGTGAGTTCGTGTGGAAGTTCGTGCGTGTGTGCCTGTATATCAATCATCGTCCTAAAGAAAAGTCAAACTTGTTAATTGTGTCGTCGCAAGAAAAAACTGCATGACAAAATACTCAATGTGCCAAATGTGGGAAAGCTGTTTGCCTCAAATGCACTAAACTATTATGCAACAACTGTAGTAATTTTTTATGCGTGCTGGAAAATGTTGACGTCAAATATTTACAATGTTGACGTCTAATAATTACTTTTTTTATGAACCTCTGTTAGTATGTTTTCTGTATTAATAATATTTACTACGACATGTTGTTTGATAACAAACTTTTCTACAGTTTTTTTTATAAAATACAAAAATATGCATATTTATGGTGTATTATTCATATGTCTTATTAATATTATTTAGCACAGGTTGAAATTGTCGGAACCAGGACAATAGGTTAAAATAAAACGCTACCTTGCCTATGTTTTATTTAATATGCTTAAACTTCTTCAGGGCTCAATAGCCCCCTTCCATTTTTGGATACTTTAGTAATCCGTACCATAGACAATAGAATAAAAACAGACTGGTATCAAAAACCTACAGCATCTGGTCGTATTATTAATTTCAAATCAACTCATATTTCAAAGAGTTGCAGTTATTAAATCCTTGAAATATCATGCCATGAGCCTAGCTGATGAAGAGTTTTTGGAAAAGAATTTTAACTTTATTAAAATGACAGCAAAAAACTAAAATTATCCTACATTGTTAGTTAACTCTAATTCAGGACGAGGTTAATGGTAATAAAAGATTTTTAAAAATTTCTTTAATTAAAGGATTAAGTAACAAGCTTATTAATATTTTAAAAAATGATAATTTTAATATATGTACTTAAATCGGTAAACAATTTACATACCCCTCTTAAAGATAAAACTGCTATCTTAGACAAATCTAACGTTGTGTATTATATCCCTTGTGGAAACTGTGAACAATGCTATATTGGTACCACAAAAAATAAACTTTCAAACCATTTAAAACAGCATAAATATGACTGCAACCCCTCATTTTTTCATAAAAAAGAGAAAACGGCTTTATCTAAACATCATTTTGAATCAGGACATTATTTTGATTTTAATAATGCGACTATTTTATGAATTCAACAAAATCATCAAAAGAGACTAATACTAGAAATGTTATTTATTAATAAATTTAAAAACAACACTGTAAATTTTAGAAGAGATATCCAAAATTTGAATATTATCTATCATAACTTTATTAAGTGATTTATGACTGATTTCTGCACCTAATGTGGGACTTCGTCCTCAGAATGAACCTGAATTCCACCAATCACAATTCACGATGTAGGGTTGTTCGGAGGATTGATAATGACATGGGGTGTGAAAATCAGTCTTAATATATGGTGTTATTTCGTGGTTTATAACTGTTTTTTGCAGTTTTCTGTTAATAAGGGATGTGTTAAATTGTTGTGTTTTGAAAGTAGAATACTATTTTAAACCTTATAAGTTCTAATAGAATAATTTATGGCTCTGTACAAAAATATCTTATTTTTAAAATTGGTTAATATTTATATTTATAGATGACGCTAGAATGTCAATCATTCTTGTATCCTCAACTTTTCGCTCTGTGTGTGATTTTATTTGATTTCCGTCTCTGGCTAAGAACATTGTTAAATTTTAATCTGTCATGTGTCAAATGTCCACATATTGTATATTTTATTGACTTTCAAATTGATTGGTCTTGTAATTGTTATGCCTACAGGTAATTATTATTTAGATTCTGATATTTTATCATTATAGTTTTTTATCATGTTATAAAAATAACAAGTTTTAAAAAAAAAATTTTTTTCAACTTGATACTTTACGATTAAAATACGTTCATATAAATAAAAATGTTTTATATTTAACGAACCCTTTGTTGCTATTATTTTCAATTTAAAATGTTTGTATTTTGTTAATTTATACTTAATAATGTTGTTTAAATAATTGTGAATCTATTTATATGCATGTTCTTATAAATGTTTTTCTTTTATAGACGTGGTTTTTAAAAAAAAATTTTGTTGTGGAATTTTTACATCATTATTTGGCTATTGAGCCCTGAAGAAGTTTAAGCATATTAGACGAAACGTAGGAAAGGTAGCGTTTTATTTTAACCTATTGTCCTGGTTCCGACTATTTCAACCTGTAGAAGATTTTTCATGGACACAAATTTCACTTTTTAATAATATTTACCACGACATGTTATTTGTTTTCAACAGTTTATTTTATAAAATACAAAAATATACATATTTATGGTGTATTATTCATATGTCTTATTCTGGTGATCATTACTTATTTTCCAATATCTCAAAACAACTAATTGATCTTAATAAATTGTTGTATTCTGGTGATCATATTGACATTGGAACGACATATTTTAGACCTTCAGTTTATGAATAATATGAAGTTAGTTGACCAGGCTCATCAACCATTATTATT
Source organism: Rhamnusium bicolor (assembly GCA_029963845.1). Taxonomy (NCBI): domain Eukaryota; kingdom Metazoa; phylum Arthropoda; class Insecta; order Coleoptera; family Cerambycidae; genus Rhamnusium; species Rhamnusium bicolor. The sequence continues at coordinate 432,289 of JANEYF010002295.1, forward strand.
TTTTTAAAAAAAGTACTACAAAACGAAGAAAATTAGGGTATTTTAGTGCTGCACAGCTGTTGATGTATTTGGCAATCTTGACATATTCAATAATAATGTTTTATTGAGTGTTACATTAATTCCTTGGCAGTTTAAAGTAATAAAATACAATTCAATGATTTCAGTGGCTTCATTGTTTATTTGACTTTGAGTTGAAAGTTTAAAAAAGAATATTATACCTACTATTTATAAAATTGTTCTATTCTTACTGCAGATCTATATGCTTTTTATCTTTCCTCATCATTAACAAGAGTATCTATTAATAAAATTAACACTAAAATGGCCATAATTTAATTAATGAAATTATCAATAACTATTTATACACCTAAAACTTTTGTATCAGCGCATTCAAATAAGAACGACAATATAAAATATAAAAAAAATGTACATATATAGACCCAATCATTATTTTTTTTTTTAATTTTTCTTTTCTATAAAAACCACTAATTTAAATCTATGTCATTCAGATTTATGTTTAAAAATTTATACAAGTTTTTTAATCTCATTTAAACTATTGCCTACGGGGTAGGCAATTAAATATATGATTTAACGACACAACCACGAACAATCTTATCTTCGTTATATCGTATACCCACATACGCCCTTCGATTCGGTTCATGGGATCTCTTCATTAACTATTACACCAGCTTCCAATATTTTGCATATATTTAACCACGATTTTCACAATCTGCCCTTTGAGCCTTATCTCGTAATTGCGCTACATGACTCGACTAACTCTCATTATCTCCCCATAAATAAAATTCAGAAGCATAACTTAGCTGTACTGAAGCAATCCTATTTGTTAAATAGTAGGTAATTTAATCTTATCTTCATTTCACATAAAGTGATCGCAACAAATTTCATTTTATTGTATTTGCATTTGTAAAATTAGGGTTCCATTAAAAGTGGATATCCCTCGACATTTTTATTACATTAAAATATGTAAACTAAAATAGATTATGTTTATTGGAAAAAATTACAAATGTGATGATAAAAACAAACAATAAATGCAAGTATCCAAAGGTATATATTTAAAAACAGAAAAAAGCAATAGAAATTAATTAGAAACTGTTAAATTTAGAATCAGTGAAATTTTTTACCATTTTCGAAATTTTTCGTACATACAGGGTATTATAAATTTGTCAATCATCAGCCTAGAATGATCGTCAAAATTACTAACAAACATGTTTTTTTGTGATTTCATAATTTGAGACATGAAATTTTCTTTTATGATCTGGTAAAGAGTAAGGAAGCTCAATGACACTTATTTTTGATTATAAATGAAAATTTTTTTGAGTAGATTTTTTCTCTTTTTTTGAAAATAAAACTTTTGAGCGAAACTCAAGGTATTGATGATAGAACAGCGCGCCGAGTCAAGAGGTACATTTGGATAATTTACTGAAATGCCAAAAAATAAATAATAAAAATTAATTAAATATTTTATTTTAATGAAGAAACTGAAATTTTTCATTATTCTTAAAAGTTCAATTCGTCTGATATTAGCAATACAAAATGAGAATAATTATTGTAACAAAAGAATATCGTTTTGAATTAATTATTACTAAAATAATAATTGTAAGATTGCCACAATTATTCCAAGTATGGGGATTCCAATTATTTTCTCTCAACTGACTATTTGTGTTTTTCCCCATTTTATTAATCTCATTTTCATAGCGTTCTTCAATAATTTGAAGATAGGGTTGAATAGATGAGACAATACAGGTTTCAGATATTTTTATTAGCTCTTGGTGATCTATTCCAACTTTGCTATTATTAGATACGGCTGTTGACCTGCCACTATGGCTTGTGATTTTTCTTCTTTTTTTTTGAAAATAGGCCAATTAATTCTGCCTCATTTTTCGTCCACTTAGAAAATGCATAACGACTTACTGGCAACTTTTTGTACTATTTTGAGTCAGGATTTTTTCAAAAATGATTTGGAATTAAAGATAATCGATCATAAGTAATCAGTTTTCAGATCAGTTTTGTCCTTTTCCAACAGTTTATAATATAAACAAACGTACAGAACATATCTACATATATCTGGATTTTCAAGATTCAGAATTTAAAATTTACTTTCCGTACATTTTTCTTTCCGCCCTGATATATTTTTGAGAAGATGGGATTGTGAATTATTTAATAAAAGGTTTATTGGTGTTGATTTCTTCTTGAAAAAAAGCTACTGAAGATTTGACAGCTTCTCCATCACGCCAAACAAGTTTGTATGAGGCAATTTGAAAAAAATTTTTGTAAACTTTCAGAAGTTTCTTCATCATAGCTGCTTATGAATGTGAAGAGTTCCTCTTTTATCTTTAATACCCTGTAAGATTTTCTACTTTCATTCCTTGCGACACATGTTGCTTTACATTCAATGCCAGTGAAAAGTTCCACATGTCTTACAAACTCACTGCAGTCCTTTAAAAATTTGCAGTAGAGTTCTATATGGTATTAACACACCTTGTACGCCGATCCATCAGCCTTTTCCATATTGTATGCAAAATCGGACAAAATATCAGTCAGCGTTTCTTTAGATGTTTCTGCGTCAAGTGTATAAAATTTTTTTACAATAGTTGAGAAACAGATTCCAAATATACATTTTGCTTTTTTACTGTATTATCAAATACTTCCACATCTTTCTTAATTTCGTCGATACAAATACTACCAAATCGACTCATTTTATAATTTTATACGAAGAAATCAGACAATTGTTTTTTAATACGTTACAATAGGAATCTAGAATTTGCATTAAGAAGTTACAAGCGTTTTATTGAGTTGTGTTGTGTCTGTTTTATCGGGTAACGCAGCTGTTCCTAGTTGGTTGCTGTGAAATGAACCATTTTATTGATTGTTAATTTATGCAGTATACCTATTGTCAACGGAAAAATTTTTGACGTTTCTATAAAAAGTGTTAAGATGTTTAATTTTAAACTCTAAATGACAGTTTTGCTAAATAGAGAAAATCTATTCAAATGACTCCTGAATGCAATTTCCTGAGAATAATTCTCATTTTAATACATTTATTTTTGCATTTTGGCAATTTTACTCCAACAGTTAAAAATATAAAATATTTGATGAGGCCAACACATAACTTTCTTATACCATTTATATATCATCCTGATCTAAACAAATCATTCTATTTAATTCTTCACTTACCTCAATTAAATTTTCATAGAGTACCTTGAAATGTTTCATTAAAATTTTTAAATAATTGATTATCAGCGTCATTCGATACTGTCAATAATAATTCATGTTATATATTTTAATAAATTTTTGTTGTTGACATTGACATATTTGTAACTAAATTAGACCTTTTAAACGTCAAACTGTTAAATTTATCCTAACCCCATTTTATGAGGATAAATGTGTAAAATATTTCAGTTTACATTAACTTTATTTAAGTATTTGGAAAATATATTTTATTCACTTGATATAGTAGACATGATTTATAATCTTTTATCAAGAAAATATTTTTTTTGTGAAGTCAAATATAGAAAAGTTCTCGCCCTGTGAACCCCCTTTCAACTGGCCAATTTTACTAATCACCGAATTTTTCATTGTCTTTGGCCTTTAGAACAAATTTACCAAATTTTAAAGCTTTATCTCAAAAACTGTGGCTACTATGGCGATACTACAGACATGTGGACAGATTTTTTTTCATAAAGTTATATATTTTCTTTATAATTCGTCAACATTCGTGCAGAAACGCAATACAAATTTTTTAATTTTTTTCCCGAAATTGTACCTTTTTTCCTCTTTCATTCATTATGTCTCTGCTGGTGGTACCACATTCACCAAATTTAATGTGTCACCTAAAATGTTGTTGCCAATCTTAACTGCCAAATTTGGAAAGTCTCCCATTAGTATTTTTTGAGTTATCGCGGATACACACATACACACACACACATCCACGCACACGACTTAAGAATCGTAGACGAGCGATTGGTTTTTTAAAAACAAAAATTGAAGATTCTTAAGAAAATTTATTTGTTTGGATCGTTAATTAACAATTTACGTTTATGAACAATTTACACACGAACTATGCTAGTCAATGTCTAGGACGAAAAAAACTCGCAGAGTGCTCGAGGCGCTCTTATTTATACACTTATCTGGGTATCACGTTTAGCTGATGTAAGGGTTTTGTTGTATTATAACTCCTCCACCCTTAGAAGGCAATTTATGTCAAAATGGCTTTAAATTGTCTAAATTAATTTGGCTATTTTCAGGTTTCATTTGTTCGTCCTTTACAGAATTAAAATTTTTTACATTTTTATTTATTTTACAACATAATATAGCATATAAAAGCATTTTATAGTTTGGATAATAATATATTAAAATAAGCAGTAGCAATATTACAAGTATAATAGGAATAACATAAGTTGTCCAGGCAGTTCTGTCTGTCTGTATATCAAGCAAAGTTTGAGTTTTTATTATATTTTTCCTCAAATAATACTTGATTATGAATTTCATTTATTTCGTCAAAATTAATCGTTGTTAAATTAAGCTGATATTGATTTTGTGCGTTTAAATTATCTTTTGATATATGTAAATCAAATAGTGGATATATTTTGGGTTTAGCAATTGTTTTATGAGTTGATATTAAAATGTTTTTTCCTATAGTGACTTTACAAAATGGTTCAATACTTAATAAATAGTTTCCTACTATTCTTTTGAGATCAGTAGTTCTGTTTGTGCATTCAATTTGCATCTTTTGAATGCTAGGCATAATTAATAAATATGCATTAATTTCTTTTATTTTTATTATTTGATTATTATATTGAGAAAGTGTTACCTTCGTACAATTTTCTGAGGTATGTTCAATTAGGCTTTTTATACATAGTTCAGATGTTGTCATTCGTTCGATTTCACATATATATAGATTTTCAATAATCGATTGACATGGTTTTGTAGTAAGCGCGTGATTTTGACCATTGCTTAATAAATAATTTCCTTTAGGTAGGATGATTTGATTATTTTTATTTGGTAGTGGGAATAATTTAAAATAATCAAAAGTAGTTTTATAGGTAAGTGGAATCATTAGGATAAAGTAAAGTTTAGTGTCTCTTTGGTAAGTTTTAACGTGTATCGTTTTCTCGAAAATAGATAACGTTTGTAAGTCAGGTTGTATCATTAATGATATTTCAGGTGATAAGTGATTTTGAATATCTTTCAATTCGTTAAGTAATTCTATTGGTTTTAACATACTTGTATGAAATTGAGAATGTCTTGAGAATGTTTGTATTAGACTAATATCGGAAAGGAGTGAATTTAATTGCTCGATATTTATTAAAGCTAAAGCTGTACGGCTTTCAGTAAATATACAAAGTTCTGTTTTTTCAAATTTGTTTATAGATGAAGTAAGTGCCGTCATAGTTGTAGCTAATTCTTTTTGATTTTTGCTTAATTCAAAAATTGTATTATTAACTTTTTTAATAAAACTTTTGTTTATTGATAACTGATTTTCAAGATCTGTTTTCAACATTTTTTGATTATCAAATAGATTTTTAAAGTTTCTTTCGTAGCGTTCTCCGTCGTCCGCGTCTAAAACTCCGGTAAATGTTTTTTGTACTGTGCCTATAAAGTTAAATAATCCGCGTTTAACTCTACTTGTTGGGATTATTTCGTTAATCAAAGTCTCGGTTTTTTGAAACTCGTTTTCTAACACTTGTGTGGTATACGTTTCGGCATTATTACATATGTTTCTACTAGCATTAAAGAACTTGAGAAACGTATTTTTGTTTCGGATGTAATTTTCGACTATTGGTTGTAAATCGATGTAGTGCATTAATTCCCAATGTGAAATAATGTTTTTTGCTTGACCAAGATGTACCATTAGCAATCCAGAGTCCTCGTTTATAGGTGTCAACTGTGGTTGGCATGATGTTATTGTTATTAGGCATCTGCAATAATATTGAACATTTTAGTTGATCTTAAATTACTAGTATTTGTTTTGTAAGCAGGTAAATTATATTTTTCATCTAAAAATAAAGCAGTGTTATCAGGATTAAGTTTAGTAAGCGTATAGGGACCTTCGTATCTCGATTTTTCGAATATACCGTTTGTCCTATTTTAAACATATAGTTTGTGGATCTTGTGCGTTGCGATTATAATACTCTACATATTTTGTTTTATTTTGTAAGTTTTGAATTTTCTTGAATTTTTATTAAAATCTGTCGTTTTTTATAATTAAAACAAAGTTTTCGTATCGCATTATACTCTTCCTGGTTTAATTGTTTGAGTCTTAAGTTTTTAAGATTAGCTTTTTGTAAATTTACAAAATTATTAAATGAGTCTTTAGATAATTCTTGATCGAATTCTAAATTATTAATTTCGAATTGTTGCAGATAATATTCTTATTTGTCCAAGTCTATTTCAATTTCAATGTCTGTTGGATTTATAACAATAAATTAAATTGGTTATTGTATACCGTACTAATTCCTAAAAGAATTTCTATGTGGCAATTTAATACTTGCGAAGATAAAACTAGTTCGGTGTCATTTTGATAATTTATGCTTAGTGTAATTATCTGTTATGTGAAAGGTGATATTTTTATCTTAACGTGAGCTTGAGATAAGATTGTTTCTTGCAAAGGTTTGCCATTCACGTACATTTGTATTTCCGTGCCTAGAATGATGATTTTACTATTTTTTTGAAATCTAATCTCGCAGTTAGCTAGGTTATTATGTCAATGCCAATAAGACTGAAATCGTATATGCAATGTTTGTGTAAAATTTCCGTTTGTTTAAATATTTCAGAAAGATGAATTGTTACTGTATTTTCATGAATAGTTTTATTATGAGATGTTTTTACTGAAAATGGTTCGTTTTGTATAAATTTTGAAAAATACGTTTTTGCTAGTTGTTCATTAATTAAAGTTTTTGCAGCTCCCGTGTCTATTAAAAATTTAGCATTTATTTCGGGTAAAATTATATATGGTAATTTATTTGAGCTATGCGTGTTTAAATTTATTGTTTCGATGTCTCCGAGGCTGGTTTCTGAAAATTTTTCATTTTCGTTGTTCTGTTCGCCCGTGTAATCTTCTTCTTGATAAAATTGGTTTTGATATTCTAAGTATTCTTCGTATGATGTGGTGTCTTCGTCATATGGACTAAATGATGCTTCCTCAGGTTGTCCGTCTTCTGGTAAAACTTCATGTGTATTTAATTCTTGAGAAAACCATTTTCTATGTTGCTCTTGTTGTGGGAATTGAGGTGCCCTATATTGTACAGGGTGTGACATTCTTGTATGCAACTGAGGTAATTGACGTTGAAAATATGAAGTAGGTCTAACAGGTGTGTTAGCTACTTTAAGTTGTGTGCCATTTCTAGAAGTTTGGGTGTTGGATGTGCCCAATTGTTGTCTATGATAGTTAATATTTTCTTCCTCTGTTACCATATGAATAGCGTCTTCTATAGTTTTTGGTGATTTGCAATGAAGTAGATGACTCATGTTGCCATTAAGTCCGGTTAAATATGCACGTAATGTCATTGCATTATACATATTGATTTTCGCTTTTCTTATATCGGCGGGAAAATCCGAACAAGATATTTTGTCTAAAAGTAAACCTCTTAGATCTATACATCTATCTGCGAATTGTAAACATGATTCGGTATGTCTTTGTCTTAATATTGTTAAATCGGCTATTAAAGATTCTTCGTTACGTTGATCTCCAAAAATATTAAGTAAAATTTCTTTTAACTCGGGGAAACTCTGATACGTCCGTGATGCTAATAATAACGCGGCTTTTCCTATCAATTTTGTTCTAATGTACAATAATGTAAATGAAATTCTCGCATGGTCATTATTAGGTGCCATAAGAGTTAATACATTTTCACATGCGTTTAAAAAATTTGATAATTGTGATGTGTCACCGTCAAAACGTGGAATTAAGTCTAAGTAATCCCTAACACTAATTTGTGGTCCCGTATTTGTATTTAAGGCCATAATGTTTGGATTTAAATTTACTTTATTAGAAGGAACTGGACTAAGTTCAGGAAGTGGATTTTCGGAAAGTGAAAGATAAGTATTAAGCAAATCCGAAAGCTGATTAATATCGTTAGAATTATCGGTCATTAGTTAATTGACTTACGTAAAAACAACGAGTGACTTTTTGATCATCTCAAATATGTAACGATTGATTACAAATTGCAAAATAAGTAATGCTCTATTACACTGTCTCAATAGTCTGAAAGTAAAACAGATATTTTAAAATTTAAAAGTGATTTTAAATGAAGAATTTTATTTAAATTTTGTTAGAATTAAATGAAATATATATATTCTTTCTGTACGTCTATAAATTTGCAGTTGAACGTTAAATAAATAATATTTGTATTTATAATACTTAAACGTAAAATATGAAATATATGATATAAATTTATGTGTTATATATTTATAAAAATAGTAATTTAATGGTCTCGATGGTTTCTTTTAAAGATGTTTTCTAGCTTGAGCCAACACTTTCTATGAGCGACTTGGGTTCGCACTCAGTCTTTGAAAGTGAAGTACTTTGTCTTCTTTGCTTGTAGGGCTTCTAACTAGTGAGTCTTTTCGACTACTCAAAAGTTAGGTGCAAAGCCTCAGCTGGTGTTCTTAGGGAAAGATTTAGCGAGTATAGCAACCTGAACAGCTCTGTGTTCACCGTAGTCTACTATACTTTCTCTTAGACCCTTGGTTTATCCTTTTCTTTTCTTGATTTTCTTACTGATGTTGAATCTTGATGTCAAATAAAAATAAAATAAAATTCTGAAAAATATAAAAATAAAATTATTAAAAATGAAATAATCGTCGATTTTTCTTGAAATTTTCGGGAATAGAGATGACGCCCCTCTTATGTGGAATATTTATGTCCTCTATTCTCCATTTCTTACCCTACGTGATAGATATGCCAGTGGTTCTTCTATCCTAAATTAATCGTTGGCGGGTACCGTATTGACGATACAAAAATCTCGATGATTCCAACCTGATGTCAGCGCGATGCTGCCTTCTTATTCTACGTGATAGATATGCCAGTGGTTCTTCTATCCTAAATTAATCGTTGGCGGGTACCGTATTGACGATACAAAAATCTCGATGATTCCAACCTGATGTCAGCGCGATGCTGCCTTCTTATTCTAAACGTTGCAGGACGGTTTTTCAACCGGCGGACCTCGATGGACTCCTGCGTGTTGTAGGCGCGATGCCCCAGTGGAGTAATTTCGACCCAAAGATAACTAACCTTGTTATGTTGTAAAATGTCTTCTCAACTACCCTACTCAATTCAGATAGTTTGGAAATGATGTTTTTTCAGGTTCCTCTTCTTAAACGTTGAAACGTACGTTACTGTGTTTTTCTGTTTTTCGGCTGTAACTGAAGAAATCCGATCCCGACTGCGCCACTTAAGAATCGTAGACGAGCGATTGGTTTTTTAAAAACAAAAATTGAAGATTCTTAAGAAAATTTATTTGTTTGGATCGTTAATTAACAATTTACGTTTATGAACAATTTACACACGAACTATGCTAGTCAATGTCTAGGACGAAAAAACTCGCAGAGTGCTCGAGGCGCTCTTATTTATACACTTATCTGGGTATCACGTTTAGCTGATGTAAGGGTTTTGTTGTATTATAACTCACGCACCGACAGACATCATTCGGAAAATAGTCCGAATGGATTTAGAAGAGTTCAAGACGTATGTATCAATCAAAATCTCGAGGTCGAAAAAAATCACAATTACTATACTTCCTACTTCCTTATATTAAATATAAGAAAGTAAAAACCACTTGACTTCGACTGATGACATGTCAACTGCTATCGTGAAATAGCCAAGCAAAAAGATTTCATTCAAAAACAAAATTTATTCGTGTAAATTGCAATCATTTATGGTATTTCCTAAGAAAAAAATACAAGTATTAGGTAAACTGATATTTCTTTTTTCAATTGAAAATATATGTAGACAGTTTAATTTTTTTTGTCATGTACTAACCACTCTTATTTTCTGTCTTTACACATTTCCATCACAAATAAATAAAAGTTAAGCATAATTTAGTTATTAATATTTGATTAGATGTTTATTTACTCCTTGAATTGTTCATTAAAAATTTACGGAAACCCTCGAAACCTCACACCATTAAAAGTATAATATATCTCTATACATGTTAAATCTTCTGATGTAATGGGGTTATACAAGGTACCTGTGGGAAGGTTTATTACTCTATTACATAGTTTATAGCACTTTTTACAGTGTTGCTTAATCACCACAATATTATTAGGTCCGTCATTAAAAGGATTTTCTATCACAAATGTAGTTAACTTGACAATAATGGGCTCTCGAGCTACGAGAACGTAGCCGAGTAGCGTTATGCACTTTTTTACAGGAGTCCACTTATGGATTTTAAAAATATTTAAAGGGTCTTTTGTACACTTACGTTAATAGAAGTATACTTGTCAATAGAAGTGGTGTGATGTGCATGGCAATCCTACTCGTTGAACTTTTCACTGAAAATAAAAACAACAATTAACTATAATGTGTACGAAATTACTGCTGAACATTTCATGAACATGTCGGGTGTAAATGAAAAGTGGTTCACCTCCTCTATTTTCATTGTTTATAGAAATAAATTGATGAAATCTTAATATGTTGTTATGCACATAAAATTGCATTACAAGACATTACTTTAAATTTTTATGCACTTCCGATTTCGCCTAAAATTACCCCAACTTTGGTATTTTAAATGGGACGCCCTGTATATTTTTATATTTTTGGAATCTAAGGTGAATTCTGAATAAAACAGTATACTTCTTTTTAATTTATTATTTATTTCTCTTTTTTAACGATAATTTTAATTTTTGATTTAGAGTGCAATTATCTCAAATAAAATTATTTGTTTAAAATATCTGTCGTGACTAGTACACTTAAGTTACGCCTACTGTAATGTTAGTATAGCCATTGGTTACTTGATAACTATTTCGACAGCTATTTTAAACAAATAACTTTATTTGAGATAATTGTTTTCACAGCACACTACTTTGTGTATCAGGTTTTGTGAATTACATCATAATACCTATTTGCTTAGAGAATTTTCATTTTTCTACTGTGAGTTCTTACGGAATTACTAAGTTATGGGTATCACTGTAATCGTAAGATATATTTTTTAAATACTGTATTTTGAGATTTGACAAATATGCATTTTTTTAGAAAAATCGATTTTCTCACCTTTGAAGGATCCTCTGTAAGAGAGTATTTATCATAAAACAGTAATTCAATTTTGAAATAGTAAGAAACCCCAGCAGAAACATTTTTTTGTAAATTAAAAATTAAAATTTTCGTTAAAAAAAAAGAAATAAATAAAAAAACACAGAGAAATGTACACTGTAAAATGTAAAAATATACAGGGTGTTCCTTTTAAAATAAAAAAAGCTGGGGTAATTTCAGGAGAAACCGAAAGTGCATAAAAATTGAAAATACTGTATTCTAATGCAATTTTATGTGTATAACAATATATTAAAATGTCATCAATTCATTATAATAAATAATGAAAATAGAGGTGGTGAGCCATTTTTGATTTTCACCCTGTATATACAAAAAAAAAAAATGTTTGTTCTAATGGCAATAAATAAAAAAAATATTAAATGAACAAAATTTTTACAATTTAAAACCAAAATATTGTTTCTAAAAAAAAACAAAATGCCTTAAGGCATTGATTAAGGATATAGCTGCGAGTAATGGATATTCTGTAAGTTTAATTGATAAAATAATTAGGAAACGAAAGTTTAAAGAGTCGCTTCGAAATTTCTCGACCTTTCAAAATGGAAAAGAAAATCCGAAATTTGTATCGACTCCATTCGATCTTCGATTCACCCATGTTATTAGTAACATTTTTAAAGATGTAAGTATGACAATAGTCCATTCATCGGGAAACAAACTACAACAACTTTTAGGCAACCCAAAAGACAAAATTTAAACAAACGAAAAGTCGGGGATTTACGAAATTAGCTGTAAGGACTGTAATCAATATGTTGGACAGACTAGACGATCAATTCAAACTAGAATCAAATAGCATATGGCCCATCTCAAATATGGTAGAACAGATAAGTCTAGCGTAACTCAACATGCGTTTGAGAACAACCATAAAATAGATATTAGCAATTTAAGATTAATTAGGAATATAGCAAATACTAGACAGCTGGATGCATTTGAAAGCTTGGAAATCATAAAGTGTAAAAATAGTGTGAATAGTGACAGAGGGACTATCCCAAATAGCCCGCTTTATTGGTTAGTGGGTCACGGTTCGGAACCGTGACGATTCGGTGAACCGTGACAAATGTTTAGGTATAAATATAGTAGATTGTTAGCATAAGTTTAGTTTTAATCACTCTCCAGATGATGCCAACTTGGTTGGCGAAACGCGCGTCGAATGCAGTATATAGTATTTTGGTGTTTTGTGGAAAACTATGTCAGTGCTATTACATCAAATGTTCCAACCCACTCCAGGATTGTTTCTAAAATAAATGTAAAATAAATTAAACTTTTAAAAAATAATAAAGCAAATTCTTAAACGTTATCAATTTTTTTAGAAGATACACCAGATCAATTCATATCAATGTAAAATTGTCGATAAAATGTTGCAGTTTTTAAGAGAACGTTTTTCTATGGAACAGTTCGAGGGAATTGTTATAGTAATAAAATTTCAAGATGAAGTCAAGTGATTTTAGGTAGCAAAAAGACGAAAAATATTTCTTTTTAGTAAGATAAACGTATTTTTTTAATTTTATTTGCATGTGGTGTAATAGGCATGATTATTTCTCGAATAACCGGTTATTTGGAAAACCAAATATTCGAATAATCGATTTTTCTAATAACCAGTTATACGAATGACGGACTTAAAAATGTGTTCTTAACCACCTCTCACATCACAGAAGTAACTCTCAGAAAATCCTAGGATGTTGTGTTGAGCAAAGAGAGATGAGGCCCTACAGTTTATTGTGGATTCCGAACCACATCTAGAGCATCGCCAGTTTTCTCCCTTCTTAAGCCGAAACAAGTTACAAATAAAATTTTCAACTTGCGCCGGGATGGATTCGAAACATCGATATTCGGTACCAAGTAAAAAAAAAGCTATAATCGCTTTACCCACTCGGTTACCATGACTATTTGGATAATCAATTAATATACATCTTTTCTTTCAAATGTTGTTAAAATCTGAATCTACACGCGGGCAGGTGGCCACCGACGCCTGTATAGCTCAGAATTTACATAAAACCTGATATATTTTGTATTTTGTCATTTTTGTCGTAGTTTGCGAATATTAACTAAACACAATAATACACAATCACAACACTAAAAAGTTTAGCTAGACTTTCGTCATAACTACTCATGATCATGACTCATGCATGGCGTGCTCGTGCTCTAAATAAAAGCAGAAAAAACAATCCTTTGTACTCTTTGCAGTTTTTGTTTTCAACTTCAACGTCTCATCTCGTATTATAGACCAGTCAAATTAAGCAAAAATCAGGCCCATTTTCACGATAATTTCCAACCATTCCAGACCAATACCATTCGATTTAGTTTTTTTTTTGAATTCTCATGGTCAATTTTGCCGTAAGTTATATGAGCAAGAATTTAATTTATAAACAATTAAAGTTGTGAAAATGATGAAAATCGATGTTTCTAAATATTCAACTTCAAACGCTGCGAAAACGGCAACAGAGAAAAATTGCTCAGAACATTTTTTTATAGAGCGTTAAATTCCCTTCAAAAAAGTCCACGACGGCATATCTCTACGATGAATAGTTAAGGCGTTACAATGAGTTTAATGTTTATTATTTTTCTACTGCGTACTGGTCAGCTGTATACGCATCGCGCATGCGCGACTAACGGACCCATTTCTCACGTAATGGCTGCCTGCGCAGACCATTTCAAAGTGGACCTGCTTCAAATCATTAAAATTTTTTTCTTTCAACAGTTTAAATTATAGTTATATATATATATATATATATATATATATATATATATATATATATATATATATATATATATATATATATTTTTAATAAAAACATATTTATTTAATCATTAATGACATAATTATTCAATGAAAATTGTTATTCGTATATGTAGATACCCTCGGGTACAGGGCACTATAGTACTTGGTATTATAACTTAATAATAATTTTCCAGGTCTTTGAGTATGCATAAAAGTATATCTTAATAATTATATCTAGACCAAAGAAGTGATAAATACATTTACTAATGTTGTAAAAATAAGAAAATTATGAAAGATTTACAGCAAGTCTACTTTAAAATGTTCTGCGCAGGCGGCCATTATGCGGCGTACGACTCTGTTGATCGCGCATGCGCGTTACTTGTACAGCTGACTGATATACAGCAGAAAAATAATAAATATTTAACTCATTGTAACGCCTTAACTATTCATCGTAGATATATGCCGTAGCGGACTTTTTTGAAGGGAATGGGCCTTTTCACTACTTCTGAAATCTCAAAACAAATATGTTTATTTGAAAGCTAACTGATAGATATTTACCTTGTGCAACTCTGTTTGAAATATAAGTCTCCCATTGTTTAATAAAAAAATAGACATTTATTATGACAATTTGAACACTCATCACAAACCGGAATCATGTTGGTAGCATTTGCCAGAACGCCTAATACTACTAACGTCACACCACATCTCACACATTTTACATTGTTTACAGTTAGTTTTGTGGTTATGTTCTGTGTGTTCATTTACGAATCGTGTTTTGCTTTGTTTCTGCACATTATTGGAAGAAAATGAAGCCAGGATTTTCTAAAGGAAATGCAGAAAATCTGCCGAAAGTTGACGTTATTATAGTGGACGAGTTTTACATGTCAAATTTGGATTATTTATCAGCAGAACTCAGGAATATTAAAACAAAACGGTAAGTCATTAGTAATCTTATTTTCGTGTAATTTATTTATAAATATAATGGAACTACCATTATTTTAACATACAATTGTTGTTACAATATTTTTTCCTATTTCAATTATACTTACTAATGTCTAATAATTTCCAGGTCAACAAGAGCATCGTACAGTGACAACGCAGTTGCTTATGTGAATCTGAATCTTCTTTTAACTGTAAAATTTCAATAATTTAGCATCAATTTCTAAATACAACTACTTTTCTTACATCAAAATGATCTTCACAACAGTAAATGTTTCTGGTTTTCGTCAACTGCTTCTCAACTTTGGCTATTTTAAACCATGCTTTTCGTCTATTTTCATCTGGTGGAACGTAAATGAAAATTTTGATTGGACAATTCATGTTGTTATTTGTACACGTTGGTACAAAGCACTTTTTAAACATGTTCCACACACAACAATCCAAACTAAAAAAGAAACGACTGTCAAAGTCAATTTCGACGTCAACTGTCAAAAAGCAGAGAACCAACTTTGCAATGTGTCATGTTCAAGGTCGTAGTCCCTTTGACGTCACTAAGGTGGGTTGCGTGACGTCACGTAAAAGCGCGCGCTTTATTTCCGCACTTTTGTTATTTTTTTTCGATAGAAATCGTGCTCAAAAAAAACTTAAAAAAATACGGCAAGTTTTTTTTATAAAACACTATCACATAAAGCAATAAAAAAAATCTGTGAAAAGGCCCATTTAACGCTCTATAAAAAATGTTCTGAGCAATTTTTCTCTATCTGTTGCCGTTTTCGCAGCGTTTGAAGTTGAATATTCAGAAACATCGATTTTCATCATTTTCACAACTTTAATTGTTTATAAATTAAATTCTTGCTCATATAACGTACGGCAAAATTGACCATGAGAATTCAAAAAACATACTGAATCGAATGGTATTGGTCGGGAATGGTTGAAAATTATCGTTTTGAAAAACCCTTAATTTGATTGGTCTATTATGCAATGTTTATATAGAATTAGTGATCGGGAGGTAGCGGTATACTCTGATTCCATTTTCAAAATTAGAGAAAAGTTTCTTTTATTTCTTTTTAGCAATTTCAAACACGACAGTTTTTTGTTTATATGGTTTCATAGAATAATCCTTTTGGCGCAGAGGTTTACTTAACAAATTTTTTTAAATATTTTATAAGACAGTGGCTTAATACCCAAAGAAGGTGAGAAGAAACATTATAGGATGCCACAAATAAATAACTATGGAAAATATACTTTTACTCTTGTTGCTAGTTAAATATACATGTGTATGTTGGTGTTATATTCACCAATACTTTTAGCCCTTTTTGTATTAATTTTGGATGTTACCGACCTCGCCAAAATAACTAGTACATAAGAGTTCTATACAATTTTTGTATCGAGTTTTTTTTATACTAGCACGTACTGATACACTGAAATGAAAATATTAAATTTATTTGTCTTCTAAAATCTAATTTATAAACTCAATCTAATTTGTTTTCTTATTAATCAAGTGTCCGATTAACCGGTTTTCGTATAACCGATTAACCAGTTTTCGGATACCCTAATAACCGGTTTTTGGATATCCGAATAGTTGGTTATTTGGACAACTGATATTCGTGTAACCGATTATTCGAGTATCCGATTACTCGAATAGCTGGTTTTGATCTATATTTGGATACGCGGTTTTACCCGAAACTGGTTTTTGAGCAAACAGATTCGCTCTTTTATAGAATATTACCTGCGCAAAAATTACGTCCCCCAAGACACTCATAAGCGAGTAGAATTTTCTGATGGACCGATATAATGCTGACATCAATATATTTGACAAAATGTGTTGGGCAGATGAAGCATCTTTCACCACATCCGACTTTTAAAATAGAAAAATTTTATCAAAAAAATATTGGCTCAATATTTTATGGGAGTAATCTATGTGGGCAGAAATATATCAATCTGACCAAAACACATAACAATATGGGGCACCTCCTCATAGTATTAGAGCAGTAACAAATTATTTAAATAGAAAATATTCAGAATGGGTAGGAAAATGAGATTCCATTACTTGGCCAACTCGTACCCCTGCCTAACACCTCTTCTAACACTTTTGGTGTGGGATCACTTGAAAAATGTAGTATACAAGGAAAGGAATATTAATTTAGAAGAACTTAAGCAGAAAATAAGGGAAGAAATAGAGCATATAAATAATGATAATTATTATATATATGAGTAATATAATGAATATTTCAAGAAAGGGTTATCTTCTATATATGCATCGAGAATAACGGCGGTCATTTTGAGCAGTTTTAATTTAGTTTATTATTTTGTTAATTTTTCCTGCTTTGTTAAATTGTATTACTGCTGCCTTTAAATATACGTATAATTATTTTATTCTAGTGATTATTTTAATGCAAATTGAATGATTTTAATTTGAATATATAGAGAATAAAATATTTTATTCGTAGATGTCTTTTAACATTTAATATGCAAATATGTCAAGTAGAGTTAGATCTGGGCTACGAGGTGGCCAAGCAATAATACTCCACTTTCCTATCAGTCCTGGGTATTTTATATTTAATAAGTAATGCGAAATAATATCCTAAGGATGTGGCTTCATTGTGTTGATAGATAATGGTAATTTTAATACATCAAAATGACATGATATTGCAAGACGAGATATATGATTGATTGAATTGTTTATACCCGTCGCTTCAGTTATTGTTATTACTGCTTTCTCTTCTATTATTTTATTTTCACAGCTTCTCAAGAATAATGCTATTCATTTTTCACATTCATAATTTCATTATTCACTGGTTCTGAAATTTGTTACTAAAATTTCATCGAATAGGCTATAATATGTCAGTCAAAGCACGGAACTGCTATTTGATTTGAAACGTCAAAGGCAAAGAACTTTATCGCGATATTTTATCAAAAATTACTATCATTTAATTAAAAGTCGTGGATAAAGTATAGTACTCTTCTCGCATCTCATGGTTATTATTCACTATAGTGATTTACTATACTCGGTTACGGCTCGTGACGTAAATTTAACCCCTGTGAATAATAGCCATCATTACATAGTTGTTGAATAATACACTATTATACGTAAATTTAACCCCTGTGAATAATAGCCATCATTACATAGTTGTTGAATAATACACTATTATGCTTACCTATTAAATATAATCTCATTCTCTAATCAGTTAATATCTTCGCTATTATTCAAAATGATATATAAAAACTATGTATTTTTTAAATCAGAAAATGTGGATTAACATGATGTTGAATAAAAAATAAAGGTTTCCGATTAAAAAATACATTGTTATATCGCCATCTTTTTGTTGATTTTCTGTTAAAATAATTTAATTCTTAAAAAGTATTCAATCGACGTATTTTTTAGTTTTTTACTTTTTCATCTATATTGATAGAGAAAGTATTGGCGTCGCATCGTAAGAAAAATCAAATTCCAGATCTTGATGAAAATGGATATTTTGAGAGCCGAAAATAGAAAATTAATCCGAACCCGCATGCCGCCTGTGAGTCTGTATATCTGTGTGTCTGTGAGTCTGTGTGTCGCTGGTCATTGCTGTGCTATCATTTTTTCAAATATGTCTCAACGTAGAAATCTGAAATTTTACATTTTTTTAAGGGCCAGGGAAGAACCCGACTTAATATCAGTAAAATTCGTGCACCAATGAGGGCACGTCTCAAAGGGACCAAAAAAAAATGTTTCAAATAAAAAGTTTTCAGAATGTGGAAATGTATCGAAATGTACCGTTATTGAGGAAAACGGTCTAAAATTAATTTCATTTAATTAAACAAAGCAAATTCTGTTTCGGTAGCATTTCTTCATCATATCCGATCTGAAATGAGTGAAAAATTAATTGTTTTATTTATTTTGCCTCATTTGTCTCGTTTATCTCGTTTGCCTCGTTTATACCGCTTATTTCGTTTAGCTTCTTTATCTTATTTTCCTATTTATCCCATTTATCTATTTTGTCTCATATGTCTCGTTTATCCGTCTCTCTTGTTTATCTTGTTTGTCTTGTTCATCGTATTTTGTCTTATTCATTTCCTTTATTTTGTTTATCTTATTTGTCTTATCGGTTTCATTTGTCTTATTTGTCTCATTTGTCTCACCAGTCTTACTTACCTCACTTGTCTCACTTCCCTCACTTGTCTCATATGTCCTATTTGTTTCATTGATCTCATTTGCCTCATTTATCTCGTTTTATTTATTTCATTTGTCTTATTTGTCTTGTTCATCTTATTTGTCGTGTTTATTTTGCTTATCTCATTTAATTTATTTATTTTATTTATCTCATTTACCTTATTTAGCTTATTTACCTTATTTGTCTTATTTACCTTATTTGTGTTATTTATTTAATGCATTTCATTTATTTTGTTCATTTTATTTATTTTATATAAATAAGTAAAATAAATGAAAAACGATGTTTTTAGTTAAAATAATTAATTTCATTCATGCCAAATTGAATATGAGTATGAAAAAATACTATTGACGTGCACCTAGCCGAGACAGATTGTTTCATATTTCTTTAGTCAGCAAGATAATGGGGATGGGAGTGTTACATGAATCACCCTGTACAATAATTACGTTATTCCTCTTGGTTTGTTTTTAGCGCCAAAGGAAGTAGTTTCCCAATATTTAAACACCTTAAAGTCGATGAGATAATCAGATTCCTTAGTCTATCGAACTATAAAGATATTACATAAATTAAATTTAAATCAGATATTTGCTTGGCATCTGTAAAAGTCTCACAAATAAAAGAAGCACATAAACGTTTAAAATGACGATAATATTTCTTTACTTTCTGCTTGACTTTAACATGAGGGGAAAAGCAAAATATGAAGAATAATCATTAGCATTGTCTCTTTACGGCCGTTCCGTTTAAAATTGCTTTACAAATGTAAAACAATTTTTCAGTTGAATTACATTTTAACGTCATATTTACAAATCTAATCTAAAATATTTGTTTTTCTTTGAGGGAAATTCAGCGTGGTCCCATTTATTATTTCTATAAAGAGGATCATAATATAATATTATAACACACGGTGCGACGCTTTCCAAAAAGTAGAAATATTTAAATAGATGGTCGTTATACGTTAACTAAACAAACAAAAATTACTCTGGTAATAATAGCTATTCTTATCCATAATGTCAAGTGCAAAATTAATGTCACTTAAAAAGAAACAATTTTTCTTTACAAACTTTTTGAAATATTATTCAGGGTGTTTCTAAATTGTTATACTTAAATTTGTGCGTAGATTATACATGCAAAAATAAGAAAAAAATTCATATTAACGCGTGTCTACAAATGCTTCCTAAATGAGCTACTGCCATTTGAAGCAGGGATCAAAAAAGAGCTTTTATTTAATACATTAGGAACCCATCAAGCTGGCGTGACTTATAGGCATATTCTATTCACTGACGAAGCGGAATTTTCAGGAGAAGCTATAATAATGTTTCACAATAATCATTTCTAGTCAGATTAAAATTTACGATTACCGCTTTATGTAAAAAAAGATGATTCCCAAACTGATGAAACTTTAATATATCTACGTAAATTATACCAATTAGAAAATAGTTTAAAGAGCAGAGGGGAATATAAGATCCTCTTCATTTTTTTTTGTAATAGTGTCGATTTCTTCTCGAACATTAAGGTGGGTTCTTCATATACAATTTTTCGAAATAAGCTTTCTCATTCCAGCTTCATACAAAAAACATGCCAAAAAATGGTTTTCAGTTTTTATCTTGGAGAAAAAAAAAAACAAATTTAGCACATCTGTTTTTCTAATGACAGAGCATCTAACGAACTTTTTTCATCCACCTAACTTGTTTACGATTGGGTGAAATTAAAAAAAGATATCTCACAGTTACCATAGCCTGAGAATTTTCGTTACTCCATAAATATGGTTACGCAAATTTAAAACTCCATTTCCAGTAAAACAAGACGCACCAGAGAAAAGTACTTTTTTTCTAAAATCGAAATGGTTCTGAAGTACAATTCTACAAAAAATCCAGTCTTGGTGGAAAGTCACGAGAGAAAAGCTCTTGTGCTCTTTATAAATGATAAAAGTAAATTCCTTGCCTCTTTATAACCCTCCACACTGATGATCTTGTCATGTTGAATTAAAGAGAAGTCTGTCTGATGTCACATTAAGGATTTTCACCAAAATAATCTAATATTTGTTACTCCGTTGCATCTTCTATTTGTCTTCGACGACCTCAATCGTGACTTCCTTTAACCTCAAGGGAACATTATGAAAAGTACGAACATGGCATAGCGATTAAGAAACTTCTGACTATATCTTCGTATTGCTACTAATTTATTTACATTCACCATAAATTAAATTCATCTGCATATTCCTCGTAACTAAATCTAGGTATTTTAGAAGTTCTAGTTAAAAAAACTCTCAGTTATCCAACTGAGAGTATATTGCATAAAACATACATCGTACATAAGTCTATGATCATACAATTTTATGTATATTCTAATAACATCTTATGAATATTAATACTATGTATAAACTTAATAAGATTTAACTGCATCTTGGTGGAATATATATGTACATAGCAAGTACAGAATGTAATTAAAATAATTGGGAATACAAAATGCACATTCATGGAATATAAAATGCTATGTGGGCACTACGAAATAATTATCTAATTGCAAAGTTAAGAAACTGCGAAATCCCTTCATTTGGAAAACCGATGTGCTAAATTTGTTTTTCTTCTTTTCCGATATTTTGAGATAAAAACTAAAAACCACTTTTTGGCACACATTTTTATGGGGATGTGGTATCTTGGAAATATTTTATATGAAGATCCTAACTTAGTTTTTGACAAGAAATCGCGAATTCAAATTTTTGCTTGCACTTATTACGGAACACTATATACACAATGAGTATATTAAATTTTTTTCAGATCGTACAGAAATTAAACAAACATATTTGTGTTAATATATCAGATCCATAAATTTGGGAATCATCGAACTATTTTTGTAAATACATTCTAAAATATCCGTTATTTATTTCCCCGGAAATCAAAAAATAACTTAAAAAATCCAGCTGCCTTTTGTTTTTTCAATATGATAATGAAAACAAGAACGAATGGGTACATCTCATTTGTAAACAGTGCTGTTAGACTAGTAGAAATGAAAAAAAAAATAAAAAACAAAGAAAGTTTACCAGGAATAGTTATCTTTACGTAGGTAGGTGTTATTTTATGTCAAATTAAGTAGCTAATAACATCTCGAGCAAAAGGGCCTGTGTCCCCCTTTTTGGGTTAAAAATTAATTTTCTTAAGAAATCAGTAATAACTCGTTGTCTTTTAGGTCTAGTTTTAGGTATTTGAGGTACTTTTATGAAATAACATTAAGATTCAGGTTTTTCTAAATTTAATGTTCTATCGAAGTTGTCCTATTAGATTTTAAAATTATTTTTAGTTATCTTACAAATTTAATAAATAAAAATATACAAAAAATTTCATTCGTTTATATTAATCTGTTTATTTTTTAATATTTTAAAGAATATGTAATAAGAAACTTAATTTGAACAATATATTTATTAAGATTTTTAATGTAAAGGTTCTTTATAAATATTCATATCAATAAGTATAGATAAAGTGAAAATTCATCCCATATTCGTTCACATTCTTTCACACAAACGTTATGGTAGTTGATTAGTTGTATATTTGCACAGTGGCTACAATGGAGTTTTTTTTATACTTATATGGTGGGAAACGAACGATTTCTTTAAATGAATTACGTTACGAATGTTCTGCAGTCAGCAAAAAGTTTAATATTTAACCTTGCAATTCTTCCTGCCACAAAGGGACTTGTAAGTTTACACTTTAAACATGTTTATCATCAGGCTAAAAATTGACATAACTGAACTTTGTATCCTAAAGATTGGGGCATGCTAGGATATATAATGGTTTAACTTCTACA
This sequence comes from Rhamnusium bicolor, assembly GCA_029963845.1. Taxonomy (NCBI): domain Eukaryota; kingdom Metazoa; phylum Arthropoda; class Insecta; order Coleoptera; family Cerambycidae; genus Rhamnusium; species Rhamnusium bicolor. Next base: position 455,180 of record JANEYF010002295.1, read on the forward strand.
CCCTAAGAAAGCAATACGGTATCAGAAGATGCAATGCTCTAAAAATCATTGTTTGCAAGTGTTCAAAAGATTAACTTGTAGTTCTAGAAAGGCTTGACTGCGATGATCTACTGTAATTTTCGGCAATATACTGGCAAAGATTGTGAAAATAGCATCAACCTTAAGGGTTCGCTTCGCCACGTATTATTACCAGCGTATTAGAAGATTCAGTATTATAAAGTGAATATTTAAGTTATAATAAAAATTTCTATATACAGTTTGAGAAAACATAATGCCATATTTGGGAACAAAGCTTTTTTATTTTGCTGTCGTGTTCAGAAGACGACAGCACTCGCCAAAGACGTCATAGAATAAAACCACCGACTTAACTTTAACAACATACAAGTTCTACAAAAAAGAACCAAATTATAACCAAAGAAATATACATGAAATGTAACAAATAAGAAGACAGCAATAGCGATTTTCTCGAAGATATTTTACTTTTTGACTAATAAAATTAATAGAAAAGCTTATTTTTCTTTCTCACCTTTTTTGGGTATTAAACTACTGTCATATAAATTATTTAACTTTTTTCTTTGAAATAAACCTCTGCGCCAAAAGGATTAGTCAGAGGTTGGTTTTTGAAAAAGAGATACTCGATAACCACCCACCAACTGCAGTCTAAATATCTACCTATCAAGGCCTAATTGCTTTCTTCAATGACAGGTTTATGAATGAAGTTAATATTATATTTGAGAAAGCACAATTTAATCCAACGATAAGATGAAACCTGTCCAGAGTTTATAGCAATAATCTTAGACCGAGGCAGAATTTACAACTATGAACAAATGGCTGATGAACTAGTTCGGGATAAACTGGTGGTAGGCATATTAGATGCAAAAATATCAGAAGCCCTGCAGTTTGACAAAAATTTAACTTTACCGGATGTAAAGTCTAAAATCCTTCAAAATGGACGAGTAAAGCTCAAAAATAAGACAATGCGTGATCAAACAGGGAACACTAATCATGTGTATCGTGATAAATATCTATCTAAGAAATATTCAAACACAAAAGATGCATCAAAATATCCACAATGCGGTCGTTGTGGAAAAACATATTTCATGCTTTAAAATAACGTCCAGCAATAATAGAAAAATGCCGAAAGTGCAACATTAACAGATATTATGCTAAAATGTGTAAAACTGACCAGAAGAAACATGTAGCTCGAGTATTGGATACGTCAAGTTCAGAATCGGACATTGATCAAATTACTTGTGTAGTAGTAATTTATTGAAATAGGAATTTCCTAATATACAGACAATATTTGGATAATTTATCACATAGTAGTAGTAGTAGTAGTGGAAAAATATTACATGTAGAGCATATAATAAGCACAAGAATATACATACATACACATATATACACATACATATAATCGACTACATGAGTTTCTTACACTAAATAACTTCAATAGAATTTAAATAGAAGTATAACACATTAAAAATTATTTACATGTTCTAATAGTCTCCTCTTGAACATATAGAGTGAGTGACCAGATTTTATTATAAATGGAAGGTTATTAAATTGGTCGATGCCCTTAAAAAATAACGTGTTCATACCCATATGAGTATTAGTCCGATTTAAGTGCAAATTGTTTCTATTACGAGTGAAATATTGATGAATGTCGCTATTGTACACTATAAATTCATTAAAATATGCAGGTTGTAAATTATTTAATACTTTAAAAATGAAAATCATGCTACTAAAAAATAAACGATTAGAAACTGATAACCACTGCAAAGATGATATGTAAAATTGGTGTATATCTGTTACATTTTAAAATTATTCTTATTCTACTATTTTGAAATACTTGTAGCTTGGATATTTTATTAAGATCAAGGAGATAAAGTACTGAAGCGCAATTGTGAAAATGCGGTTTAATAATTGTATTATACAGGGTGGGGCAATAGTGCGTCGGACCTCGATATCTCGAGTTCTACGATAGCTAGAAATTTTTTAAAAAATTGCAAGTAAACTAGATAAAAAAGTCTATAACTGGAAATTATTTTCGAACATAAAGGGCGAGCCAAGACGAAATTACGGGACCAAGTGCCTTTTTTTTGAAATGGAATGCTATGTATATCAGTTCATTTTTTGAAGCCTCTTTCTAGGCTCTATTCATTCCTATATTATTATTGGCCATCTCCCAACCACTTTGATGTAATGAATTTTTTTGTTGAAATAATGCCATCTGCAGATGGATATTAAAAAAATCACCAGTCACAATTATGGGTTTTAAGAAAAACTTATGTGAATATCAGTTACAAGACATCTAATTAATGGTTGTGAATTATTTTCATTTCTTAAAAATGTACAGGGTGGCCAAAAATTAGTATTCAATTAAGAACTTTTTAAATTGATTTTTCTCAATTTTTTCAAATGGAAATATATATATTTTTCAACGATGTGATGTAAAAATGAAAAACGGACATTTTTTTGTAAGCATTTCCCTATGGCCAATTGCAACCATTTTCGTTTTATTGATCAATAATTACAACATTCAAAAATAAACTTTAAAAAAAGAGGTTTCTTCAAATAACTCAGTAGAAAAAATTATAATAAATGTTCCACATGTTGGCCATTTTGATTGACACACATCTCTATGCGCTTTTGAAATGAGGTTCCCACTGTTCCTAAAACTGCCGGTGTGATAGATCTAAAGGCAGTTATAATTCTTTCCTTCATATTTTGTACTATTGTTGGTGTGTATCTATAAACAATTTCCTTCACGTATCCCCATAAAAAAAATCCATTTTTGGAAGATCTGGAGATCTAGTAGGCCATTTAGTGGGTCCATTTCTTCCAATCCATTGATGAGGGTAGGTATTATTTAAGTGGTCTCTAACTGCATTTAAATAATGTGGTGGAGCACCATCTTGCTGAAACCACATACTATTTCGAATTCTTCCAGGGAGATTTACCAATAACTGTGGCCGACGGTTTTCCAAAAAATGAAGATAAATAGCTCCAGTCAATGTACCATCAAAGAAATATGGCCCTATTACATGTTCTCTAATAATTCCTCCCCAAACGTTTATAGACCATCTGTGTTGGTTATCAACTTGCATAAAAAAGTGAGGATTTTCCGTAGCATAATAATGGAAATTGTGCCTATTAACAAATCCGTTTTTATGAAAAATTGCCTCATCAGTGAGTAAAACATTATTGAAGAAGTTGACATCAACTTGCATTTTACCTCTGGCCCAATTACAAAATTGTAGGCGCTTTTGAAAATCGTCATCAGATAATTCCTGGTGAATTTGAATATGATATGCATGCAACTTATTTGTTTTTAAGATTCGACCCACAGACCGTCTACTTATTCCTACTAATGGGGTCACTTCTCTTTGACTAACATGGGGATTCTCAACCGTTGCCAGCACCACAGAAAACTCATTTTCTTCGTTCACAACACGTTTTATTCTTTCACTTTTTTTATATTCGACATTTCCAGTTTCCAGAAATCTATCGAGAAGGTTTTGGAAGCTGCTAACATCAGGAAGCCTTCTTTCAGGATAACGTTGGTGATAAATTCTATTGGCAAGTAAAAACAATTTCTGTCTGACTCGCCCAAAACAAAAGTCATGTCTACAAATTCCGCTTTATTAAAATTCATATCGTAAAATTCCAAATATTTTAAATTCAATACAAATTGTAACTAATGACCGATAAGTGTGATAAATGCTCCTTTGTACACGACAATTTATACCAAACTAAGATTTATTGCTTGTCGAATAACGAAAACAGCAAAAAAATGTACAAAAAACATTACAGTAAAGGACTGGTTAAATACTATTTACTCATTTCAATGGAAATGGTCCCACTAAATGGCCTCATTTCAAAATTGCATAAAAACGTTTGTCAATCAAAATGGGCAACACGTCGAACACCTATTATAAATTTTTCTAATGAATTATTTGAGGGAACCTCTTTTTTTAAATTTATTCTTGAATTTGACATTTATTTATAAAACGAAAATGGTTGCAATTGGCCATAGGGAAGTACTTACAAAGAATGTTCGTTTTTCATTTCTACATCACATTGTTGAAAAATATACAAGGCGTTTCATTTGAAAAAATTGAGAAAATTCAATTTAAAAAAGTTCTTAATTGAAAAATAAACACTTATTTATTTATAAAACGAAAATGGTTGCAACTAGCTATAGGGAAGTACTTACAAAAAAATGTTCGTTTTTCATTTTTACATCACATCGTTGAAAAATATATAGGGTGTTCCATTTGAAAAAATTGAGAAAATTCAATTTAAAAAGTTATTAATTGAATACTAATTTTTGGCCACCCTGTACATTTTTAGGAAATGAAAATGATTCAAAAATATTAATTAGATGTCTCCTAACCGGCATTCACATAAGTTTTTCTTAAAACCCATAATTGTGACTGTGGTGATTTCTTTAATATCCATCTGCAGATGGCAATATTTCAACAAAAAAATTCATTACATCAAAGTGGTTGGGAGATAGCCAATAATAATATAGGAATGGATAGAGCCTAGAAAGAGGCTTCAAAAAATGTACTGATATACATAGCATTCTATTTAAAAAAAAGGCACTTGGTCCCGTAATTTCGTCTTGGCTCGCCCTGTATGTTCGAAATAATTTCCAGTTATAGACTTTTTTATTTAGTTTACTATCAATTTTTTAAAAAATTTCTAGCTATCGTAGAACTCGAGATATCGAGGTCTGACGCACTATTGCCCCACTGTATACTGTAATTTTAGCATTTGATAATTCATTTGCAATTCTGGAAAAAAATAATTTTTTTGACAATTTTTTTACAAATATGTTCAAAATGACTACTGAAACTTAATGTGTTATTCAACATAAATCCTACATACTTCATTTCTGTTACAAATTCAATAGGTGTATTATCAACAGAAAGAGCAAGTGAGTTGTAAAATGATTGCTTTAGTCTTGGTAATATTAAGTTTTAATTTATTAGCATAGATCAACTTAATCAAGAACATTATTCATTTCATTAACTGCATCGATGACATTCTGATTATTACACATGGCCAATGTATCATCAGCAAACAAATTAATAAATTCATAGTCTACAAACAAATTTATATCGTTGGTATTAATTATAAATAGCAATAGTCCCAAAATATTTCCCTGTGGTACCCCAAAATTATTTACCCGATCCTTTGAGAGATAATTTTTAATTTTTACCTTTTGGGACCTGCCAGTCAAATAATCTTTAAGCCACCTTAATACATCACCACGTATACCATATATTTGTAATTTTTTAATTAATATATTGCGGTCAATTATTTCAAAGGTCCTTTTTAGGTCTAAGAAAACAGCACCAGTGTATTACAATCTATATTATTCTTTAATTTAGTTAAAGTTAATTGAACTGCTGTTTCACATGAAAATTTCGACCGAAAACCTCATTGATTGTCTATTAGAATACCATTGCCTTCAAAATGTGCTAGCAATTGGTTATAAACAATTCCAAAATTTTTTCACAAGGGAGTAGTGTATTAATGGTCCTAAATTCACATGCTTTTTTTGTGTTACTTATTTTTGGAACAGTATAAACAGTGCTAGTTTTTAATTGACTTGGAAATGTACCATATGTTAAAGAAGTGTTAATAAAATTTAACATAACGTGACTCATATTTAATAGTTTAAATTTAGATATCTCAGCATATACATTACAATTAGTGTTATTCCATTCATCCATTCATCTATATCGATACTTAGAAATATTTGGACTATACTATCAATGAAGTAATTATTAAAGTTTTCGGCTAAATGTTTATTTTCCCGTACCAGAGTCAACTGACCATTGAGTTCAAATTGTATGCAGTTAATACTAGCACTTCCACTATTATTTATAATTTTTTTTGGACTTGCCACATTGATTTTGGATTATTTCTATTTCTATCAATAACATCATAATAAGAGTTCGTCTTTTTTTTGTTTTAACAAATTTACTACTTCATTCCTGATTTTTTTTTGTAATTCATCCAGCATACATTATTTTCATGAATGGCTGAATTTATAAAGGTAAAATATGTTCTATCTCTATCTTTAGCTTTACAGTATACTTCATAATGAAACCAGGGTAATCTATTTTTTGAATAATAAGTTCCAATAGGCGCGATGTCATTATTATTGTTGTTAAAGTTTATCAAAATTTCATTTTATGTAAAATTTACATCTAGTGGACCCAATGACCAAATTGCACATAATCAAATTCAAGTTTATCTTATCAATATTTTTCTCATTAAGGCTACGATAAGTTTTACATACTTCAATCTCTGATTCAGTTTTAGAAACACAATTTAGGGTAATTATGGAATGATCAGTTATTTTAGGGCAATCATGGACAGTCGCAGTAATTAAGTTATTACATAATCAATAAGAGTTGAACTAATGTTAGTATACCTAGTTGCATACTAACATTATTCGATTAATTGTCTTATGCCATACAAATTAAAATGGTTTTTGAATTGAACTATATAATAACTATTTTCTAAAAAAATTTAAATTAAAGTTACCCACTATCACTGAATGACTGTTATTACTAAATACTGTATCACAGACTTCTTCCAAGTCCTCAATAAATGTTGCATGAGATGAGTTCGGTGAATGATATAGACAAACAATAGTCCAATTTATCCCAGCTAATTTAATTTTTAATATTTTACACCAATAATTTCCTTTATTAGTGAATGATTTATAAAGAGAGTAAGAGAATACTCTTTTTTAAATAAATTAGAACACCACCTGTGTGTCTAGAAGTAGAATCATATCTTATTACCCTATAGTTTTCATTATCTTGAATATCAGCAGTTGTTCGGCTTTCACTAAGCAGGATGATACTTGGATTATAATAGACAATACATGCTACTATTTGATCTTTGTTATGGTTGAAGTTTTAGGTATTGAGATAAATAATATCAGTATTTAATAATGATATATAATATTAATAAATTTTTTGAATTTAGTACAGGAGTTTTATTTACAATGGTTGGTTTATTGTTTATGTACTTTATAGTTTTACTAGTATCACCACTTAATACAAGATCCAATTTTTGTTTAATTTCCTCATAATATTCTTTCTGCATTTTTGTTTGATCACTGAAAATCCAAATGATAGGCACATTAATGGTTTACATATTCTTTAGCACATGTTTAGCATATCTAAGAGACTTTAGCAGTACTTCATTAGGTCGGTTTTTATTCTCATATTTGCCTAATCTGAAGGTCTTAATTTTCTCTTATTAATATCAAAATCTGTGAACAGTATTTTTATTGAATTGCTATCATCATTGTTTTTATCAATACATGTAGCATGTTGAAATTCCTTAACATTAAGAACTATTATATTAGATTTTCTATTGTGTCGATCTAATATTTCAGTAGTTACATTTTCTTGTTTAGTTGTATCATTAGATTGTAGAAACTTCTCCATAAGTTTCATTACCTTATCACTTAACTCTGAAACTTATTTAATTAACACAGGAACTTGCTCACAATCTTCACAACGAACATTAATTTTCTTTTATTAAGTTGCATGCATCTCACCTCTGATGCACTAAGATCTGAACAGTTCATACAAATATATCTTTTGCAGCTATCACATGGGAAGATTTGACCATTGTCAAGATTATTATCTGTTTTACACTTGTAACAAGTTTTCATTTTATCCTCACTTCAATTACAAAACAAAACACAGTAAGTCCGGTCCTGTACAAATATTCTTTATCATAATTAAATTGTTTCTTCTTTTTTTTTCTAGATACAACGAAATGTTTATTGATGTGGAACGAATATGTTTTATATTTAAACAATAAGAATTTGTTGTAGTATTTAACTTAATGTATAAACTAATGTATTAAGATTATGCTTTAGTTAATTAGCAGCACATTGATATAAAAAATCCGTTTGTTTACAATATTTTTCCACTATAACACTGTACTTAAATAGAGAGCCACAAAGTGATATTATCACTTCTAAATACATGACACAAAAATATCGAAAGTAAGTGACAGAAAGAACACACAGTGGACCATTTCACTCGATTTATGTAGTGGTCATTATATAACATGTAAAACTGACACGGGTGCAGACGTTTCCATCATCAGTAAACAAAGCTACGATAAAATTTTACAAAAGCCGAGATTAAAGCACACGAGAACTAAACTTAAAGGCCCAGGAAATACAAATATTCCTGTAATTGGAAAAGTAAACTTACCTGTTTGCTGGAAAGGTGACAAAATATTACTGAAAATGTTTGTTATAGAAAATAAAGATAACTTACCTGGAAGGCCAACAATTGAAAATTTAAACATATTAAAATGCATAGACGAAGTTGTAACTGATACCACGTATCTAGACAACAAACTCATGTCAGACTATCCTGGATTATCTAATTGTGTCAGAAAGCTCAAAAACTATGAATACAACATAAAACTCGACCAAGGTGCATTCGAAAGTGTCGAAAAGTAACTTCAGAACATGGTCGAGCAAGATATTATCGAAGAAGTCAGTCCTAATAATCCAACCCACTGGTGCGCACTTATGGTCTGTGTTCCAAAGAAAGATACTAAAATTCGCATGTGCAGATTTTACAGAACTTAATTAACATGTACAGAGGAAGAAAATAATATTACCAACTGTTGATGCGACAATAGCACAAATTAAAAATGCCAACATTTTTTCTAAGTAGGATTGTGTCTAGTTTTTGGCAGCGGAACCTTACAAATCCAACAAAAAATTGTACAATTTTTTTAACTCCGTTTGGACGTTATATCTATAAAAGGGTACCATTTGGCATCACATCGGCTACAAAAGTCTATCAGCAAGCTATGAGTACATTATTTCATAGACAAGGAGTCCTCGTCATATGGACGATATTACCGTTTTTGAAGAATGCGAAAAACGTCACATTGAGATTATTAAAAATGTTGTAGAAATTTTAAAATAATAAGGCCTAAACTTAAATAAGGACTAGTGCCAAATTAGTATTTCTGAAATTAAAATACTGGGACACATTGTAGGCAAGTTCGGGTTAAAAAGAGATATAAAAGCTATTACTAATTTTAAACAACCAGAAAACGTTAAACAATGTTTAGGAATGATTAACCATTGAACAAAATTTCTTGAAAATGCAGCTGAACATACAAGAACCTTACGTGAATTACTTAAGCTTTTTAAGCAAAATATTGTTTTTTCATTTTACCAACAGCGTCTAGATTGTTGTAATAAACAAAAAACACTACACCTTTTCCAGTTGTATTTCAGAAAATATCAATTTAATTTCAGAAAGCATCAACTGTATTTCAGATTAGTTAATTGTATTTCAGAAATCATCAATTGTATTTCAGATTAATCAATTTAATTTCAGGCAGTATCAATTGTATTTCAGATTAATCAATTTAATTTCAGAAACGTTCAGTTGTAATTCAGGTTAGTGAATTGTATTTGAGAAAGTGTTATTTCTAATAATTGAGAAAACGTGATGTGAATTTTAGATAGCGTTAAGATGTCCATATTCTATATAAACTGCACTACAACTTCTACATCAACATATCCATGAAAATGTCTTAACTACATACATAGTAACATACATAAACTTATTTAAGTCAACTGACAAGCATTTTCTCTTTTTAAAAATTGCAAATCAGAATAATTTTGAACTTAACAGATAATTGTGCAATTTGCCGAGTTTCAATGGCAAGATATCCCGTTACAAAATTAATACCATGTCACCACCTACTCCACACCAAATGTGCTGAACCTGTGATAAAAATACCAGATGCAATTTGCACAACGATATGGAAAATATACTGATCGGGATCGCCAGAGGATAGTAACATGTGCCAATAGAAGGGACGACTGGGTAGCTTTGGCTGCGAGTTTGGGCGTGAAGTATAAAACTACATTTCACTGCCTGCGATCTAGCAGAGATGCAATGTTAGCAAAAAGGTGGTAAAAACCGAAGATTATGACTGAAGACGAAATAGACTTAATTATTTCATGGATAGAAGAGAAATGCGACTAGACGGTGAAACAAGTAAAGGAAAAAATATTGCAGACTTTTGAACAAAATGTTTGTTTATACTATAGGTAACTATTTAGACGGTAGGCTCTTTACAATAAAGCAGGTACACAAAGAGCCTCTTACTATGAATTCTGAAGAAAAGAAAATAATACGTGCGGAATATATGTTAAACATTTTCATACAGCAAGGTAAACAAATTATTTGGATGGACGAGACTTATTTTAAATTATTTTGTAGTTGGACAAGGGGCCGAGCTCGAGCTGGTGTCAGAGCGGTTCAACATCTGCCAGCATCACATGATCCAAATGTGCATCTATTAGGAGCTATATCAGCATCAGGTGTAGTAGCTATGGAGTGTAGAAGAGGATCTTTTACTTCAGTTTTAGCCAATGTTGGGGTTAGGAGGCTTTTATAGCAGTGGGATGATATAGGAAATCAGCTGGCACACTTAATTATTGTTTGTGACAACGCACGTTGTCATTCAATCCTCGAAACAGTTATTAATGGTACGGCAGCAAGTCTTTTACGATTGGCACCTTACTCCCCAATGCTAAATTCAATTGAATGCCTTTGGTCTAAAGTAAATTGTTATGTACAAACTCATCTTTAAGATCCCCATGTAGAAGCTCCCCATGTTATTGAACAGAGATTGGTGTACTTGGAAGCAATTATTGATGAGGCAAAAGATACAACTGTCAAAGGCGATTGTACACATGCAGCTCAACATACGACTGCACACCATGCTGGGGCTTTAGCCATGAATGACATGTCAGTAGGACGTTATATATTTTAAAATACTTAAAATACAGTGTTTTGTTAGTAATTTATTAATAAGTTAATGTATTCATTTAAGAATAAATACTATTACAACTACTTTTTCTTGACAAGTTCTGAATTACAAATGATGTTTTCTTAATTACAACTTTATAGAAGAATGATTTTCAAACTGCCTTGAAATCCTCAAAAACAAAAATCAAGGAACCGATCTTATTATTATCAGCAACTTACCAGTATTACCGTTCGAAGATGTAGCTACTGATCTACATGTAGAAAAATACCACTTATATAGTTATACAAAATACTCGAGGCACTCAGAGGTTATAGTACTGAACAAAACTAAAAGCGAGCATGTAATAGAAAAGTTAAAGGAAGTATTTTCACGTTTTGGAATCCCTAAATTTTGCAAAATCATATGATTTCAAACACATCATAAACAGCCCTAAATATCCACAAAGTAATGGTTGCTCAGAACAGGTTTTACTGTAAAATTGGTGAAATATTTAATGTAGAAATTTTAATTTGGAATTGTTAGCCTATAAAAATACACCACTGCCATGAGGTAAAACCCCCCTCTGAATTATTAATCTTAGCGAAATTTTACCCCTAAAGTAAACTAAATTAAAACTTAACTACTCGACCATGATCAAGTAATATTAAAGCAAGAAGAAGAACAGAAAAAGTCTAAAAAAATTACGTTAGGCAACATGCTTCGAGGAAATTTCCAAAACTGGAAAATGGCGACTTTGTTTGAGTTTGAGATATGAAGAGAACCGGATACATAGCTCAGACAGCGTCTGTATCTAGCTCATACTTGATAGAGACTGATGAAGGAACGTTAAGAAGAAACAAAGTTTTTGACAAAATTATCTGGATATAAAGAGAAAAAAGATGATGGAGAGAGAGAAGATGTAGAAAGCAGATAATCTGAAGAGTAAAGAAAAAAACAGAATAAGATAAGACTTTACGAAGATACAAAAGAGTCGCAAAATGAAAGGGAGATGTACGATGATCATAAGCCGAGTACGGTCCTGTATAAATATCGGGAGATGTCAAATATCAAATACATATTATTTGAGTTTTTATGGTTATGATTGACATTAAGTTTCTATGTTCTTTATCCTGAATAAATCACAGTTAATCATAAACCAAAAGGCATATAATTAACCACGATATAATTTGTTAATTAACTAATAATAATTTTAAAACCTGACGGGCATGAATACTTAATTTGACATAAAATAACAGTAACAATAAATAACACCTGCGTAGAAAAACTATTCCGGGTAAACTTTTTGCTTTCTTCTAATTCTACTAGTCTATGTATTAAATTTATTAATGAATGTGAAAGTGAAAAAAATGAAAATTACATGCATACCATTGATGTTAAGGGATGGGATGAAGATGGACCACTCACCAAGTAGGAGAGCTTCCCTCATGTCTTTGATGGGTAGGCTCTGAGTTTGGACCACACTCTCCCTGTCGCTGCGATAAAGTATTGGGGCTATTGAGGCTACGCACTTGACCCTCATTGAACCTCCACGAAAATGATGGTCGCTCAGTTTGAATCTCAGGCCCAGAGTTGAGGATACCAGACCCTTCTGATGAGGGTAAGGTGGGTATTTTATTAGTGCTTCCGGTTTCTGTATCTAAAAAAGAAAAAATGCGATAATTATTATTTATATTTCTACACGTGTTACGATTGTCTTATTTTAGCATTGTTACTATGATAAATTACATAACATTGCAATGATCTGAAGTTAGCTCATCAGTAATACATAACGATAGAAAGTACATTTTTCTTCATCTGATTTATAATTACCAGTACATAGTGATAAGGTAGCAAGCTTAGATTTCTTTTGGAAAAAAGAACTAAAGTCTGCCTTTACAGGAGTGTAATTTAATAGGAGCCATTAGTGTGACGTCACTATATAGACAACCAACGTTACAGCAAGTCAAACCCTAATTTAATTAAATCATTTACTTGCAAATATAAACCCTATATACAATAATCTTAAAGATGAGATTTAACAAGTTGTAAACATGTTATTGGTTTTTTATTTCTTTAAAACTTAATGTATTTTGAAACTTGTGGATATGGAAGACAGAATAAAATATTTATGACGTTTTTAATTAATTTAATTACACTGTTTTGCAAACTAGCAAGTGTCATCCACTTGTAGTCATATGTATTTAAAATAAATGATTATTATCCACTGCAGTTTCAAAACTGACAATTCTTTGTTAAATTTGAATTTTCAGCGATCAAGGGTTACTCTAAAGCTAATGATTTCCACCTTGTTTTTATGAAAAGGAAGTCTTAATTATTGTTGAAACAAATAACCCATGACAATTTAAGGAATAACTTCACAATTTTATATATATTGCTAAGACAAATTGAATTTTAAAATTAGGTATAATATCCAACACTGCACACAGAGGTTTAAAAAATTACAGCATTCTTAAAATTTCACATTTAGAATTTACAATTTAAGAGATGTTACAGAATTCCAGTATCTTGACAATTCAACAAAGAGACAAATATGTTATACAAAAACTTTACAATTATTTGGAATATGCGCTGATTCAATTTAATACATTTTCTCACAACGTAATTAACTCAGAAAGAGCCAGTTATTTCCTTCCATGCCATATATTTTTTACAAATATTTTATCTCTTGTTGCTTAATATTTGTTTCAGTAATTAATGGGGGCAACTATGTCGAAAATGCGCACTTTATCATTTCTATACGAATAAAATCTACAAAATTTAACTCATTTAACATCATAACATTATTAAAAGTCATTTACAAACTGCGCTTTTGCTTGCTGAAATTAATTAAAATGATAATCTTATAACTTTTTAAAAATAACAGGAAAACAGAAAGGTGCTAACGACTGTATAGCAAAAAATATTTTAGAAGAAAAGAGCACGCGCATAATTTTTTTTTTGTAATTTAACTGCATGTAAAGCAAATTTACAGTGCTATGAGTTCGAGACGATATCATGAGGATCTTCATTTCGAAATAATAGAGAGTGAAACGCATAGCAAATCTTTCTTCCGGATGATACAAAAGATGATGAAACTACGAGGGTTAAAAACTTTCGAAATTATATTCTTCATATAAGTTAAAAGATTACGCCTCCTAGGGAAGATCCGGTAAAAAATTAATTTTCGTAAACATGTTTTTCACTTTTTTTGGTTACAGTTTTAAAATCTTCAGTTGTTGAATTGAACTAAAAAATTTTTTATATGAAAACTTTTTGAGGTTTGGCACTCTAACTTGTCTGTTCCTCTTTGTTAAAAATCTTGATTTTTCGCCCCTTTCAGAATTGTTTTAAAGAATTTGAACAAATAGACCCTGAGCTACTAAGTATCTTTAGAATTTATTTTTTTGTAATATGTAGCGTTATTGGAGCCCACAAACAATCATTAACTAGTCCGAACGACACAAGTGATAATAATACTTATTAACTCTAATCTTAATTACATGAGGAGAACAGAACTCAGCAAAAACGCGATTGGGTGATGAATTTCTTAATTTTGTTGTTTGTGGTAGAAATATGTGGCATTATAAGATAGTTATGAATCGCAAGACAAAGGAATACTTGCTACGGTCTGCTAATAGCACGAGTATAAATCATTCATGATTGTACCAGTGACGCAGTGTCTACTGGGCATATTACAACGGGAGCATATGGAACTATAAAATTCTTCTTCATTAAGTGTCTATTCGTTCCGGATGTTGGCAAGCAATCTGGCTATCATAACCTTGCTAACTGCGACACGGAAAGTTCAGTTGATGTCATGGAGAGCCATTCTTAAAATGTTCAGCCTAGGTTTTTACTATTAGTATTATTCCAAGCTCTTTTCCACTTCATCGTAGTACAGCCTCATTTGACACATATTCCGTCCATGAAATATTCAATAATCTTTCGCATACCCACATCTCAAACGTCTGCAGTTTTTTGGTGGTAGCCTCCGGCAGATTCTATGATTCCATACAAAAACACAGAGAACACAGAAGTCTAATTTTGGTACTTAGTCTTAAGTGTCTCTTCCTAAATAGTGAAGTCATTTTGAGGAACCTAGACTTTGCTTTTTCAATGCGGTACTGGATACGTCTATAAATACGAATTTTGTTTAGACAACCCAAACTAACAAACAAGCAAAATTGACCAACCTCAAAGGAAAAACAAGTCCACTATGTCTAACATACGATAAAGACATAACAATCTTAAATTTGATGCTTAAACTGTAAAGTACATTGCTGTCCTTTGTCAGTTTTGACATGCCGAAGTTTACGAAATCAAGTTCATAGTTTCGAAATTAATGCGTTCACTGCAGTGCGGGGCATATATGTTCCGTATCGTTATTTTATATTTGACTGGTAGAAATTTCGATAAATTTTGCTATGTGTGAAGTTTATAAATTCGTTACCTTTTGACCATTTTTAACGCCACTGGTAGCTTCAAATACCTTGGAAAGCAACCAAATTTCTAATAAAAATTTACGGTGTTTATTTGACCCATACCGCCAAGAACTACAATTTTTACTATTCTGGCGATACGGGTGGGATAAGATCCGTATTAACATAATGTACAATGTCGAATTGTGGCAGTTCATTATGATATTATACAGAATAGTCAGTTTATTTCGAAAATTCGAGGGTAGTGGACTTGTTTTCTACGATGTTGTCTCAAAGAACGAAGAGATTTGTGACAACAGACACTGCACTAAGAAGTTACTTAGATTTGGATCCAGTGAAAATTTTGATTTTAATTCGAATGCACCATATGTTATATGAGAACTGCATCCCACCTAATACTTCTAATATCGAGAGTGCAGAAAGTGAACAAGAGGACGTAGCCTCTTAAACCGAACTTGAACCTAATATAAATCTGAACAACCAATCAACTCTGTCAAATCCTTGGAGATGTTTATATTAGAATAAGAAAAAATTATTAATATTAGCCGCGAATTTAAACACGTTTAAACGATGCATATCTCCTACCAGTTGCGGTGTGACGTCACTCTGAATAAGTTTACTACAAGTGAATACTGTTATACTCACGGCTTGTGTTTACAAATTAAAATACGAAAGTATTTTTATGGAGAGTGAAAAGAAAAGGAATTATAAATATTGTATTACATCTAAGTGTACAAATACAACAATAAAAACCTAGAAAAATTAATTTTGTGTCTCTAAAATTAGAAATAGATGGTGCATTGCTGTGAAACAGGACGACTGAATCGTGAAATCATCGAAATCATTATATTACTGCCAGGATCATTTTAATGTAGGTTCAGACAATATTTGGAAGTTTTCTCATTAAAACCAATGATTTGATATGATTTTCTTTATATCACATAATGTAAGGAGTAATTATAAATGGTACGTCATTTTCATCAGTAATAACGTTTATTGCTACTACTTCCAACAGATATTTAATGCCTATGTAATTAAATTATTATAAAAAAATAATGAAGTAGTCTGAGACGAAAAATAATAGTTAACATTAAAATATTGTACATATGTTTGTTTATGTATTTTGAGCTTAGTTAGGTACCTAAAAATGTTTATGAATAGATATCCTCCATATCCATACTATAGAAAAATGATAAAAGTGGGACTAAATAAATTTATTGTTACTAACAATGAATGATATACACGTTGTTATTTTTGTGCCCCTAATTTCAGCACTGAAAAGTAATGTCAGTATTATTAGCAAAGAAACTGTTCAGTTATCATCACGAACACGTCGATTTTCGGTAAATTATTGGCCTGAGCTTACACAAAACCACTGGCCGTCATTTTTACCACAGTCATAAACTTGCAATTTAATGCATTCAGGTAGACTGTCAAAGCCAAAATTCTACGGTATGACGCCAGGCCAATAGCATAGCATTCCCGATCACGTGATTTTGCTTGGGTAAAACTTTAAGTTTTAAATTGAATTATTTATGAAATGAAATTTAAAATTTATTTTTTTTCTGTTATATTTTCAACTTATATTTTTCGTGAAAATAAAATAAATTAACGTATTTCTAAAATGCATAATGCGTGCTCTTTTCTATTTTACAAATTTTCTAAGAAATAACTTGGGTCCACACAATTTTAACAACTTTTTTTTGCAAATGTTAATCACAATTTCTTCTCTGCTAAATATTTTTATTTAGTCTTGATAGTTCTGTCTTAAAGTATCGTTTGGGTCCCATGCTCCAATACGACAACCTAAATTTCACCAGCTGTCACAAAAACTAAACTATAATTGCATTTTAAAAGATGTTTTCTCATCAATGTTCATAACCGGATTGCTGATATCACAATAAATATCAATTTAGGCAAAGTAAATACTTTTTTCCACATATTCTGTTATATTGTCTTGAAATATGTTCCCCTTTTCAATTTTAAACAACTTTGTGTGGATAAGACAATGTATTCATTGTGCACAGAAAAGCCGTGTATTCAATCCTTTTATAATTCACCTGTTGTTCGTTGATGTACCAGTGAAGTATCGATGCCGGATGACTTTTTCCTGAAGTGCAGTTCAGATTGATCTCGTCGCCGATTTGATATTGCATCTCCACTCCCGTGATGACTGGATCCTCTTGTGGAAGAGCTTAAACAAAGTAAAAATATGTTGTTTTAACCTGCATAACAAATTTAGTTTCTTTACAAATTAATTAATTATATATTAGATTTTTTAATTTTAAGTATTTATTTATTTCTTTTCGGTTACGCGTAACATGAATATAAATTATGGAAAATAGTAAGTGACACCCAGAGAATTTTCCTTATCCATACTTGTTTCTGAGATAAGACATATGGAAGACTATATTCGTAAACAATAAAGTGAAGTATAGCCAATCCCTTTACTCAACGACCTACAATGCAACACAACCGGTTGTAATATAGTTATAATTACATTTAAAAAATTGGAAGTCACCACGCTTCTCTTCCAGAAGCAACCGCATAACAAACGATAAATTATTTTATTAAAGAATTCGGCCTAATAATTAACGAAAGGGCAGAAATACATCTGTTTCCTTCATATATGACATATTCATTTTAGAAACTAAATAAATAAATAAATAAAATATTATTACAGATAACGCTCCATATCAGCTTCAATAATAAACTTAAAAAAAACCTTTTTTAAAAAAGAAAATCTCATTATGGACTACAGCTATCGCATACAAATGACAAGAAAAATTACTTCAAAACTATTAGTAACACTGACGTGGTTTTCCCCTAAACACCAAATTTCATTAAGTTTAATTAATAGTTCGTCAAAAGATGATGTTTCCCAGAAAATTCTCGCCATTGTAGAAAATTATTCCTCAGAGTTTTTTGATAAAGAAGAAATTAATCTCTTTAACAAGAGATTAAATTTTGCATTACCTACCTCTGAAGACATTATAGAAGAGATTATTCCAAGAGTTGAAAGTTCAATTGAATATATTCCTGATTCCTCTGAAGGATTTGTCAGAGAAGCTTGCAGGAAGCAAATCACTACAAATATTGTATATTATAAAACGGTTGCGTGAAAAAGATTGTTTTTACTCAAAAGCTGATAAGGGTAATAAGGTTGTTATTTTAGATAAAGAAGACTATTTTGAAAGGGTAGGTTCTTATAAAAAACTTTGTAGAAATTCATTACCAGAAATGATTATTGGAGTATGAAATGTACTTAAATCCTGCAACAACATTATTATTCCAGTTTTAAATAGGAGGTTACATATATCTAATCCAAGTGTACATAGTTTGTATTACTTGCCTAAGATACATAAACCAGGAAAGTCAGTGCGTCCTATCGTTTCAGTTAATGGGATCGCCGACTTACCACATATCTAAATGGTTAACAGGAGAGTTCGAAAGACCTCAGACTAAATGGAGGATTTACTCGAATCAAACAATCTCAGTCAAGATGTAGTAAAAGAACATTTTCAATTCACTATGCAGAAACAAAATTATAATTTAAAAACAAATTAAGTTCCTCTTCTTGATAACAGTTAAAATATAGAGTGGAATGAAAAATAATATTAACTGAAAATTTTTTTGCTAATTATTATTTACTAACTTTTACAAATCTTATCACAGATAAAATATATCTTTATAAACAATTATTTTCAGTTAATATTATTTTTCATTCCGCTATTTGCTAAAACGCTGAAACTTGGATTACAAGATAATATGCACATTATGTTCAGTACAACTGACTCAATAATGTTATTTTTAATTTCAACTATTCTGTCTAGTAAAACCAAAAATAAATAAAACACAAGGTACTCACTTTAAAAAACTTCAAAATATCTACCGACACGTGTTTCTGCTTGCATTGCGTCATCAGGGTAGCCAACACATTTAAAGAATCCAAAGTAAGGAAACTTGTAAACCTTAATGTAATAAACACTAATGGCTTCAGAAAACAGAATAATTGAAATTATATAGTGGAAATACCCCTTAGGGTCAAATGAAATAATTTAAAAACAAATTAAGTTCCTCTTCTTGATAAAAGTTAAAATATAGAGTGGAATGAAAAATAATATTAACTGCTAATTTCAGTTAATATTATTTTTCATTCCAATCAAAAAATTATTTTCAATTCAATGACAATTTCTTCGAACAGCATGAAGAGACAGCAGTGGGTAAGTTTTTGTCACCATTCGTTGCCAGTCTCTTCAAGAACAGAATCGAGATAGAAACAAAACAAGAAATCAAGTATTTCTCCAGGGTTTATCTTAGGTATGAGTCTGATATTTTGGCAGTGTTTAATACAAAAGGCACTAACATTGACATTTTTGTTTCTAAATTAAACAGTCATTTCGCATCAGCTAAATTTACATATGAAATTAAAAACTGTGGACAACTACTATTTTTAGATGTATTAATAATTAGAAAATGTGAAAATAAGTTAGAATTGACATATACAGAAAAGATACCAGTACACTAAGATATATTCCTAAGGACTGTCACCATTATGCTCAACACAAAATGGTTAGTTTTAATTTTCTAGTTCATCATCTATTAAGCGTCATCCTCAATAAAGAGAGGTTTGCAAAAGCAAAGGCATTGATTAAGAATATAGCTCTGAGTAATGGATATATTGTAAGTTTAGTTGATAAAATAATTAGAAAACGTCAAGTTAAAGACACTTTGAAGATTATTCTAAATTTGTATAGTGTCCAAACGATACTCGAATCATCCATGGTATTGGTAAGATCTTTAGAGATATATGTATGACAGTTCTTCATTCATTAGAAAATAAATTACAATTTTAAGGCAATCTAAAAGACAAAATTGAAAACAACGAAAAGTCGGAGATTTACGAAAATAGCTGTAAGGACTGCAATCAAAAGTATGTTGGACAAACTAAACGATCAATTCAACCTACATTCAAAAAGCATATGGCTCATCTTCACGTTCGTACAACTGGTCCTAAAAGACGAGTTGTACCACAGCAGTTGAAATTTGATCGTGGATCAAATACCATATAAACAATTTTTGTTAAGAAAAACGTTTCTATAGTAAATGATCTTCGATCAAAATTAATTACATATGATACAACTAATCACTTATCAGTCGATGGTCTCTCAATATCAGTCTCATATATATTAAGAAATATTTGAAACATTTCAAAATAATCCGTCTTCTTTACGATCGACTATTACTCGTATCAAACAAAATTTCGAAATCATGGACGAGTTTCTTCCAGAAGCCATAAAAAAAATCCTTACGGCTTCCGTAAATGAAAATTCTAGGTACTTCTTTCAGAGTAATTGTCGAAGTTCGACTGCCAAGACGCTAAGAAGAGTTCTGAAGAAAAATATTTAACAACCACAAAAATTAGGACAAACTCTTGAAATGTTTCCCGAGGACATTTTCAGATAGATGGAGTTTTGCGAATATGTATTGGACGTGGCAAATAGCGACAGAAACATTATTACAGATGAATCGACATTTTCATTATATGGTCGATCTAACCCTGCAATCGTTCGTTACTGATCTCGGAAAAGTCTTCATAGTTCTTTGAGTTAAGAACTTAATATCGCCAAAAATTAAATGTATGGGATAATTAGGGTAAAATATTATCGGTCCATTTTTCTTTGACGCCACACTGAATTGACCTAAGTACTTGGATCTTTGACAGTAGCAAATTGTTCCGGAAATTTATTAGACATATCCAAGTCTAAACCACAATTGGTTTCAGCAAGTTGTTGTTTTGGTTGTAATAATGTTTCAGTTCAGGATTACCTGAATACTACATTTCCGAACTGTTTATTGTGGATATCATCTTATGGCCTGTAAATATCCCGACCTCGCCCTCAAATAGCTTATTTTTATGGGGATATATTATATCTCAAATTTTTGGCTTCTGAAAGAGTAATGATCTTGAAGAATTGTGATTTATAAACGCAAATGGCAAGGAATGCCCTATTATGCTCTTATATGTTAGATGAAATGTTCATGCCTGATCAGGTTATTGGTTAAGTATTTAATATTCTTTTATTACAATGCTTAAGGCCCTGTAATTCGGTTCTTACATTTTATCACACAAAAATTTATTGGAGGAACTGACAAATGCCAATTTCAGTAAAAAGTCGGTACATTTAAATCGCCCTTAAGAATATAAAAATATATAAAACAAATTTAATGAATTTCAATAACATAAACAGTATTACACCTCACACTTTATATGAAACATATTGTATCAGCTAATTTTGAAGGGAAAAGTAATATTTCCGAGTTGTCCAAAGATTTTAGGGGTAATTGATTGAAAAATTTCGCAAGCTCAACAAAAATTATTATAACTAAACTTTTCAAATTTAGTTCTCGAGTCCCCAATAACAATGGACTGTTCTTGAATGTGCTCAGCATTATTAGTTGCATTATTTCTCCCCTAACTTTTAACTTCAGACAGTTTTATAAAATACAAAATCCATTACGACATAGTCGAACATTGTATAGAAAGCTTCACTTTTTGATAAATGAACTATAAGTTTCCTTCTCGGTGTATTCAACCATGAATACCTATTAGGCCTGTTTCAATAATAAATTGCCGCATTTTCGAAATGTATTTCTTTCTTTGGCAGGTACGTGCGTCGAATACAATCATCGAAACCAGCTGTATATTGCAGTAAAAATCACTTATTGATTAATAAAATGTTATTTTACTAGCGATCGTTGTCGTTATTTTTGCACGCACGTAACGCACGAGTATGAAACCAATATTTGAACTGAGAACATAAGCGTACCTTACTGGATGGGCTAATATCTAAAAAAGACTTTGAGTGTCAATTCAATCGCATGACAAATTAGACACTTTACGGTATGATGTTCCAAAATATATCAAGGCCCAATCTCCTTTAGCTAGTTGAGCCTCCGTCCTTAGTTAGGTTAGGTTTGTTGTGAGTGGGTCTCAGTAGACCCTCCACTGCGGCCATCAGCAAACCTATTGTGGCTCA